>JAGFZM010000763.1:5783-29936 GCA_017657215.1 Limnothrissa miodon | reverse complement strand
CATTTTTTTGAGAAGTCACAAATGTTTATTTTATGCACAACTAAATACGCACGTATATCAAATATATGGACATATTTTGGCAGCTATCTTACCCCACAGGTGTGGGGGTCCGTGCTCAGTTGCTCTCACAGCCAAGGGCTTCTTGAGCTGAAAAAGGTTGAAGACCCCTGATGTAGATTATTCCTGTGTAAGAAACTGTCATAACCTGATTTCAATTTCAATTGTTATTTTTTTAATCATTAATGGGGTTTTATACCCCGAGGATAAAATTAATTCAGAGAGGTAAAAACCAGAGGGAGGGATGATCCTACCCACCCCTCCCCCCTACAAATCGCACCCTTATTACACAATTTAGTCAGTGAAATACTGCACTCCCAAAACCCAATTCTTAAGCAGGTTTCTTTAGGAAGTAGGTCTGGGCGATTTGGCCTAAAATTAAAATCTCGATTAATTGAACATTTTAACTTGATTACGATTAATGAACGATTATTTTATTTATTTATTTTGCCCTCATATTTCACTGACGAGTTTTGTACAGTAAACATGCTCACATATTAGACTACAAGTGAGGTATTTTTGAAGGGCTCATTAGGGCTCTACTTGATTTTAAAACAATTGAAGGAAACACACTACTATCTATAATTATTTATTGAAAATCAATGTTTTCTTTGGCACCAGCTGCTCTCGTTGCTTAGTTGTCTCAGTGTTTAAGCTCTCCATGCTCGGCGGAATAATGTAACGGAGCAGCGGTCACATGACTCCACACGTGGTAGTGTTTTTAAAGGGGAAAAAAAAGAAATAATTGACCTGAAAAAATTTGATCAATTATAGGTTCTGAATGTCGATTATGATTATTTTTCAATTAATCCCCCAGCCCTATAAGGAATTGTGAGTTATTTTGGTTCCGGAGATCGTTTCATCCGGAAGTTTATCCGTTGCCCGGTGCTTATGAATCCGGCGAGCTCCGGACAAAAACTGAGCGATACCACAGGAAATCGTAGTGGCAGTATAGAGTCACAAGTATGGCGATTCGGAAAAATCGACGAAGAAGAGTGGTGTTGGGCATTTAAAAATGGCGCTAAACACAGAAGAAAGAATATGCGAGTTAGTGAGAGAGTACATACATTTATATGATTCTACAGTGCCGGGTCATCGTGACAGGCGCTTGTTTTGTCGGTTTTTGATAACACGCAACAAAATTGTGGTGGACGGAGTGGTGGAGCCTTTGTCTTGTGCCAATGGGGTAGACAAGGTCGAAGTGTTCATAGGAAAGCTAGGGGACAACGTAGAGGCAGGTTGGGGATCAGTGAAAATGAGAGTAGGCAGAGCCATGCTAATTCTCTCCACTCGGCACGCACGCATGGCAGATCTGCACGTTCTGTTTGCAGCAGGAGCAGAGGCGGTGTAGCACGGGGCAGAGAGGCTAATATATGGCAAGTCAACAGTGCCACAAATGCTAATATGCATAGCCTATTAGGCATGATGATGGAAATGCAGGCTTTGAGTACGTTACCAATGAGGAGGAGTATCACAATTGACTCACACCCTTTGATCAGCCAATAGGATATGTGTGGGAAAGATAACTATCCAGTGCCAATTCGCCCCTAGATTTTCTGTCACTCTTTCTCTTTGATGATTTCTGGAATGTGATTACAATTGAGACAAATCGCTATGCCCATCAGTTTTTAGCCTCCAATCAACTAAAGCCACACTCCAGATTTCATCAATGGTCTGACGTAACTGTCAATGAAATGAAAGCCTTCCTTTCTCTGCATTTGAGCATGGGTCTGGTAGAGAAATCAGAGTTAGAGGATTATTGGGCTGAATATTGGCCAACAGTCACACCTGGATTTGGCAAGGTGATGTCCCGGAATAGATTTGAGATTATTTTGTCTTTCCTTCATTTTGCCAACAATGACGAGTATGTTGACATGGGCCAGCCAGGCTATGACAGGTTATTCAAAATACGCCCAATCATGAATTTGGTCATCCCCTGGTTTTTAGCAGTGTATGGTCCATCTAAGTAGCTGTCACTGGATGAAATGACCATTGCATTCAAAGGAAAGTCAACCCTAAAAATGTATAACCCCAACAAACCAGACAAATATGGCTACAAAGTATTTGTTCTGAGTGAAGCCAAGTCAGGCTATGTGCTACAGTGGTCAATGTACTGATGTGAGCTGATGGCCCCGTACACAGGGAAAGGGCAGCGCCCTAAATGCCGCTGTCAGACAAAATACAGTTGTAGACAGTGTGGGGTGGGTCTTTGTGTTGTGCCTTGCAATGAGCGGTACTACACCATGAAACATTACAAGAAGTGTCACCTGAATGAATAGGGATTCATTATCTCTGGCTTTTACCTACTACATAAATTAGTTTCTTTCTGCCATTTATTATTTTACACTGTTGATTTACTAAATTTACTATTTCCCTGACCTTTTAGTATTGTACAATATGTGTTCTTTTTGTGTGTTCATGTCATTTTTGTGTGTGTCTTTGCCAGCTCAAAAAAACCTAACCAAAAAAACTACAAAAAGAACGTTGTCTTGTTTCGTCATGATCTGTGCCTTGCCGTGGCGAATCAGCTTTCAGACTAAACAGGTCTTGTCTTCTTGTATTTGTGTGTCATAAGAAAAAATATATACACTCCAAAAAAATATAAATGCAACACCTTTGTTTCTGCTCCGATTTTTCATGAAATGGACTTAAAGATCTAAAATTGTCACAACCACAACCAGCCTCTCACCTGCCACGGCCACTCCTTGCCCTGCCCCTCCCGTGCCCCGATCCAGCTCTCCAGCCTATTGACACACACCTGTTCTCCATCACCTGCACACTACTTAGCCCCAGCTCACCTCCACACTCTTGTCTGGCCTCGTCTATGGAGACACTACAGCTCCCGGTAACGGACTACTCTTCGAAAACCTCTGCGCTTTACTCAACCTGTGGATTCTTGTGGACTTTGGGTATTTCAGTTTTAGTGGGCTTGGTCTTTGGACTTTTAAGTTAACATTTATTCCGTAACTTCTGTGTGTTTGCCTTTATCCTGCCTGAGTTTAACTTTGAATAAATCCACCTGCTCCCCGGATACCCTTTTCCTGAGTCTGTGCACCCTGACAAAAATTCATTCCAGATACACAATATTACCATTTCTCTCAAACATTGTTCACAAATCAGTCTAAATGTGTGATGGTGAGCACTTCTGCTCTTCTGAGATAATCCATCCCACCTCACACGTGTGCCACATCAAGATGCTGATCTGACATCATGAGTAGTGCACAGGTGTACCTTATACTGCCCACAATAAAAGGCCACCCTGGAATGAATTTTAGATCTTTAAGTCCATCTCATGAACAATTGGAGCAGAAACAAAGGTGTTGCGTTTATATTTTTGTTGAGTGTTTGTGCCCCATACATGGAATCTGAGTGTAGTAAATGGAAAGGCTCCAGCCTATTGCTAAATGCATTCGGTTTGTTTCTGCCATTTATTATAAATTATTTACAGTTTGTTTACTATTCGCTAATCCAAGATGGCTGTCTATGTATGACGTCATAATGACGTCATTATGTGCCAATTAGATGTGGAGATTTAATCCCTTCATAAACTTTGGGTCATCCTTAATATTTCTCTAATTTACAGAAAGTCTCTCTCTTTTAAGTTATAGCATCTGCTCTTTCTCTTCCCCTCACAGGTACTTATTACAAGTACATCCCTTACCTGCTGATTGGAAGCTTGGCCGTGTTCTCGGGCATGCTCTGTTTTGTCCTCCCAGAGTCCTTTGGAAAGGTGCTGCCTGACAGCATCAGTGACATGCCAACAGTCAGAGGGTGAGATGCCGCTGAGCCCTGATACATAAACCGCCTTGTTGTCCTTTAAGTCATCTAAATTAAGAAATAGTTGACAGGTAACTAATAAATTAATAAAGTATTGATTATTATTATTATTGTTATTTATTATTATTATTATTATTACTATTATTATTTGCTACTTGATCTTGCTCTTCAGTTCTCTGAATTATCTATTCAATAGATATATTCAATAATATATTTTGTTAATTTGTTAGTTACCTAGTCAACTATTTTCCAGTCTTATTATGTTATCTTCTACATAATAATATCATCCTTTAAGTTATTGCAAACTGTCTGGACCCTATCCATTGCCAGACATTTGCCCCATGGTGGGCTCTCTGCTTCAGCCACCAGACGCACCTAGGAGTTTGGAAAGTCGCACCCTCTACAGATTGGAACGGAAGCTTGCCATAAGTCAATTGTAGTTAGGGTTGCAAAATTCCGGGAATTTTCAAAGTTGGAAACTTTCCATGGGAATTAACGGGAATTTATGGGAATTAATTGGAAAAAACTGGGAATTATCTCAACTAAAGGTCAGGGACATAGACAGTTGGTAGAAAATAATATTTTAGCAGTCTTGGCTAAAACTATGAGATGTGATATGCATAAAGTTGAGTAGCCTATATTTTGCTATTCTTCAATCACAGGGGCATAACACACTTCTTAATTCAGGGCTATTGAGGTCGCACCTCCTATACGCATTGTGTATCCTCCCATCACATCTCATTGATTTCTAGAATTATGGACTGCTAAAGCAACCTTTATGAGCCACATACAGTCACTGATACAGACACGTGAGGCTACACATTTGAGGACTACAAACAGTCAAGCAAGTTATAATGATATAACTTAGATGATATTTGTTCTAAAATGTTAGATTTTAGCTAGCCCAATCAAAATATAGATTGCTAGCTCACTGGTAAGGCAGATATGTTAAAGGTAAGCTAGCGAGCACCTTTGTATTAAAGAAGTTAGCTTATCATGGTGCTAGATAGCACAAAATGTGCTGTTTCTTCTGCATCCTGCTAAGCAGTTTTACATAACCACACCTGATTTCATACATCATTTAAATGTTTTGATAGCCCTTTCCATTCGTTCAGTTTACAATCTACATATTTAACAGAAAAATGCTATATTTTTAATTTAATTGTATATTTTTTGCAAAAATGACAAAATATGTTGTTGGTATATGAGTCATATGGTCTATGTTTCTTAAAATCATCCAAAATTTCCAGTTAATTCCCATAAATTTCACATAAATTCCCATAATTTCCACAAATTTCCATTTTTGAATATTTCTAAAATTCCCAAGCTAAAGTTTCCATGGAAAGTTTCCGGAAAGTTTCCAGAAATTTACCGGAAATTTTCCACCCCTTTGCAACCCTAATTGTAGTTTTACTTAAACTACAAATACCCGATTGGGCAAACTAGTTTAGTGCCGTTAAAGCTGATAGAGTGCTGCAGAGCAAATGCAGCAAGTATCGTCCACCTTGTTACGAGTTGATGGACCACCGAAACAATTTTGAAAACATTATTTTAAAGTTTTAAAAAGTCTTTGGTGCTGCTTTAAAGAACCTCTTTAGCTTGCTAATAACCTGGAAATCTTTTTGGGTTCAATCTGGCTGCCAACGTTGTGCCACCGTCTTTGAGTAAAGCACTAAACCCCAGGTTGCTCTGAGGGGGACTTGCTCCTTCTTTGAGTAAAGCATTAGACTCTGGGGGGACCGACCCTAGCAAATGTCCAGTAGGTTGTTTTAGAGAGAATATACTGTATTATATGGGCTTTCAGAGAGTAAGAGACAACCATAAAGCTACATCAGCCATGTAAAAGAAACTCGTCCACCTTTTGCACAGTTAGCTCCTCTTTTCCCGGTTAACTACTATTTAACCAATAATAACCAATAGCATAATTCACAGGATGTGGTTGTTATCAGGCAGCCTGTCTTTCCCAAAACTAGTTCCTTAAGAGTGAGTAACTTGGCTGGCATTTGCATCACAACCAACTACGTTGTTAATGGTTTTGGTGAAATGCCACATACATATATTTCTAAGTAGCTTTGCCACTAGGTAGCCTATAGAGGGCTAGGCAGGCTGTTGGGACAATAACCACTAAAGAAATAAACTGGCTATAATTGTAATGTCTACATGCATGGTTTTGGTAATGTAACACTGAACTTAAAGATGTTTCTGTCACAGAATGGGTAAATCAAAGAAGGCAATGATGGATCTCGGCGCCAAGGAAAACAGTGATGTCATAAAGGAGGCCAAGCTGTAGAGCTCTGCTTTGCCCTGCTCTGCTGCAAAGCCATAAATCCAGCGAAACACGGAAGTAAAGCACCCCCACCATTGCTGCGTTCCTCTGCTGCTAAGGAAGTAGCGTCAGAGATGGTGTGTTAAACGGTCTTTGGTAGCGTTGATGGCTGAAGTTCTAGATATCTCAATTTTAGAGTTCTAAAATTGAGCCTCATCACATGCCAGACTATGAATGAAATAATCCTGAATACCTGTAAGAACACGTAGGCTACTTTTACAGCTAACTGGTCGTGGTAAGTAGGCTATATTTGTTTAAACTTGTGAAGCTTGTGTGCATATTTAGCAACACAGCTAATAATAACAGTGTTAATTTCGAAAGCGTTTGGTTGTATTGTCATTATTAATAAACAAAACAATAAATCAATTTTGTTGTCAATGAGTTACTTTAATCGGTAATTATTGTGAACATAAGTAACACAGTTAGTAATGACGGCGTCAGGTTTGTGAATATTAGCAACACAGCGAGTAATGACAATTGTTGCCATTATTGATGACAATAATACATGTTGTTATTTAAAAAATTACCTTAATCGGTAAGTTTAGGCCACTGCCTAACGTCCTCTACCCAATGCTCAATTTCAAACGCAATTCAATTTAAAACTGACAATGTCAAACACCAGCAACCTCAAGAATGACATTCACATCAACGGCAAAATATGACTCCAAAGGAACGCAGCGATGGCGAAAACCAAGATGGCGGCGCCCACGGAAGGTTCGCTGGATTTGTCTATAGAGAACTCTTTCAGCAGTGACATCTAGATGCTAGCTAGATGCTATTGTACTAGTTTGCACAAGGTTTTAATTTATGGAAGTCTATGGAAGGTTGTGTATTTATGTGCAAATTATAATGTTACATTAACTGATGTAGTGTTTCTCAATCAAGCTATATTTCTTTTACAATGTACTGTAATAAGACCTTTAGTGTGGTTTTGACTGTCTGACCCATTGACTGTGTATAGTAATCTGACCACATAAAAATGTCAACTTTATATAAAGAAATGAATGATGCATGTTTATAATGCCCTCAGGTGTAATCTAAAACATTAGGCTATTTAATCAATCTAATCTTCATGGGACTACACATAAATGTTATGCTAGGCCCATGTCAAACAAATGTGAGGTGATAATATCTGTGATAAAATTAACACAACCTAAGGCAATACCCATAAGGTATAACCACGACATAGAAAGTCTTGCTTGTTTTTTCAGGGTATATGCTAGGGGTGGGAATTGGCAAAGATGTGAGGATTCGATAGTATAGCGATATTTGGGCCAAAATTCAATATTATTGTGATTCTTAAAATATTCTGCGATATTTTGCGATTTATGTCCCTCATATTCAAAAGCTCCAAATTCCAAATGGTACCTTGAGAGATGGGCTCTCCATTTAGTTGTATTCCCACAGTACTTAATTTTCATGTGGCATTCCTTGCAGATGGCACACTGCATGTTACCACTTGCTTGTTGATGAAAACCCGAAATTGAGCCATACAGCGTTGTGAAGAGTCGGTTGTGATGAAGCCATTTTCTATTTTAACTTGCTGTTCAATGAATGCATGAAAACAAAGCACCGCAACAAACGCCACCTTCTGGATGGATGCAAATTTAACACCTTTTAAGATCTCTAAGAATGAAAATTAAGACCATCACCGCAGTAAAATATATAATCAACTGTAGACTGTTCAGTTTAACAAAGCGCAGTTGTATTTTAGCAACAGTGCAAATAGTCAGTGCATATTTACCAACATAAAGTGTACATAAGGCAAATGCTGTAAATAACAAACAAAAGTTTAAATGACAAGGGAAAAAATTCTAAAAAAGGATAGTGCCCAAAAAATAAGGGAATAAGACATCAAACAATAAGAACGTCAACATTCTTGTCTCATGAAGTTTTTACTGTTAATCTGTTAAATATCTCAGTTCAGTAGCTTTCTTTTCAATGTCAGCTTTTAGGACCACCCGCTGCTCTCTTTTTTCTTTAGCTCATTGTCTTAGGCTTTGGGTGTTTGAATTTGTAATTAGTGTTAGTTAGGTTGTTGGCTCACCAGTAGTTCTTCAGCAGTGGAGTGGCCCATATACTGTGATCCTAGATACCATGACTGATCTTGAGAACTTCTCGTCTTACGCCCAGAATACCAAAACCGAACATAAATCCAGTTGTTGGCTTTTAGAGGTCCTATTTGTCAAACATGACAACGAAGTTTCCTTGATTCACACTAGACAGAAGTTCTTTTTTAATGTACGAAGCCAGTCCAAATCGAGCAAGGTAAATTTGTTCTTCATTCAGAGTCAGTGAACATTGGCCCGCTCATGTCTTCATTAGACATGTGGGATTGATGTCCACTAGTAATATAAGCATGTTTACTGTACAGAACTTGTCAGTGAACTATGAGGGCAGAATAATAAAATAAATAAAATAATTGTTCATTAACCATAATCAAGTTAAAATTAATCGAGCGCTAGCCCGGCGCTAGCCATGCGGATGAATAAAGTCATGGTTAACCCTATAGACACCATAGTGGCCAGCGCCGGTGTCGTGGTAAATTCCGTTCCCCCTGTTCCCCCTGGCGCGCGCTGATTTTAAATCATGCAGTTCCAAGTAAATGCACAGGGGGGCGCATTGAGATGACACTTTAGACCCCTGTTAGCCTGCTGTAGACTACTGTTAGACTAAAACTAGCCTGCTGTAGACTAAAAGATCCACGATGCTTGAATGTTATACGAGTTATTTTCTTTTTTGTCTGATTTTATGGGTCCAGTTTATGATTCTCTACGGGATAGGCTACTGAGTTTTACTCAGCTGTGTTTGCTTTCGTTAATGTGAAATCATGCAGTTCCGAGTAAATGCGCAAGGTGACTCTTATCCTTAGCGTTAGACTACGATCCACTATGCTTGAATGCGATTATTTTCTTTTTTTTTCTCTCTGATTTTATGGGTTTGTCATTCTCTACAGGATGCTGAGTTTTACTTCGCAGTATTTGCTTGGTTAAAGGTTTAACCTATGGTATTTTATTCTATGTTATGTTATTTAACACTACGTGGTAGGAATGGGTGGAAAGGTAGGAAGGATGGGTCAAATGCATAATTGTTAAGGCTACCGAGAAAATGTGCTTCATCTAACGCGATGTTTTCTTAACAACGTCTGCACCCCTGACATAGGCCTATTCCTAGTGTCAAAATAGAGGGGAATACATTTCCGAGCACACCGGAACTTTGGTTCTCCCGTTTTATAATTGGAATAACTATTTAGGTGCAGTATTCATACCAGTCACCTGTCATTATGCAGTGATGTGTTAGACCAATTTTCAGGATTTTCTCATGTCCCTTGAGTCAGAAATCTGGGGGAACACATTCTTCCAGTACCCAGGAAATTTGGTTCCCCCCATTTATTATTAGAATAAACCTCTTCTGGTGAACAGCATTCATACCAGTCACCTGTCATTATGCAATGATGTGTCTGACCCTATTTCAGGATTCTCACATGCTCTGTGAATCAGAAATCTGGGGGAACACATTCTTCCAGCACCCAGGAAATTTGGTTCCCCCCTTATATTACTGGAATAAACATATTATGGTGAACAGCATCCATACCAGTCACCTGTCACTATGCAAAGATGTGTCTGACCCTTATTTAGGATTCTCACATGCCCTGTGAATCAGAAATCCGGGGGAACACATTCTTCCAGCGCCCAGGAAATTTGGTTCCCCCCATTTATTATTAGAATAAACCTCTTCTGGAACACAATACCTGGTCATGTTGATCCGGCCCTGGCCACACGCCAAAACTGGTCCGAGCAGTTTTAGTTCTTGGTTAACCCGAGGTTTGCGCTAACCACACCCTATAAGTACCACCCCTCCGCCAACATTTTCGCCTAAGCCAATTAATGGCAACAGTAGGATGATCTGTTTGACATTGGCGCTCGCGTTGTGAGGTGCTCTCTTCGCAGGAGCATGAAGGCAATTATGTCAATCGCGAATCTTTTTCACAGCATCTGTGTGCAGGTGTTGGGTATGAGGTGTATTTTGATATATTATATACTAACTAGCCCATAACCCACATAAAGTATTAATTTGCATTTTGTTTGGGAGATTATTCTGAAAATGATAGCCTATAAATAGGTTTACTAATTTCACATTTGTTCTCTAATCCTTTAACATGTTTTAAACGTCTTTCTGTCCAACCACATGGGGTGACCTTGTTAATTTACAGGGGAAATATTTTGCCTCAACCTTCATGCAAAAGTTTACAAGTTTTAATGACCAAATAGCCTTAAATTCTTAGATGACGTGATCAGGCAAGTCTGGATGCAAGATGACCAGGCTCAGTCCAAGACTCCCGCATCTTTATTCTATCCTCAAGATTTGAAGAAGGCAATCACAGCGTCTTGGATTTTTTGGGGGACAACCGACATATGACATTTCTTAATTTCATCACAGGGCGTTTTAATATCGATAGATATGGCACTTCTGTAGCCTATTGTGTTACATTTTAGGCGATTTTAAGAATTATTTACAAGCATTCAGCAAAAATGATTTCAAGCATTCTGCAAACTAATAATATCCCGTAGCCTAAGAAACATGTGGCAATAATGTTTCACTTGCTACACATTTACGATCGGCAATGCGTTGCCAAAAAGCCTGTCTTTCATTGTTCGCGGCTTTAATTTCCCCTGAAGAGTACATTTGAACTCTTTGTAGCTTGTCTTGATTATTGTGTATTTCCCATCAGTGAAATAAGGTGATCGCGCCAGTGTTGACAAGGTTTACTTGCGCTGAAATCCGCCCCTTTTATGTGAACGCGCACAAACTCCAGTTAGGTTAACGCCGGTTCAACAAATCAACCTCATAACCAGCGTCGTAGTACCGATTAACACCAATCAGGATAACCAGTTTGTCAACCCCGGTTTAACAAGGTAACCCTGGGTTACTTCTGGGTTGGTTAAACTCCCTTCGTAGTACAGGCCCCAGGTCGGTTTCTTTCAATATAGTATACATAGACAACAACTACACTAAGGGATAATAAAGCAAAGATGATAATCATTACCTTATCTGTGACCATTGAAGACTCTAGGCCCTAATGTAATAATTTCCAAATCCATGATAATCCTTGCTGTAGTGTAGGGGATAGCGACAGCGCTAGCAAGAGCTAGGCCTACTTAAAAACTCCGGAGATGAAAAAAACAACGTCTGACAAAACTATAGAAGTGTGACTCCTTGTTTGCTCCTAGTAATCTAACTGACTGCCTGGTATACTCTAAGTACCCTACAGACATCATATTTCCCAGCTGTACAGTGCTTATCAACAAACATTTTCAAGTGATGTGCCTTGCAATGAGATAATTTGTTTCTGGACAAGCAACGTCATGTCTCGCATGCAGCATAGGTTGCCAGACGTAGACTATGATCAGTAGGCTATGGTAATTTGTTATTGTGCAGACGTATAGATAATAAATCTTAATGGAAATTATTGGATTAACAGTAGTGGTATAGCTGTAGAGGTTAGGCTGTAAAATTGTTGGTGGTAATCTAACCATATGTAGCGAAGTTTTGAAGTGGGTCCACTGAGATAGGTTGCCAAATAGGTCACTATATTTCTCTGCAATATCGCCTAAATATTCTACATATTACTTTATAAGGGTGATAATCAATAGTTGGTGGAAAACCTAACCTGGCTTGCTTTGTAAAATATTGCATTGCTGTCTAAAAAAAAATGCCAAAAAAGGAGAGCCCTTTTCCTGTTAGTAGTTTATGGTTTTCATGAGTTTCATGGGATGCTGTTGGACCAGCTTCGGTTCAAGATTTTTTTCAAGCATTATAATAATTAGAGTTGTTATAGTTTTATAATAGTATAATATAGCTTCATAATAGTATTATTAACATATTTAAAAGTTATCTTCAATTTAACTAAATACTTGATCACAGTTGTACCATTTACATATACAACACTGTATCCATTCTTTTTTCTTTAGAATCCAGCTCAGCAGTAAGCCTCTAATAAAAACCTTTATATTTCATATAATTGAAAAGATCTATTTCTGATGTTTTAAATGAAATAAACTTGTAATTGACCAATTACAACTCATTTTGAGTTATTCTTAATTAAATGAGAAAAGTGAAATACTGTCCTCTAATCTTAAAATTCTCAGGGATCAGCAGCAACATTCTAGAATTTTTCTGGGGTCTAAAGGGTTAAGAACGCTGGAGTAGCAGCAATACACTTGAATAGAAAAAAATATGAAGAAAAACTACAAACCTATAAAATGTTTACACAAACTGTTGGCTGAGCATGGGGTGCCACGAGTGTTGAGTGTTTACAATCGATTAGGTTGCTAGCTCTCATGTAATACTTATTTCAAAGGAACTATAGAACACATTTTTTGACCATCATAAATTGTTCTTTGAGCCTCAATAATAGCATATGCAAATTTGTGCTGCTGAAAGTGACCCAGGACCACTGCTAGCGTGTTGTTTACAGGCTTATTTAAAAGGCTTAGAACGGAAATATTTTTCCCGCCTCCCCTGGCAAATTCATGAAGCAATGGGATTGGACCAGAGACGTTTCCAAAGTATCTTTGGTTTGACCATGCAAATATAGACATATCCAGCAAACCTTCCATGGACGCCGCCATCTTGTTTTTCGACATCGCTGCGTTCCTCTGGAGTCATATTTTGCCGGTGATGTGATTGTCATTCTTGGGGTTGCTGGTTTTTGACATTGTCAGTTTTAAGTTGAATGGCGATGGGAATTGAGCATTGGGTAGAGGACGTTAGACAGTGGCCTAAACTTACAGATGAAGGTAATTTTTTAAAATAACAAAATGTATTATTGTCATCAATAATGGCAACATTTAAACGCTGTCATTACTCGCAGTGAATGAAAAAGTGTCTCTCCAAACAGATATCTTTCTTTCCTTTCAACCAGATGAAATTTACTGCCGCCCGATTAAATTTAATGCCACTCTTCGTAAAATAGCTAAAAAACGTAAAGACTTTAAAAATCATATACAGTTTAGCATTTTTTTTTGTGCAATTTTGATGAAGAATAACGGTCAGAGGAACTGTGAAATACGCGTGAGTCACTACAATATTGATGATTTTGAATGTGTCCAACCTAATACATTGCTTGTTAACATGAAATTCGTTATCTCTAAAAAGCCTTCATAATTACTTAAATGAAAATGTTTATATGTTATTTCTCAAACAAATGTTTAGGCCTAAAAACAGATCTTTGGTTTCTTCTAAAGGTTTGAACTTTCAGGTGACATTTCCAAACAATCTTCGGTTCGACCATGCAAATGTAGGAGGTGTATCTTGGCGAAGTTACGCATTTTCGCTCCTCTTTTCAGATTGGCCAGTTTCAGCACAGGTGTTGGTTTATGGCTGTTCCTCAACCTTACTGTATGGCCCTTCATACAGAACAATGTAAGCCCCAGCCCAGCCCAACCCTCTACTCCCTCTTCACTTACGATTTCAGGCCTGTGTATGGATCCAATCCATCTTAAAGTTATTGTCCATCGGCACAACCCTAAAACACACCTCTGGAAAATGATTCAGATTTAATTGTTTGGCTGAGGTCTCGTCCAGCACCCTTCATTAGACAGCTGATAATCAAGGAACAAGGGACACACACTTGTCAGGATCACTGAGAATTTATTAGTTTATTGTTGTACCTCAACTACTGTGTGAGAAAATGTGACAACCTCCAACACCTTACTGCTGGTACGTCAGCACTTCATCCCTTTATACAAACCTACAGTATTCTGTGGGGACTAAATGACTAAACAAAAATAGACAAACATACCAGTAATAAACAAACATATCGGTAAGGACTGGGGGAGTCTCCCAACCTTCGTTAGACATATTAGGCAGAGTCCTGCACGGTTCTGATTTTGACAAACCGCAACCGCCTGTACCCGTTATATTTAAACCCGCATCCGACCCGTTTTCCGACAGTTTTAAGAAAGAAATCAACATCCGAACCGACCCGCTATTGGCAAGTGAACCATGTCATTCTGTATGCTGCAGGCTAGCATTTTCCTACTTCCGGTTCCTAAGCAAAAACCCCTATGGGAAAATGAATTGCTCAAATAACAAAACAACATATACAACAAATATCGCAGTGTCAGTGTATGACCTACAAGGACCTAGGCATTCGTTTTTCATCAATAAAATGAGTAGCAACTAGGGTTGGGTATTGTTTAAATTTGAACGATTTTGATTCCGGTTCCTAACGATTCTCGATTCCGATTCTTTTAAGAGGCAGGGTCAAAAAAAGTTAAGGATATTTTAAATGAGCCAGCCATCCAACGGTCTTTCTGAATGAAATTGTCTGACCTTCATCAATTTTAATTCTGTGAACTTTTTATGAAATTTACTATGAATTTCTCACAGACTGTTTTAAACTACAATACAAATATCAAATCTATGAACTTGAATATAACCATCATAAATAGGCATAAATACATTTTCACAGAGGTAGACTTTAACTTTATTTTTAACTTCATTTTTTGAAAAACTCATGAAAGATTTTAACATGCAGAATAGCCAGTGAACAAAATCTAGTCCAGATTAGCAGCAGGAGGTAACAGTATAAAATTAAAGACAGTTCTTGTTCAACAAAATTATCATGTCTGCCTTCTCAGGCAGGATGTGCGCCCATTCAGATGGTATCTCCAGCCGTGGACAATTGATACATGAACCTTACATTTTTCAGTAGCCAGTAGTTCTTACAGCAGTAGGCCTACATAGCTAATTTAGATACACTTATGGCGTGGGAGCTTTTCTTCCGCATTAATTACATTTTATATTGGTTATATAGTGTATAGTATATCCATGCTGAGGGCAGAATTGTCAACATGTCGAAATAAATCTAAGTTGAAGCATACTCTAGTTAGTAGGCTACTGAGAATGCACAAAGCTCTAATAGGCTATGTAAACAGAATGAACATAAGATGAAAACCGGACAGATTTACGATTTACGGTGGATATACTGTAAATGACACATAGCCTACACGTAAGAAGGCGACAAAAGATGTTCCGATGTAGTATTGTTTTACTCACCGGATTCCAACTGCACTGCAGGTCGACGGGGCACACATTTATCTCTATCTGATGACCTCGGAGGTGCTTTATCATGTTTGACGTGCACCCTCCTTTGCGCGAAACAATCTTATCACAAATTGTGCATCTAGCAGAGGTTCCGTTTTGTTTAGTAAAGTGCAGCCACACAGCGAAAAATTAAGGACTACACGGAGTTGTCTCTTACCTTTGACGTAATTTTCAAAAACAACGGGTTCTTTATTTACAATGATTCAGTGTAATTTACAACGATTACAACAGTCAACAATTGGCAAATGGCAAATCTTTCACAAAGCTTGTTTTAAAAAACTGCGGGGTGACATGTCGTTGAGCGCGGTTTTGTGTAGCTCTGGTTACCATGACGTCCGGGCTAAGCGCCGCTAACTTGTAGTCAAAAGGGCTTTCCGCTTTAGCCTAGTGATCTTATTTATTTTGTCATTAGACTGCAAATTTGCAAACCCATCGTCCATAACATGTTTTTTAAACATCCTCCATCGAATGCGGAGGTCGTCTACTCGTGTGCTTTTGCTCACACCTTATTTGAGATGGAGCTCCAAAATTAACATTGGATTTCCCATAGGGGAAAAACCTTTGGAAGCGGATGTCGTGAAATGGTAACAAGAAAAACTACAGGCTTCCGGGTCACTTGCCAACTCTATAAACCCGACATCCGAACCAAACTGGAAAGAAAATCAGTCAGATAGCCAAAATTAAATACAAACATTTAATACAATAGCCTTATTGCCACGACAATAAACAGTGACTTCAGCTGAAGGCAGGGCTAAATAAAATCGTTGCTCAACAGCGGCAGCCAAACAATGAACTCAAAAAGTTTCTACCCGTGTGAGCACACATGCCATGCTTGTATTATCATCTTGATTTATTTTTATTTTTATTATTATTTCACTGAATTAGAACTATATTTTTTTGTTGCACATATTGTTTTGTAGCCTAATGTTAACCGCATATTAGACCCACGCTCTCCTGCGTCCGACCCGAACCTGTATCCGACACAGCACAACATTTTTCACCTGTTTTATTAAAATTTGTGGTTCATCCGCGTGTACCCGGACCTGTGCAGGACTCTGATATTAGGTATAGGAGAAGAATCTCATGGAGCTGAAGGAAAGCTGTTATGTCTGTTCTGCCCGTCATCTGTCTCAGATTCAGACTCACCAATCCTGCACCTAAAAAACAACAACAAACAAATCAATCAAGCTTTGAGAAATGTATACTGTTGATATTTTAAATCTTCCAGACACCTTTTCCTTGTTTTGTCATTGGCACTGCATGCTATTTAATTCTAATGCAGTTTTTATAATTTAATGCAGTTTTTATAACATAGACTTTCACTGCTAAAACTATTCTAAAAATTTAAAAATTAGTTCACTTCTGCCACCCTGGAAAAAAAGCTGAACAACTGCTGACAGTAGATGGTAGAACGAGCAAGCAACAGACGCCAAATAGCTGGCAGCTAACGCCAACAGAAAAACGTGTAAAACTGTTAATTGAAAGAGAGGTTTGGTGTGAATCAATCTATAGTTGAATGCAGTAAGTCAGTTCATATCCCTGTTGTTCAATGTCACTAAATTCTATCTATAGAAAAAACAAATAACGAGCTGATAACTAATGTTAGGTGAATAATGCTGAAATGAGACTTCCCTACTGACAGTATAACAGTTCAGCTCTACCTTTTAGGACTAACCATTACTATTTAATAAAAGACACTGTATATGTGACATAAATCATAAAGCACGTTGATCCAAGTTCAATTACTCTCTATATTGCCAAGTCAGTATATATATCAGAAAAGGTTGTTTGTATAAACACAGATATAAGCTCATTCAGAGTAGCTAAATATACCAGTCTTTGGCTTAATCCATTCAAAGCCCAAAATGCAATCAAAGATCTCTTCTCTGAGAAGGAAGGAAGAAAGAAAAAAAACACAGTCTCCCAAAGGATGAATATAAATCCAAAAAGCAGTGAAACCAACAAAAAGATCGGGCTCACCAAACTGTCCTCTTCTCTCGCAAGAAAGATCCAAAATCCGGATAACAAAGAAAAAACCCACAAAATTCAAAGGTAATCCATTTGGAAAAAATAGCAAGACAGAGAGGAATCATCAAAAAAAATCTGGTCCAGGTCCAACAACAGGTATCCTCCAGTTTTATCAGACAAAAGAAATGTCTCCAAAAAAATGGCCGCCCTCACCTTTTCAAACAGGTGAGCTGTCACTTCCTGTTTCCTTCTCACAGGTACGTATCCACACAAAAGTCTTACTTCCTGTCTGTGCTAACACAAAAGTCTTTTATGGGTACTTGTGATTGAATATATAAATGAAAAACAAAACACCAACACAATGGTTTGAATGTCACCCTTTCCAATTATATCTCCTGTGTGGACTCTATGTAGGATCTTACTCAGAATACTTCACCTAACCAACTATTTGTATTTAGTATGTTTATGTATGAGTAATCTAAAATCCTAATATCTGTGGTGTCACAACAGTAGCTAGTCAGTGACATGAAACAACAGGGCTATATTGATTCACACCAAACTTCTCCTTTAATTTGGTTAATAAGTCAGTAAAAATATCTTTACCACATTTTGAGAGAACTCTAACATCATATTCTGTCCAGTCGTCTCCCAGTTGCTTTCTTTGCATCACAGCTCTATTAATGCGCTCTTTGCTCCTGTAATTTGGACACTTTAGTGCCATCCTCAAGCCAGTCCTCCGGAACAATGCTAACACTCTTATTCTCAACAAATTCAACGAGTAAATACATCTGAAAAAAAATGTTGAAGCGTCATTTCACGAGTGCATAATACATATTATGTGTTTATCATTTGTGCATGTTTTTACTACTCACATCAAAATCCATATGTCCAAAAGATTTGCAGAGTGAAGTCAGTATTTGAGGTGTCAAGTCAGTTTTCTGTGTCTGTATTTAGTCATTTTATATTATATACACCGGTATATATAGCCTATTATATTTATATTATATATATATATATATATATATATATATATATATAAATCATAGTTCTAATAACTGTATATATATTACTATAACTGTAAATTTGCGCTCTTAAACAGCAGCAAGTCATCAATGTTAATCTGCAAACTAAAACGGAATCAATCAGCAATCTTATCAATCAGTGCAGTCAGGTTATGTTGAGTTTTATGTAATGCTCCTAGAATGCCCCTATAATGACCACCACATCTGTTTAGAGTTTTGTATTTAGTGTTGGTTTTCAGAATGGTTCGAGCATCCTTAGGCAGGTCTGAATGGTTCACAGTAAGGGCTAACTAAAACATACAGCCCAATTGGCCAAACTCTCAGCAAGGCTGCCTGGTTCATCTGAGTCTGATTCAGAGTTTGACTCAGGAATATGTTGATTGTCTCTCTCTCTGTATGTCTGTGTGTCAATGTCAACTGTGCTAAAGGCATCCAAATGATCATCATGCCGTAAGTCACTTCTGTGGTCTGTTAGTGCTACTGAAAGGTGTGTTAGTTATGTTGGTGTGTGTTTGAGCTGAATCGAAGAGACTGTCGTCTGTAATGTCACAAAGTCTTTTTTCAACAGCAATGCGAGCTCTCCTCTGCTCCTCTCATCTGCACAGCCTCCTCTGCTCTTTCCTCCAGCACAGCTTTCTCTGCTCCCCTCTCCTGGACAGCCTCTACTCTTTCCTGATCACATGCCCTGTTGCCCTGGCTGAACAATTTTGCAGCTTTGAGTGCAACAGTGTAAAAAATTATGAGTTCACAATAGCCTACTGTTCGGGAATGCAGTGAATCTGAACCTTGCTGCCCACCTTTCGAAGAAATCTGTAAGCTTCCTCCTTTTTGTTTTCATCATTTTTAACGTTTACCTCTGAAAATCCAGAACAACAAAACACTGATTAACCGTCTACAATAAAGTGAAACCAAGACTGTGTCAACAATTAATTGAGGCTTAGAGCATAAGCAGGCGAAAATGGTTTTATATATGTTTGCCAGAGGTAGCCTAACTTCATGTAACGTTAGGCTTATGTCAACTTCATTTTTAACGTTTACCTCTGAAAAAACAGAACTACAAAACACTGATTAACCTTCTACGTAGTATAAAGTGAAACCAAGACTGTGTTGACAGTTAATTGAGGCTTAGAGCAGAAGAAGACGAAAACTGTTTTATTTGTTTGCCAGAGGTAGCCCAACTTCAGGTGACGTTAGGCTTATGTCAACTTCATGTCATTACGTTAGCATGTCATTCGTAGCTACCTGAGGTATGCTAGCTGGCTCATGTATGGAAACTGAACTGGCCAAATGCACAATGGAATTCTACTGACATCTACTCATTTAAGCACCTCTTCGCACATATCTTGTCTGTCTGCTTCTATCTCGCTGTGTCAACCTCTCGTATATAGTGTACCAGCGTACGGTGCTCTGTTTGACAGCCTCAACTAACGTCTCTGACTCACTGGGGAAAAAGTAGCCGACTGGAAAAGCAGCCACGTAGTGTTCTAGAATCTCTGCAACTTTTCTAAGCTTTGGTAGGTCGTCCTTTTATCAGGAAAACCAGGCGGTCTGTTAGGCTACACAAAACTCATTGTTTTATATATTTTATATTTTTGTTTAGCCTTACTAATTACTCTTAACTGAAAAATGTGAAAAAAGGTTTGTTGCTTTTGATGTCATAATGCAGCATGAGTTAATGTGCCGGAGCTCACTAAACCCATCTGTATTACTATAGCACATTGAATCTGTATTCACTGTATACCTACTACCATACTTTACATAATTATCTACCTCCCCTGCTGCTCCCATTTGCACATGAATGTATACCACTGCCCTTGACTGTAAATACTGCTCTTAACTGTAAATACTGCTCTGTATACCACTGCTCTTAAATGACACATCATTAATCAACATTTTGATCATTCTGACTTTATCGATCTGCACCAGCAACAATGGCTGTACAACAGCATGTATAAAACAAATCATATTAACCTGGAATTACAAAGATGTCTTTCTTCACATTCATAAAAAATTATATGCCACTGATCTGCAGAATCTGTCAAAATTGCTGTGATCTACCTTGCAACCACTGAATGGTCACCATTTAAGTTTGTTTAGGCTAACTGCTATTGGATGCTCACCATTGCTAAACAAGGAGCGATACGTTTCTCAATAGACTGAAAAAAAAAGTTTTCTTGATCAGAAAGCATTCATGTGCTATGGAAAAGATGATATTTTCCAGTTTTAAAGTGGTATTTACCAGTGTGTTGTGTTCACATGCTTTTGTTGTTGTACTGTGGAGAAATGAAAGATGGACTTACAGATTCAGATGTTATTGGGTAAAATCATTTTAGGTTGCCTAAAATCCATTATCCTACAACATGGAAAAGGGTAGTCTCTGGGTAGGTAAGGTTAAATCCAAACCATAACAGTATTTTTAAAACTGACAAAGTGTTAACGCATTATATTAAAATGGTCAATGACACAGTATTATATAGACAGCAAAAACTGTCCACTAACAGTAGAAAAACATGTTTATTACTGTACAGTGCTCATTCCAAACTATTTCGCTACTCGCTGCCATGTTGAAAAGTTCAAAGGTTATCTCATCTCGTCAACTCGTGTATCAAAAAATTCTACGAGTTGCCCAGTAGAAAATACCAAATGAGGGGGTGTTCATGTGCACTTTTTACGTCGGCTTTTGGTATTTACCATAATTACCATAGCACATGAACGCAGCATAAGTGTGATAAAACATACTAGTAGTAGATGCATTAAAGCAGCACCAAGGAGTTTTGAAAATTGCACCCTCCACAGATTGGAACGAAAGCATCTCATAAGGCAAGTCAGTTGTAGTTTCCCTTGAACTACAGATCGCTACCTGATTGGGCAAACTTGTTTAGTGCCTAAAGCCGATGGAGTACAGTAATCTGGGAATGTTATTTTGTAGTATTTTAAATAATAGGACCATCAACTTCCTTCCTTTTATTTACCTAAATGCAGAACATATCATTTTTACCCTCCATTCCCAAATCATTTGTTTTAATAACTGGCACACGGTGGGCCGGTGTTCTGAAAATTTTCTCTACCTAAAATAATTTTCTACCAGTAGCGTAAATTTATAACCATTCATTTATTTATCAAATTGCTATAAGATCTGAGAACAATGCAATTTTTCACGTTACGTTTTACAATGTAAATACAGTGTAAATGAGGTGGTTTCTTCGAAACTCCACTTATGCACCGAGTAGATGAAAGTACGATCCTATATGAAATGCTAGATATATGAAATATTTAAAGTGTTACAAACTAACTTTGTGTTATTGCCAAAATCCAACAAACACTTTAACAGCATATTTTTATGTATGTTTAATAGCAAATGACACATGACAGGGATGCCCAAAAGGCCCCATGTGGCTGTAATGACACCTGACAGGGATGCCCAAAGGACCACATGTGGCTGTAATGTTTTCACATCTGTCTATACAGTGACAGTGATTATTTTCCTTTTACACAAATGATTTCTAGTAGTAGCTTATAACAATGACTTATTTACTGTTTTTAAGAGAAAATTAATAATGGGCAGAATTACATTCAAGTTATTGTTGGTTTGGTCCTACAACACAGCTCTGATTTTTCATGATTTTTCATGGGGCTCTGGTAGAAATGAATTGCCCACCCCTAGATTCTACTATTGTCCCATCTATGTTGGAATTGGCCTTAATGTTGGGAAGGTACACTATATTTTCTCAAATGCATTTAGACAAAAGTAGCTAGCATTTTTGAAAATTAGAAGTAGGGGTGGAAAGTGAAGAAATTAGGAGTAGAAAGTATAGGTTATTGATGTTAAAATTCAGTGGGGTAGAAAAGTACAAGTAATAACTAGACTGCATTTTCTCGGCAGAAACTGCAAAGTGGACTTTGGATTTTTCCCATTCTTTCTAATGGAGAACCCCCCCCCCCCCCCCCCCACCAACACCCCCTTCACTCAAACACCAAAAAGAATAAGAATGGCCAACCAACGGCCATGTTGTTACAAAAGTAACAAAATGGCCGGACAGGAGAACAATAGAGGGCAAGTCCACTAATAAAAATACATACTCCAGGAAAGTCTTTTAAGTGTTAGTTAGGCCTACGTCCCATCTCTGAAAGTCTGGAGTCTGGAGTTTGAAACCGAACCAGGTAGGCTAATAAATTAGACATGCCTGAGTTTAGGTTTGGAAATGGGCAAATGTGAAAAAAAAAGATTTGCCTGTGGTTTTGCAATTGTCCAACGAGTTTCCGTCTGGCATTCGTACACCAATGTTGGGTGGCACTTGTACCGACAGATGGCAATGTGGTACATAAAGCCTGTCTGCAATGAACGAAGAAGATTGATTTGTTTACACATGCGTGCGCAGTCGACAATAAACGACAGGATGGACCAATGGGACGTCTAAAGACTTCACAATTAAAGGCAACGTTGGAGTTATTTTGTAAAATTTGCATCGTGTTAAATACTGCGCACAGTGTTTACGATGTAACATTCTTCTGTAGTTATTTACAGTTTCTATCCATATCAGTTTATTTCTTATTTAATGCTTATGAAAATGTTCGGACTTGTATTTTGACAGTTTTATTGTTTCGTCCGTACTGACAAAGTATTTTGACAGTTATTGTCGTTCATTTCACACAGCTAGAGCCCAGTTTTGCTTTTGACAGTTTCAAGCCGTCAGGTGACAGAGCTACTGCTAAGGGGCTGTTTCCTGTTCACTAATATGTGTCTGTAGTGTATGGCACGTATGTGTGTGTGACTAGAAAGATATGGGCAAAAGCAGGAAGCCATGGTAATCATCAATTCAGCTCTCAAACTCTTGCAGCGACAGACATATACGTGTCTGTCCCATCGCTATGGGCTGTACCTCTGTTTCGGAGGAATAGTTCTTATGATCGTATCCGCATTTCAATTCGGAGAGGTGAGTTAACGTTAACACTCGTTGTCGATGAAGTTGTACAGACGCCATAGGGCTAACGTTAGATTCCATCAATCAACACCTTCAACGTGTGTTTCTGTCTGTGCATACTGCAAAATGTAACATAATGACAGTGCTTCTTAATCGACACAGTAGGCCACGTGATTAGTGAAGTAGTTGTCGCAGACGTTACCGTCATGAATTACCTTTCGCACTTGCCCTGTAGTTATTCGGAATTTTGCAGTTAACATGTTAAAATACATTTAAGCAGTGCCAGATGAACATAATCAGTCTGTGTTGTGTTCCTCCTCACAGGTGGTTTTGGAGTGGAGTAGGGACCAGTATCATGTGCTCTTTGACTCCTATAGGGACAATGTGGCGGGACGGTCCTTCCAGACGAGGTACTCGGTGTACACACACACACACACTACCCATTACACAAGAGGTACTCAGGCTACTTAAGATCTTGTACTTGTACAGACATTTTCACGTTTTCCTGTAACTCGATCAGTCATTTTCTTTATACACTATTAGTTCGGCTTGCCAAAGGCTGCCACAGTTACATGTTTTCCCAACAAATAAACTAGTAAACGTAAAGCAAGTGTGGGAGTAAGTTTGCTGTGAAATGATAATGACTGTGCGCCTTCCCAACCTGTCCCATTATTTGAAGTCCACTGCACTGTATAGGTTCATATTTTACGACTGAGTATTGTGATGTATGATGCTGTGTGGGAGTAAGTTGGCTGTGAAATGACGTGCCATCTTACTCAGACACATCATAATACTTGGTATTACTTCGTAATACATGAACCTGTACAGTTGTGTGGTAGACAGATTGGAGAGGTTGTGTACAGGTTCATATGGCCTAACCCAACGGCATTATGCTATGTGTGAGTAAGTTGGATGTGAAGTGATGAGGACATGGCTAACCCTAACCCAACACTGTTATGCTATGTGTGAG
>JAGFZM010000762.1:0-20940 GCA_017657215.1 Limnothrissa miodon | reverse complement strand
ACACACACACACACACACACACACACACACACACACACACACACACAATCAGTAGTTACAGCCTCTCCACTGGGCCTCTTTCTTAGGGTTAAAGGAGAGGTGAGTGATGGCCTGTTTCTTTCTCATCCTCTAAAGACAGTTTACTCCGTCAATCACTCCCTGCATAGTCATATACATCCACTTATGTAATACTGATTCAAGAACAGTAAAAATAAACTGTTTGAGATAGCAGATAACCAGCAGATCGATCGAAGGCAAAGAGCTTGCAGTCCACTCAGTAATTTTGCAATTTTGTTTACTTCCCTTTCTGTGTGTATGTGTGTGTGTGTATGTGTGTGTGTGTATGACAGTGTATCCACAGAGATGTAAAGCCAGAGAACATCCTCATCACCAAACAGCAGGTGATAAAGCTGTGTGACTTCGGCTTTGCCCGGATCCTCAGTACGTATAATCTCCCTCAAACTCTACCAAGAATCTTAAGAGTTGGGTCAAACCCCAGTCAAATAAGAGTTGGATCAAATCCCAATACCTCTGACAGAATGTACTTTTTTGGGTTGGTTTTTGGAAGAGCAAGACAACGCCCCCACCCCCCCCCCCCCCCCCCTCTTCCATTATTAGCGGGTCCATGTGACTACTACACAGACTACGTGGCGACGCGGTGGTACCGAGCTCCAGAGCTGCTGGTGGGGGACACGCAGTACGGCCCACCAGTGGATGTGTGGGCGGTGGGCTGCGTGTTTGCAGAGCTGCTCTGCGGCTCCCCCCTGTGGCCGGGCAAATCTGATGTGGATCAGCTCTACCTCATCAGGAAAACACTGGGTAAGGAAACAGTACGCCATGAAAACGTAGTTGCCACATTTATTTATTTGTTCTGATTTTATAGTCACACTGGTTATATTTGATCAAATTTTCGTCAGACTATTTGGCCAGAACAAAACCTTTATGCGTGACGTGTGTGTTTTTGCGTAGACGTATAACGTGACATCACTATCTCTGTAGGAGACCTGATTCCCAGACACCAGCAGGTGTTCAGCAACAACCAGTTCTTCAGTGGGGTATCGGTCCCTGAGCCACAGGAGATGGTGAGAGGAAAAACAACACAGACACACAAACACACACACACACACACTTTGTTTGCCCTCAGCCTTACTGAAGCATGTAGTTAATCACCTATGAATCCCTAAACAAGAACTAGTACTTAATCACACTTAAACATCCTGTTGTAACAAACTTTCCACACTCCCTCCCAGTGGGAACAACACACACACACACACACACACACACACACAGCAAGCTATAGAGGGAATAATGTGTTTACTGTGAGAGTCCCCTCTATTATGTAACCCTTGTGTTTTTGTTCCTCTAGGAGACTCTTGAGCAGAAATACCCAAACCTCTCCTACCAAGCCCTTAGTCTGATGAAGGTTAGTCTTCCACAGACAGACACATGCGTTTCTTTTTGCGCTACGCCTGATTGCTGTCCTTTTTAGCACTACAACTAAATAAAAGAACTTGACGCATGTAAAGAGCATTCGGAATGTCTACATACATAGGAATTGAACCCTCTGCCCTTTGACCTCTAACCTCAGGGCTGCCTGCGGATGGACCCGTCGGAGCGGCTGACGTGTGAGCAGCTGCTCGAGCATCCCTACTTCGACAGCCTGCGCGAGGAGAGCGAGAGCGTCGCTCGGGAACTCAACCGGACCGGCAGGAGACGCCCACGGCAGCCCCGCGCCAAACACCTGCCCCCAGGGGTAAGTTGCCATGGAGACCAGGTGTCTTCCGCCCCAGGGATGTACCCCCAGGAGCAGTGACGGATGGAACGCCACAGTCTAGCAGCTAATCATTCATGCTGCATGGCTGTTATTTTGGATGATTGAGGTCTTATGCTGCTCCCGGTTTATCAGCATTTTATGACTGTATGTCTATTGTATTACTTGGGCAGTGTATTTGTATTTTTTGGTGCAGTGGATTTTAATGAGGTTGCAGCATCCTAGTATACTCTTTCAGTTCATCTAAAGACCCTGGACACTCTCCATAGATGTATTGTATGTTTACTTCATAGTAGGTGGGAATCAGAAGCCTCTGGAGAATACTCTGTTGTAGCGAATGTAGCCTGCTGTAGCGAAAAACAATACTGAAAACAATATTGAGTGTACTACTGGCAATATTTACAGTAGGGGGAGTCATAAGATTGCAGGAATTTGTAGGACAGTTTTTCCGCTTTTAACAGAGGTGAAATATTGTGTTATGTGATATTACATAAAAAAAAGTGAGTTGTAGTAATCCATTCTTTTCATTTATTCCATCCCTCTCTCCCCCTCTCTGTCTCTCAGTATCTGCCTCAGCTAACCAGCAGCAGCATCTTCCCTTCTCTGGAAAACAGGAACAACAAATACTACAACAACCTGCGGAAATTCAACTACCACTTTCCCAACATCTAGCACACGCATATACACACTGCATGCTGCACACTGCACGCACACGCACGCACGCACAAACACACCAGCAGTTTTCTCAGGGACTAGCCAATGTTTTGGAGAAAGCTCACTCTGACAGACAGCAGAAGGGAGGGAAGTGTTTGACACAGGGGTGTTTTCTTCTGTGAGGGGTTCCATTGGCGCGCATCGTCCCCCTCCTAGTCCTACTCTTGCAAACCAGATTGGGGTTTTATATCTCCCCTGTGACAGACCTCCGGCCCGATCAGTTGCACAGTTGCGAACCTCAACTGAACAAGTGACCTTTTAGGAATGTCCAAAAGACACTCTCTTCAGTAAGCTATCACAGCAAACGCAGGCTGGGATCCATTAGTTGATCAGAACCAAGTTTTGGGTTCCTCTCTGGGGTGGTGACCCGGGCTCCAACCAGAGCAAGAGCGGGTAATCTTAGCCCCAGTGTGGTCAAGTCCAAATAAAGCATCTTGTTGGTCTAGGAGGGGACATGCTTCTGACAACCCTCGTTTCAAAGTGCAGTTTGAATCTAAAGCCATGTGAAAAGAGCTGGTTTCTCATATTCATTTCTCATGTTCATTTTTGGTTTTCGTTTTTTTTTAATCGTTGATAACATATATGGGAATTTATGAAATGAAGAGCAAAAACACTTTTGACAAAGATAAACATACTATGCATACCATGTATGTATTGACGACATACAGAGAATATGCTACACATTATGAAACATCTCTCAGTATGAGACATTTGGAACTCCTGTGGTCGTGCAGGTTTTTTTGTGCATACGACATCTCACCTGACTCCTGCTCCAATTTGGTTTAGTACAGAACCAGTAGTCTGGTCCAGTTTAAACATCTGACTAAGTTTGTTGCTGTCAGTCCTGTAGGGTTTATAAGATACTCTATGCAGGACAACACTAATTCCAGTCAGCCTAATTTCCTAGATTTTAGTTAGTACAGGAATGATGACTATGAGCAGTCTAGTGCTCTGCTAAAAGTACTTAGACAACAAAGGGATTACCAGACTGTACTGCCCTTTCCCTGTTTGCCAAATATTGTTCATATTGTATGTTCTTGAAGATGTACAAATTAGTTAATGAAATGGTTTTATAGTACATATTGTGCCGGGGCAAAAACTTTTGATGACTTGGCCATAATGACTTTTTTTTGTCAGCATTTCTATCTGACAGTGTAGATTCAGGTCCAGTGTAGACTAAAGTCACCAGAAGCAGCTCTGCTCCGTCCACACCGCATTGGGTGCGCTCACACAATAGGATTCATTGGCTCTGACCAGCTGGGAGCAGAACATTTAAAATTAAACAGCACCAACACCGGCTGCTTCGCTGCCATTTTTACGTAGGTCCGTGTACAATTGTTATAGTCTTCAAAACAACAGCTGGCAAGTTGGAACAGCAATACTTAAGGCTTACATCTACTTACATACTCTTACTCCCATATTTGGTCTGACTAAAAGGGGTTACCGATGACCCTACCTAGTTCACACACCCAGCACAGAAATTTTGTCATTTCAACTTAGCAAAATTTATTCACTAGCCAGTTCATCGAATACAGCCATTTTTAGGAAAAACATTGAAAAAAAAAAACATTTCTGATAGCTCTAATAAACTTCTTAGCTTTATTTGTTGGTATGACAGACAAGTGGTGCTCTTTAGCCCAGCAGACTCCTTTTGACTTGCACCAAATGCCAAATCAATGAATTACGTGACTATGAAAAGCCACGAGTGTAATTTCTAGCATTTATATGCATGCATAAAAGCTTTCTTAGGAATACCAATGTCTATGTTTTTCTTTCTATGGAGTATATCAATATCAACGATGTTTGATACCTACACAAACATAATACAACATATTAACATTTCTTTTTGTCAAACTCTTTTCTCTGTTGCTTTAAATAAAGTGCCGTGAAAGAGCAAAATGGATCTTCCTGTTATTTCTCAGGTCAGTCGCTGTTAGACATGTGTGCTGACAGCAGCGTTGCCAATGGTTACAGTCACCGTGGACATCTCTGCACCCGTGGTGGCTGGGTTAGCCCAGGTCCAGTTCTAAGTCCAGCTGCGGTAGAGCGGTCTGCAGTCGGTCGACGGTCGTCTCTCTCTCCCTCACCCCCGGCAGGTCACTCAGGAACAGATATTCTAGATTCCTATAAGAGGTTCATCAAAGACACAAATGTAGACTCAACACTAGTCACTTCACAAAATTTTATACAGTGGATAGTGCTTCAGAGAGAGGTTAATGTCTCAAAGTGGTCATTATGTCTACTACTACTAATTTCAACTTTAACAGGCCCTTTGAAAACTTCTATTGAGATGTCAAATAAATTGAATGAGAAAAAGACAAAAGAAAATGCCACTCTGTTACACTCTGTTCTTTAGTGGCAACTGCTTAGCTTGCTATGCCCTTCAGTGCCAATTTGCATGAATGCAGTGTCACTGACTGTCAAAATCAAGGAACTGTTTCACCAACTGGTAACAACCTCATCAACATTTTGGCTAGTACATATAATGTAGTTTGCATGTATTCCTCTAAAATGTCCTGTCCCTATTGATTTTATGGCAACCATTAGCATAAGATTTACTAGGTGATTCTGAAGGTGAAAGTCACCCACCTCAGGTGGTGCAGGGCGATGAGGCCCTTGTCTGTGACGTTGCCACAGGAGACGATCTCCAGGCGACGGAGGCTGTCCTGGAGCTTCTCCGTCTTGCTCAGCCTCTCCAGGCAGGTGTCTTCGATATAGATGCACTTATTTAGCCTCACTTCCTCCACATGCTCCAGGCCATCTGCAACCAACAGCCGTTACTCACAGCCTTCTCCCAATAGTTACAATAAAGGCCCCATCTTTAAGACACAAGTGGTGGAACTGGACCATTTTCTTTACACCTTCTTGCATTTACCTTTTCAGTTCAGCACTGCAAACAAATAGAATTTATTTATACATATAAATGAAATATAAACACACGGCCCTAGGTACCACCTTGGCTAACCATTTTTCTTTGGCAAACACTGCACGTGCATCACTGGCCCTTTCCTGTTTTTTTTTTTTGTTGTTGTGGTTGTTGTGAAACTCTCAACAACACACAACTGGGAGGTGGCCACTCTCACTGAACCACTCAAGTCACGTCATTGTCATTAGGCACGAAAACGATCCTGATTAAATAGAAATGATTCTTCCTCGCTTGAGAAACTCAAGACAAACGGACTGACTGGGAATGGTGCTTTTAGCACAGCCGCTGAGAGACAGGGCAAGGACTGGGGGCCTTAACGCTCTAACAAGACCTTATCAAACAGCAACATATCATAATGACCTAATCCCTACAGTCCTTTGTATCATAATGACTTATGCCTACAGTCCTTGTCAGGTGGATCTAGGCAACAAGGATCTGAAGCAACAAAGGAACTTCATGCTGCCAGTATGCATACTGCATGTATAGGTCCAATTAAATTGATTTATCAAAGTAATTACATTTGATTGACTGTTTGCCTGCTGTGTTAATATCTCTCTCTGACTGAAGTCTTTTTCAGACTGCCTGCTTCAGTATTAGGCTACACACCCAACCAGGAGATTCAGATGGAGACAAGTCTGTGTGATCCAGGTTTGACGGCAGCATCAATCAAACTGGACACATAGGGCCATGTATTATTAAAAGGCTCTCTGTCTTTCTTGCACCGTCTCTCCCTTTTCTCGCTTCCTTCTGTCTTTATGTGGAGAGGTGATCTTAGGTGACTGGGAGTGATGTCTTTGTTTCTGTGTAAGACATCCTTCTCGCTAACGTCATCCATGCGAGCGTGCGGCCACGTCTGGGAGCGGCTGACTTTCACCCTGACCTTTCACACTCGCAGGTAACTTTCACTCCTTCCTTTAGAGATACTCTCTCACCTTTCTATTCCTTTCTCTCTCTCTCTCTCTCTCTCTCTTTCTCTCACACACACACATATGCATAGCAGGCCAACGGATTGAATTATCACTTGAAGAGAGAAGCCAAGCGTGGGGAGTGGAGACAGCTGGCAGCTGCTGTGTGCACACAATTAAGGAAATCAAAGGTTGTATAATCATGGTAGGCACAGAAAAGCACTCACGCTTTTTTTTTGGAGGGTAATTTATAATGAGTCTAACCCACAGAAGACTTCCTTAACATGAAGAGGACATGTTATCTCTATTATAATTTTCATTTTTAAACAGTGCAATTACAGATGTTTTAGAATGTTCTGGTTTTGGTTCTAACTGATCAAACCGTTTTTTTTCCGTACACCTGAAGTGCTCACATCACTGTCACCGTGCTACAACTCAGGGAAACTGTGTTCAGTCCAATCCATTCCACCCAAAACCCAGCCTTGGAGTTGTTTGGTAGAGGAATATTTTTTGGATTAAAAAGAGCTGTACAGTAATAGGTTTGTCACCTCAATTTTATTCCTATCCAGTTGTATCCAATGAAACGCTGATTGCTGTGCTTAGAACATGAAGCCTAAGACCTGGTCCAATAAAACATAATGTAATTACTTTGTAATGTAAAATCACATTTTGCTTGTTCTTGCACTGGAATGCATGTTCATTCTGTGTGATTATCTGATTATCTTGTTCCTCACCAAGATGGTCAAATCCGCGGTACATGATGCAAGACTCTGTGGCATCAATAGCCTGGATCTTGTAGCGCCCAAGGGGACCTGTGGGGAGGCCGTTGTAGTCATGCTGCCAGCGGTCAAAACCCTGGAACCGGACTTTGGCTCCACACCTGAGCAACCATTCAGCGGCTGCTCGGTCAGGCCCCACTGCTTTTATTCTTTCATAGTCCACTCTAGCAAAGCACAAGATGCACACACATTTATGATTTTACTTTTTTTTTAGATAAAAAAATAAAAAAACATGGTGCAGGCTAGTGGATATTTTGCAAACTTTGAACTGTTTACAGTGTGATTACAGAAAATCAGGAATTAGCCTCCTCGAAAATGGCAATACAGGAGTACATGAAAGAATCTGTCAGCAGACCATTTGCCTTTAAAAGGGTCTGTGGAAACGTCTTATTTGTAAGAGACAATTAGTTGGTGTTAACTGTGGGAGACTCATTAAAATGTAATAATGTGTTGAGTGCTTGCAGCTCACTTGTTGAAAACAGCGTTCAGCCATCCCCAGAATGGTCTGACGCCCCCTAATGGCAGTAGCGTCTTCGGTTTGCCCAGAACTGAAGCCGTCCTTGTCATTAATCTCATTTTGCTGAAACAAAACATTGGAACATTTCTGAATGACTTAACCGCCGAGGTGGTGGATACGGGGAATAACAGACAAAGCTGACTAGGGGCTGACTGCCAGCGTTTAATCCTTTCCTTCAAAGTTAGCAGTGTTATGAAGGGATTTAATAACATTACAACTCATACAGGAATGCAAGAATAACCTGCGGTGTTTGCTGTAAGTGCACCAGCAGTGACAACATTTGAGAAGCTGTTTTTAAAGGATTTGACAAAGTGAAGTGACAGGTAGGCTAGCAGTGTGTTTACATCTTATTTTGACCAGTTATTTCCAACTACAGAAACATCCAACTGTAAAGGCGAAGGTATAAACTTAAAAACGCTATTTACATAATGCGGGTTATGCGAATTTACACTGCACACTAACCTTTTACCTTACCTCTACCAACGTTCAATGCCAACATTATTTACATCCCTCACCACGCTGGTCCACCGACCTCTCACCCTGTGCGTGCAAACGTCAGGCGCTTTCATTGGTCCTGCAACGAGCGTGCAAATGACGTAGGCACGGTTCAAGCAGAAGTGGTGTTAGCTAATCGTTAGGCTAGATTTTACTTGAGGGTCAGCTAAGGAGAAACTCAGTTTGCTCTTAGAAAGTTAACCTAAACGAAACGGCGTGAGTAATTCACATCATGATTTTAAAGCATATACAACTAATCCTGCCTATTTTAGAATAATGATACGAGCGTTGTCAAGTGTCTCGACTGGGACTGTCTTACTGGGCAGACAGTCAAAGTCCATTGAGCTTGTAGTAAGAGATCAACACACCAGGTAAGTGCCAAGTCACTGCCAATCCTGTCTTAATTTAAGTAAACCGTGAGTCTTGATGGTCAGTAGTCTTAGGATCTTACGTGCAGACACAAGTTTCTAAATAGTGTGTTCACTGAGTTATGTTGCACAATAGAATAAGTATTGAACAGGTTGTTTGGGTACGAATGACTGTTTGCTTAGCCAAGTTCGATTTGGTTTAATGTTAGACTTTTCACAGAACAGAACAGCCGTGTTAAACTTCAACTTTTTCAAGCAAGCCTCCTGGTTGCACCAGTACTGGAATGGAATCTTGTACTGCAAGACCAACCTGTTTAGATTCAGTCCCATCTAGTGAAATGTAACATTGTTCTAGTCACTTTAGGTTCAGAGTGTCACCTTCCCTTCGCCCACCAAATATCAACACCACCACCAGCGTTTTTGGAAGTTTGAGGTTTTTGTGTAGTTAACCTGCAAACACTGCTCATTCTTCATAAAAATCCCTAATATATGTCCTATGGGGAAAGATAATGCATGTGCAAGCATCTGCAAACAAACTATCAGGATAAACATACTTATTTCCATAATGAAAGTCTTTGGCCTCCCAATGGAGGTTTTTTTTTTTGCTAATTTTGCTCTAGCGTCATGAATGTAGGCTACTTTTTGAGCTATATGCCAATCAGAGGATCATCATCAGAATCCTAGGGTTAAACTGAGTTCAACACAACCATGACATGATGTTAATTTCCATAAGACTGAATTTTTACAAAAGCGATTCCTTTATTGTTATGGAAATGGGTGCTCTTGAATTGCAAACCAAATTTAGTGGCATATCTGCCAAACAGGATGTGAGGTCATATCTCAAGACATACAGTTAATAGAGAATGCAAAAGAGTGCATTCATTTGATTAGGGCCTGTTCTGTGGATATGTTGTCTGTAGCTCATATGATGTGGCGGTGGTTGGTGGAGGCATTGTGGGCCTGGCCTCAGCGAGGGAGCTGATCCTTAGGCACCCGACACTAAGCTTCGCTCTACTGGAGAAGGAGAAAGAGCTCTGTAAGTGTGTTTGGCTACATGTGTCCATCATGTAAATGTGTGTGTGTTTATACTACGTTTTTTGCATGTGATGGTTGACGTTCTGTCATATATACAGTACTGTATAGACATAGTATAACTGTATACTGTCATGTATTATGTGTACTGTATACTTGCATATTCCTCTGTCTAACAATAACATCAGAGCACATCAGCACATCCTAGGTTGTGTGCTAATTAATAGTTGGTGTAACAGTGACTGTACGCTTTTATCTTTTGCTCTCTTCAGCAATGCACCAGAGTGGTCACAACAGCGGTGTGATTCACAGTGGCATCTACTACACGCCAGGCTCTCTGAAAGCAAGGCTATGTGTGAAGGGAGCCACAATGGCCTATGAGTACTGCGAGAAGAAGAACATCCCCTACAAGAGGTGTGGAAAGGTGAGCTAAGTGGGGTGGGGGAGAGGGGGTATGGGGGTTAGAGTGGGAGGAAATGTCTTCCCCAGAGTTAGGTATAATTCCTTAGAGTTAGGGGGCGCTGTACCATAAATCCAGGGGCCCGGGTTTGAGTCCGGCCCAGAGGTAATTTCCCGATCCTACCCCATCTCTCTCTCCCACTCATTTCCTGTCATTCTCTCCACTGTCATATCTAATTAAAGGCAAAAACCATCTATATTTCAAATAAAAGAAAGAAATCCCTAGAGATAGAAATGCCTTCCCTAGGATTAGAGTAGCACATAGGCAACAAAATGCACTCTACGTGTAGGCTTTTGTTAGTGGCTCTGCAAATGTTACAGAGCAAACTCTTCTTATTGCCTGAAAAGATGAGCTAGCAACATGTACCCAGTGACAGTGCCTCATATGGACTCCAGCTGTCTTTTTACCATGTTAGCCTCAAGTGTACTAAACATATTCATTCATCCCCAACATGTCATAAAGCCATGGTGCTTTGCATGTTTTTCATTGTATCTCTAGATGTGCAAAGCTGGTAGGCATACCCAAAAAGATTTACAGCAGTAAAAGGTGGTTCTACAAATTATTGATACTAATGGTCTTTTCATTTGTGTGCAGCTGATTGTAGCCACAGAACGTGAGGAGATCCCCCGTCTGAAGGCTCTGTATGAGCGAGGCATGAAGAACAATGTGCGAGATTTGACCGTCGTCGACACCAAAGGCATCAGAGAGAGAGAGCCATTCTGCAGGGTGAGTGTGTGTTGGTCCGTGCATAAATGTGTGCGTGTGCTTGCACACGAGACCTCACAACAACACAACAAGATCAAGAGGCAAGAAGCCTAGCTATACAGGCCAGTCAACAGTAGGTAGCTCTAGCCCATCTACCTAGCTAAGGCAACTACAAAAAGGACAAAATAAGGTATAAAATAAGGTGAGCTGAGGGCATTTCTCCATTATGTTCTTGTGCTGCAGGGCATAATGGCTTTGGACTCGCCCTACACTGGCATAGTGGATTGGCAAAGAGTTGCCCTCAGATACGGGCAGGATTTCCAAGAAGCGGGAGGAACCGTGACTACAGCGTTTGAGGCCACTGACATCACTGCGGTGAGGGAAAGTCCTGCCAGAGGCTCAGAAGGTACAGACCTTTTTGCACGTGTGCACACGCTTACGCTTACACGGTTTTACAATCATTACATTATTTGCATGTTTTTTTTTTCTGTAGGTCTTAAATACCCCATTGCTATTAAAAGCTCCAAGGTCAGTCTGATCAGAAAGTTTGAACAACAACAGAGCTTTTCTACATGATTTGCTCATGGATCCTTATGTGAGGTCTTTTTTTGTTCATTAGGGTGTATGTGTGTCCTCCATGTTCATGATTGGTTGCTGTGTGTGTGTGTGTGACATGCGCATGTGTGTAGGGTGATGAGGTGCGCTGTCGCTACGTGTTGACTTGTGGAGGACTGTACTCTGACAGGCTGTCCCAGATCTCGGGCTGTAGTCCTGAGCCTCGCATCGTGCCCTTCAGAGGTGACTACCTGGTGCTCAAGCCAGAAAAGCGCTACCTCGTACGGGGAAACATTTACCCAGTGAGTCTGGAACCTTTCACATAGTTTCATCAGCTAGGATACCTTGGCAGGCCAAAAGGGGTCACATGCACTTGGACATGTCATAACTTTCTCATTCCCTGTACATTCATGGGCTGAGACACGCAGTGTATCCCTAAATGTATTTAAAATGTTAACATTCAAATTCACACTCAGCATGGCCAGAGCTTTTAAATAAAATTGGTTTTGTTCAGAGGCGCAGAGCTCACTCTTTAGTATTTTCATGAAATACCAGTACATATAAATTTTTATTATTAATGCATAGATTTCTAAGAATAAAATGCCATTCCGTTTTTATTCACTGATGATTATACAAGCAATTTGCCTTGTTACTGATGCGTGTTGACAGGTGCCAGACCCTCGTTTCCCATTCTTGGGAGTCCATTTCACCCCACGTATGGATGGCAGTGTGTGGCTGGGCCCCAATGCTGTGCTGGCTTTCAAACGCGAGGGGTACCAGCTCTATGACATCAACGTCCGGGACCTCACAGATGCACTTTCCTTCAGGTACCGAAATTGAGACCTGGAAGTCTGTGCACGTTCAGTTCAACCCAAACCCTATTCAAGAAGTACAACAACATCCACTTTTTTTGTATTATATTCCGTTTTATGATGCCCAACATCATCAAAAACAACGAATAACTGTTTAAATGTTTATTACCAACAACAAAGTAGCACAGATTCACTACTTATTGAACCTTGCAACATGGCCTTTAAGTCACAAGTGCTGAATTAAAAAAAAAAGAATGTCACACCATTTTTCAATAGTTGTTAAAATGTTCAATTATGTCTCCCTCCTGTAGAGGGCTGCAGAAGCTGGTGATGAAGAACATGTCCTATGGTTTGGGTGAAATGTTCAGAGGCGTGTTCATTGGGGCACAGGTGAAGATTCTGCAGAAGTTTATACCAGAGCTCTCTTTAAGTGATGTGATCAGGTAAGGTTCTTCACCCATCGGTTTTGTATATTCAATAGCAGTAAACAAATTAACATTTTTACATTTTACATGTATGCTTTTAGCAGACACTTTTATCCAAAGCGACAAAGGAAGATACAGTAACAACCAAGCTACATAGAAGAAGTCTTAAAGAGCATAGCATCAGTGGAGACAAGTGCAGTGCAGTGAAAGTTATCCAAGTGCTAGGACTGAAGGTGCTCTCTAAATAGCTGGGTCTTCAAGAGCTTTTTGAAGGCAGACATAGATGCCCCTGTTCTGATTGTTCCTGGTAGGTCATTCCACCAGCGTGGAACAACACATGAGAAGAGTCTGGATAATGAAGGACTAGTTAAAGTGTTTAGTTATTGCCACTGGGCTTTTTTTGGAGCTTGAACATGTTTCACTTACAGTAGGCTTTTTATCCAGAAAGCAGATCTAGCTGCACATTAACATCAAGGCAACTATCATCTGGACCACGTGACTATAGTTGCCCATCAACACCAGGGCAACAATCAGCTGGACTCATAATGACCCATCTCAAACACCCATCTCACACATTGACTATGCTCATTTTGTTAATGGTGGATTCATGTCATACCTTTGGTATAGGGTGTGGTCTACAGTTTGGTTACACCCCCATACCAGGATATAAACTCCTGTTCCCATTGCCAATTACAACTGATTAGGCTTTCTGGATAGAAAGTAAAACATTTTCAAGCTCCAAAAAGAAGTCCAGTTGCCAGTAACTGAACACTTTGACTACCATGACCTGAAAGAAGAAAGATCTTCAGACACAGCAAGTTATTTATAATTCCACTGTGGGCGTACAGTAAATATTTGTGATCAGTGTTCACAAATCAGTCACTAATGCTGTTTATTCACCTTTTGCAAACGTGTTTGCATTGTAAATAGAATAATGATAGACATCTTGTGTGTGTACTTTTTCGATGGTTGGAGGAGTTCTTTTTGTTGTGATGCATAACTCAATACAGCAAAGTCATCTATTTTTGTCTTGTGTTAACATACTGTGTGTGTGTGTGTCTGTCTCAGGGGTCCATCTGGAGTGCGGGCTCAGGCTCTGGATAGAGATGGGAATCTGGTGGATGACTTTGTGTTTGATGGGGGCACGGGGGAGGTGGGCAGTCGGGTGCTGCACGTACGCAACGCCCCTTCCCCAGCCGCCACCTCCTCACTCGCCATCGCTGAGATGATCGCCGACGAGGTCGAGAAACGTTTCTCCCTCTGACACACATACACACACACACACACACTACATAAAAGACCCAAAAGACACTCGCACGCGTCCAGACACTGACAGAGGGCACAGCCGATGTGCAGTGTACTCCCTAGTTTCTGTGACTCTACTGAATTACATCACGGCAGGCCGCTTGTCTATCTACATCTACATAGTGGGCTCCGTCCCAGCTTTCCGTTAGCCCACTTCTCCCCTGACACCTGACCTCCCCTCAGTCCTCACTCTCTCCTTTACATCCCGTGTCACCCTATAGGCCAGGCCCCACGTCGCTGGCCTGCGTATTCCTTTCTCCTGTGGCTTGTACCCATTACACTCACGTTACATCTGCCTTTACCGTGGGCTGGGTTTCTGCAGGGGCCTGATCTCACGACGTCTGGATGGGAGCCAGCTGACACCCTATGTAGCCTACCATTGCGTTGGTCTATATGATGTTTACACGGATCGGTTCTCCCGAAAGGGCCCGGAGAACGGGGGGGAACAAGAAGAGGATAGTCCCTATCATGATTGAGATTGGGTTTTGCTGTGTCTGGGCTTTGACGGACAACCATGACGGATGCAGCCGTGGCCTGGCCAATGTAACCCCAGAACTTAATTGACTCTGTCGACATTATTAACTGGGATTCAAGCCTTCCTGTTGAGTCAACTGTCTTTCATGCGTGTCTACAAATACATGTTGCAGTTTTGTACTTTTCCAGCTTTCTACACAGGTACTTCTGCAAGACAGTATTGTTGATCCTTGATGCTTTTGCTGCAGTTTGATTTAAAAGGGCTTCCCTACGCTCATTTAATGCAAATGACACGCTGCTGTATTAGTTGTATTTTAAGCATGGATTAAGGTGCTGTCTCTCTGGGTGTACTTGTTTTTAAATTGGCATGTTACTGGTGGTCTGCTCTGAAACTGGATTATGTACCATTTCCTTGTCAAATTCAAATAATTTAATGAATTTGTCATCTGTCATTCAACCAACAAAATCTATGTAAAGAGGACTGGCATTTTTTTATAAAAAAATAAAAAAGGTGTAATCAAAATGAATTTTCTTAAAAAGGCCAATACCAAGATCTATAATTGCATTCTAATATACGTATATTATAATATAATATTATGGGATGTACAACATTGTCAGCACAAAGTATTATTTTGGAAAATAATAATTTTATTATTGTGTTCAGATGTCTTTCAAAGTCTCTCTGTTAGTCTTCAATTTCAAGTGCTGCCAGTGGTGGACTGAATGTGTTAAAATGCCTAATTATTTACATTCATGGTCAATGGTGTTGCCCATGGATCTTTCCAGAAATTGCATATTTCACCAAGGAAATGATTGCAGTTAGTAATGTTTTTGTATACGCGTGTTTATTGCATTGTGTTGCACACCATTAAGAAAGGATAACCGGGCATCATGAAATCTAAATATTATAAAAAGATTTTGGGGTGTGTGTGTGTAGGGTACAGTGTGAGAAAGCTAGTCTGGTTTAAGAGGTCATGGGCATTTTAGCAGGTCCATGCCTGTAACATGCTTTAAAAAGCTCCCGTGGTTAAAGATGAAACACTGGAAGTGGCCAGTTATGGGTCCCAATCTAAATCTAAATTGGTGAACAATTACAATTGAGTTGTAAGAAATGTGTTGATGTCTATAAAAACTGTCTATAAAAATTTTATTCTTGTGCAGCCAAATTTTAAAGTGAGACTGCCAAAACATTTCTCTGGCCCATTTATAAGTTGTATAAGTGTATAAAATTAAATTAAATTTTGCCTTTTTGGCTTATTTTTAGTTGTTCCAATACACATAAAGGAAACTAGCATGTTAATGTAAAAGATTTCTATTTGCAAGAAGAAAATGATTTTTGCAAGGAGAAATTGTGCATGTTCTGGAAAAGAAATTCAAGGATGCCAACACCTTTGGCAGTGACTGTATTTTGAATGCTGTGTCAAACTTTGAAATAAATTATGATATAGTGTTCTATAAGAAGTCGTGTTTTATATGAGTCAACAGCCATAATGAAGCGCACATAAAGTGAAAACCACAATTTAGATAACCACCACACAAGAAATCTGAAGTAGTTGGAGGGTCTTAGAATCATAAAGAGAATTATATTTTTACAATTTTGCTTATAATTCTGCTTTCCTTTAAGTGGTGTTTTTTATTTCACTACAACAAAGGAATGAGTAAGACGTTAGCCTGATTGATGAAGATTGACACAGACCACCTAGAAATACCGTAGAGCTAGTCTATAGCAGGATATAAACACCTTGCGAACGCTCTACCCATCAATTCAGTCACACTCATGAAAGAAGGTTTTGAGTTTACAAAATTAAAAGTTTTCAAGCACCGTCATCAGCTGCTGTTTATAAAGACCAACCCGAAAAGGGTGCGTTATCTGATTATGCCTCCTTGAATAGCCTAGTAGCCTAACAAATTATAAAATAACAGATCAAATCTAACGTTTCCTTATTTTTTTTTGTTTCAAATGAGAGCATCGGCTCATGGACAGTTTTAGACAAAGCCTATAAGCCTAATAAAAAAAACGCAAAAAAAAAAAAAATTACAATACAATATTTACATTCACATGTTACATGTATGCATTTGGCAGACGCTTTTATTGCACTACATGGAGATTATTTCCGGAAAGTGTGTTAAGAGTCATAAGAGAAATTAATTTTTACATACAAGCTGTCAACTTGACCTGCAGCTGTTAAAAGTCAAAAGGCAACAGTTGTCTTGGATCCAGTCAAGTGTGAGTTACTTTTTTTAATCCACTGGGTGGCGGCATTGTTTTATTGTAAACCAGACCCTGGATTATAATTAGCTGATACGGATCATTTCTGAGAAAGATGCCATTAAGAATTCAATGAATGCATATAACATAGAGCAATGATCTGTTGAACATTTTGAATTGGGGTGTAGACTTTCCCAATTTGAAGGTCTAGTTTTAGCCTATATCTTGTGAGATGAGCCCTTTCACCTGCCCCGTTTAAAACAGTTAAATCCGTGGTTGATTTCCTGAGAACTAGTTTACAAGTTTATCATTCACCTATAGGCTACAACACGCTGGGTAAACTTTTTCAAATTGTTTCAAAATGTATTCAGGATGCAAGGTAGAATTCTGTAGTGCCACGATGATCACTGTGAAGCGACACGTAAAGCTTTTGGGTGCGCTTAATTTAAAAGGCTGGTGTAACTGCATGCAAACGCCGTGGATGACTTTCGACTTTGCTATTCACACTGTATCAGCCAGGAGGCCAACAGGCGAGCCCTCCCTTTTGCGTTACGCAGATGCGGAAAGTGAACCGACGCAGGAACGTAATAAGAGCAAGTGAGGAGCCGAGATTATTTCAAACATGGACACGGACGCTGAACGGGAGAGTTGAATTGGGACTTCCACTACCAGTAACAAAAACAACAACGCCAGCGTTCTTCTGTTCATCCTATGGACGTTTTCAGGGTTTTTTTGTACTTCGAATGGTCTTTGAGGAGTTTTTCTTGATGAAGAGTACTGTCACCAGACACGGAAAAGATGACAATTTCCTTCATAAACAGAAGTAAAGAAACTCTTCCTCAGGAATTGAATGAAGGATCTTCTTGTGCCACAACACGGATCCCTGTGCATCAAGGCCAAAGATACAGCCAGCGCATACAGATGTGCTTCTAAGCAGTTGGCTCAAAGGCAGATCTGCGAAATACAACTCTTGCCAAATAATCTGTTGCAATTTAATCCTGTCCGTTAGATCAGAGTCACTGACAACTCGTACAAAATAAGCAAATATTTTTGTCTTGCCAGATTGCTATCAGTTAGCTTCTTAGCCCGCTAACGTTAGCCGCTGTTTGTCGCGGTGAAAAAAAGCCTGTCAACTGGCTAGTAGCAGCTAACGATGCAGTAGCAAGAAACACTAGCCTGGAAGCTAGCACGGAGCTCGGTTACAAAAGTGCAGTAGTGTGTTAGCTAACAAGTTATCGTAACTTTGATTAACCAGACGCGCTCAGATGAGCTTAAAACTTTTATTTTGTTCTCAGTCATTCGACAAATGGCATAAAGACACAATTCATTCTGTTACCGCACGCCTAAATCAGCTGTGTTTTGGCACGGTGTCTTAACTAGTCCTTTTGGATAGCTAAGTTTACTTTCGCCGCGCTTGGACCGACCCACCCACCAGGACTAGGGGCCGATGCGGACAGATCAACCGGGATCACGGCATCGCGACGAGCCGCAGCAGGCATGCAGCCCCAACAGATCTACGACTTTTCCAGCGAGGAGAATAGTCACAAATGGCGAGGCCTTTTCGTGCAGGCGCTCCGCAAGGTAACGTTAACTTAAAACTGTTCGACAGACAAGTAGGCTATATCAGTAGTCAGTTAACACCAGTGTATCATTATGTGCACAATATTGCTAATTACTTACCAGACATTTCGATTTGTCATTTAATTGGGGATAGTGTAGTGCGTCTTGAACATTTTATTGACGTTAGGTTAACAGTTGAATAGAGATTTTATTTTAACAAGTGAAGTATCTTTTGAAGAAGTCTTAATTAATGTGAGACTATGAAGCACGATAATAAATGGGTTCGGATAAGGTTGTTGAGTTATATTTGTTGATGGGCATCACACCACAATGTGCCTCGGCTCAGCTTTCCAAATGTGTGAATTCGTATTGGGCCACTGATATAGAACATATGTTAAAGGTAGCATCTGTTTGTCAAGTGGGCATATGTTGGACTGCTTGATTATCCCTGAGTCAATGAATGGTGTCTAATCACAATCCTAATGACACGCAGAAAGATGGAGTATGGGAGCAAGGTGTTCTGCGTGCTTCTGAAGTCTTTGTTGACTTTGCTTCAGTGTGTGTATGTGTGCCTGCTTACGCGTGTACTGTCTACGTCTCCTATTTTAACTCATTTGAGGAAGTCGGATGAAAATACAAAGCTTTGTCCCATGACCTCATCACATTGACTAAAGTAAAGGGGATTCTCCAGTCAAGGGCAAAAGAGGTTGAGTGACAGACATCTGAAGATTCAAGTGGAAAAAAGTTATGCACATTCAGATACAACTAACAGGTATAATACGTTTTTTGGCTTCAATGCTTGTCAAAAGCCAAGAATAGTAGTAACTTGTATTATGTTTCATGTTATTTCTGTGCAAGACTGCATACTAATTTTACTATGCCATATGCGGAGGATTTCTACTGATGTTGCTTTGTCATTAATTAGTGTTTACCGCACATGAACATGTGATTCCTGCTCATTACTCATCCAATGTTTCAGAAGACAGCGAAAGCATGTCTGTCTTTCCATTAGTCAGTCCACAGGATTGGAGGAAAGTAAGGCTAGAGTTAGTAAGTTAGACTTTAAAACCACCAGGCATCACGACTGAAGTGATTTCTATGAAAATGCTTGTGCAATAATTGGCAATGTGCATTTTACAACCACCCTTAGAAGCAAAGATATGAATTACGTTAGATAATGTTTATTTATTAGCTACTTTGGCCATTTGTGTGGCAGAGCAGGTGTGTGTGTGTGTGTGAGAGAGAGAGAGAGAGTGTGTGTGTATGTGTATGAGAATGCGTCTGTGTGTGTATGAGAGCGCGCGTGTGTGTATGAGAGCGCGTCTGTGTGTGTGTGTGTGTGTGTGTGTGAGCATGTATGTTAGAGAGCGCGTGTTTGTGTGTAAGAGCGTGTCTGTGTATTTGTGTGTGTGTGAGTACAAGAATGCATCTGTGTGTGTGTGTGTATGAGAGCGCGTCTGTGTGTGTGTGTGTGTGTGTATGAGAGCGCGTCTGTGTGTGTGTGTATGAGAGCGCGTCTGTGTGTGTGTGTGTGTATGAGAGCGCGTCTTTGTGTGTGAGTGTGAGCGCATGTCTGTGTTTGTGTGTGAGAGCGTGTCTGTGTATTTGTGTGTGTGAGAGAGAGTGTCCATGTGTGAATGAGCATGTGTGTGTGAGTGCGTGTGCGTGCGCATGTGTGCGTGTCACTGACACTTCCAAATGTCCCGAACGATGCAATCTGGTGAAACGTAACCTGTTTTCCATCAGCCTTGCTGGATGACTTGTGATTGGGAGGCGTTTGGCACCAAATCTCCTGCCAGCGCTTTTCTGCTGGAGGTTTTTTTTTCCTTCCAAGAAACAGTGACGTCACAGCAGAGAGTGTCAACAACAACCCCCCACCCCACCCCCCACAAATATATACACACACACACACACACACACACCCTCTCCCGTCTCTTCTAATGCTTTCACTGTCTCCTTTGAATCTTTTCCCTGTTATACACTCTCCTCCCACCCTCTCTCTCTTTCTGTCTCTCTTTCGCTCTGTCTCTTTCTCACTGTTTTTTTTTCGTCTCTGTCTGCCCCGCACGCCCACCCTACCCTCGAACCTGTGACCCATGCACAGAGTCAGTACAGCTGAGTTAACAAAGGCTCCACTGTGGCTCAGCTACTTTCCCTTTCATATTTCTCCATCTTCACTTATTTTTATGCCCTGGCAGTGTGTGGCCCGCGGGTGCTCCCTCTCTCGTGCTCTCGTCTGCTCCGTTTGGGTTTCTGTGCTCCACGTGGGTGTGTGTGTGTGTCGTGGGTGTGTGTGTCGCTCTTGCCTGTCTCCTTCTCGCTCCTGTCTCTTCAGTTTTTGTGTTCCATGTTTTTTCTCGTTCTTTTGCTGTCGCTTTGTCTAACACACACACACACACACACACACACACACACACACAGATGTTTGCTTGCAGAGACATATCCTGGCCATATGTGTGCCTATGCTATTTGGACGATGCTCATTTTGAAGTGTGAAGAGTGAAATGTGTCAGATTTTGCAAACTGTAAACAGTCTGTGGAGAGGATTGGCTTTTTGAGCCACACACACACGTATACACACACACACACGTACACACACACAAACAAGAGAAGCCCCTGCTCATGTCTTATTCAGGAGGAGCTAAGAGCCCCCGACTACAATGACATCATCTCACCACGCCACCATACGATTATTATTTTCACTGATCCATCTTTTTAGTTTCAATGGCGGTTCCAACACTTTGCTTGCATATAACAAGCAAGCATATGTGCCCAATAATGTTCTGATTATAAATTAAGATTAATAAGATGGATATCATCCTTGGCTTTTGTTGCTCTCCTCCCCAAACCAGAACAAAATAACACACAAGAAAGTTAATTAAGTTGTTAATAAATTAGTAATAAACTGGTATTTAAAATCAAATTCAC
>JAGFZM010000761.1:0-12104 GCA_017657215.1 Limnothrissa miodon | reverse complement strand
CATTGACAAAAGAATGAGTTGGCAGCACTGAATAATTGCTTTGTTGGGAATACTTAAAAAGAGCGATGCAAATACTTGCCTTAATTTTTTACGTTCCGGCAAGGTGTTATTTTTTAGAGTGTGTAATGTAAGCATGTAAGTGGGCGGGGGCGGGGGGGACTAGAGGCCAAAGGCCTCTGTGAAGAGATGTGCTTTGAGGTACTTTTTAAACAGGGGTAATGAGGGGGCACATTGGACATGAAGGGGTAGCTAATCTATGGTCAAATATGTACTCCCAAAATATGTGTTTGACTCAATTACATTCCAAAGGCGAGATTAAAGCATCACAAACACTGAAACAATGTATTCCACCTTGTGTGTAAAAGCCTAAAAGACTATAAGAAAACATTCAATAATGCAAAATCAGAATATTACTCCTCACTTATAAAGGATAATAAAAATAACCCCAAATTCCTCTTTAACACAATATCTCGCCTAACAAAAAGTAGGCATGAAGTGACACACTCCATTCCAATAACATTAAACAGCAATGACTTCATGATTTTTTTAAAAGATAAAATTGAATCTATTAGAGGAGATTAGAGAAGCTGGAACCTAGTTATGATGCATTCTAAGTGGAAAAGTTGTGTCCTGTTAGGCTGTATAGTGCAACTCTTTACTGTTTCAAAATAAAACTTTGATTGGAAAGGATTATTCTGTCCACTGGTCTTGATTTACACTCATAGAACTGTTAGAAGTGTTAAAAATGTTTTGAAACAAATTTGAGCACAACTCCCCTTTTGAAACAAATCTGAGCACAACACCTCTCTTGTAAGGCAAGGTGATTTTATTTATGTAGTGTACTTTATACACAAAGGAATTTCAATATGCTGTAGAAACTACTGTGTAGAAAGTACAGTGAAGTTCTTAAAATATAAGTTAAAATGTGGCAATAGTAAAGGCAAAGTTAGATACAGGTCGGCAATCAGCCAGGACATCAGGCTAATAATTTTCACGGTTGGGCTTTTTGATAGAATGCTTAATAACAAATGTCTCAAACGGTGTGGGAACATGTCCTGCCATAAGATAGTTACTTATATAATTAAGTATTGGCTCAACCAGGTGAAGGAGAGCAGTTTTAAGATCAAGTAAACATGTATAGGCCTTGAGGAGATCAAACTAATAATTTTGATATATTAATCAATGTTTGATAATTTCTTAGAGATCTTATTCGTACCCATGATCAGTGCTGCTTGTGAGGCCTGTGAGTAGAGTGGCCTTATGCACCAGGACATGGATAGAAAGGAAGAAACCAACATGGTGGAGTTTGATTTTGATGCTCCATTTATTGATTAGTATTTTCATGCTCACTTTATTGATTAGTATGGAGTAGTTGTCAAAGATGAAACAGTACAGACGGAACCGGGGGAAAGGGTCCGAGAGGAGTGATATAGGAACAAACACGGGCCTTCCTCCCCACATAACACTAATTGTGTGTCTGTTTTATTTTCAGAGTATTTTAGAAAGAAATCAAGCTCAAACAAATCACAGTTGGAAAGTCAACTTCACATGTAATGCCTTTACTATTTGGCACACACAAATACGCACTTCACATGGCAGGTACCATCGTTCCACACACCACCACCATCTTCACCTGGAAGAGAAGGCAAAAGTTAGTTTAACATCTTTTGCTGATGTTAATTTGGATTTTTAGCATGTATGTAACAATGCTGATGATGCTAACAATGCTAGCAATGCTAACAGTTGTAGGTCAGGCCAGAAGTTTCAGGGTCTCGAAAGCCCTAGGACTAGTAGTGGAACACTTTTTTTTTTTTTTTTTTTTTTGCATTTTCTTGGCAGAAATTGTGTGGAGCTTTCTGAAAAAGAAGGATAATGGACGAACGATATAATAAGAGATATTAAAAAGATGACTGTAAGCACACTGATCAAGGTCAAACTGGACGTTTCAGAGTTGGAACATTGTCTCTGTCTCGAAAGCCCTAGGACTAGTAGCAGCTCCAATTTTTTTTGCCCCATAAGCAAGGCCACAAGAATACTTCAGAGTGATAACTGCTCAGATGTAGTCCAGAAAAATCAACAATCAATTATATTACAGGCCAGGGTTTATATGTTTATAATGGCAACAACATACCTATAAAGTTAATGGTAAGGCAGTGCTCATTTCCATTGGCATTATTGGGCTCCCAGGCTTTCCAGTTGGAATAATCAAAAGGAGTTCCGTCAGTCCAGTACCATGTAAAACCCTACAAAACAAAAAAACACTTGTTATCTGAAACCCACAATAGTTTTGAAAGTCACAAGTCCAGAGGATTTCAACAAATGACCTTGTTGTTCAAGGGATCCTAGTGCTGGTGGTTTAAAAAAAGAACAAGAACATTTGCTACAACAAACTGACCGAATAGAGTGAGCAGTGAACCAGTCAGTATTTCTTACATATCAAGGTCAAGTCAAGGTTACTTTTCTGAGACCTGAGTTTGGTTTTCCTGGGTACTGAACCAGGAGAATAGTGGTAGAGGAAGCATGTGACCTGTAACCTGAGAGTTACACCTTGGTGAGATGGTGTTGCCTATTTCTAAATTCTACTTCAAAACACTATTATAAAATGCTATAAGTTTGATAGTAAGGACATTGGCAGGTGTGCCGCCAAGTCTACAGTCAGTCACAGTTTTTGAAAAATTTTTTTAAATGAATTTATTGAAACCAAACTCTCCTTAAAAAAAGCTCCTGAAATACTTGCCCACGTACAGCAAACTGATTTTATTGATTGTAAATCATCTATCTGTCTTGTTGTTAATGAAATGCAGTAGGAAATGTGATGTTTAGTAATGTTAGTTGATATTTAGTAATATTAGGTGATGTATAAAATGTTCACCTAAAATGAGATAGCGTGAAACATACTTTGAATTCCTCTGCATGTCTAGTATAAATGCCGAAATAAATTGAATGTTTTTTGGGGTGACCTGTGACTGAGTGAAATATTTGGAATGGATTGTGAATGAAATTATTCACACTCTGCTGCTGTCTCTGTGTGTGAAAAATGTACAGATTGCAGTGACTTACCGATCCCCCACCCCCAATCCAGACCCAAGGGGTGTTATTGGACAACTCTGCAACAAACCTAGACTCATGCTTGTTGTGGATGGATGCAAGATGTCCTCCATGGTTCACACATACCCCCTAAAGATCAGTCCACACAGAAAAAACATTTCACTTGAAATTAAGATCAAATGGAAGGTCCAATCATACATGTACAACTGGTGCCTCAGTGGTAGAGAAAGAAAATTATTAGCGCTTGGCAGTTACAAATATATTTCTACAAACCTCAGCCTCAGACCAACTTTCAGCAGTGGAGAAATACTTAAAACATCTATTTCCATGAAGGTTCCAGCCAGACTCACACTCGGAGGGACGTTTCACCTCAGCTTTGCTTTCTGAGAACGACAAACAAACACATGAACCAGATTAATGCCACCTTGGTCGAGGTTTCCAGCGTGCTGAACCGATACTTTGACTTATGATATTGAATGTTTCGTTGCTATGGTAACAGGTCACGTTAAGGCAATGCTTGAATAGTAGTGGTAAACTGTTGGTCCGAAACCAAAGTGAACAGACTAGAACTGAACCAAGCCTCTTCAAGTAAAACGTTCAGGAGGTCGTTTCCCAGACAAACAAAGAAGATGTAAAAACATTAAATAACAAGAAACACATAGGTAATTTTGTTAAATAGGCCTGCATTAATTAGGCTAGCACTGCTAATCTTCAACACAGACAAATTATGCTATGATCAAAACTTGCCTGCATATTGTATATTTCAAAGTCATAAGACTGTCAATACAAAACTTATTATGAATACCAAACTTAAAGCAGGGCTAAGCAACGTTCTGTTTTTTTCTCTCACGAGCTCCCTCTAAAGACCGCTGTATTGCATTGTATTGCACTGCATTCTATTGGAGGCGGAGCGCTGCTGTTGAACATTGCAAATGCTGTATCTACCGTTGTAGGCCACAGTGGCGCATTCTACACCGTTCGTTCGCCGTGTAAAGACTCATGTTAGCATCCTAAACAGTGTGAAACGGATTAATTAACTGAAAAATGTTGCTTAGTGGGCCTTAAAATGTATCCTAAGTCAGCTTTGCTTTCTGAGAACGACAAACAAACACACGAACCAGATTAGGAGCACATCAGAATCAGAATGCTCTCCAACGTCTTGGCCTCATGGCGGGGAAACAGTCTCCCATTGTCCAAGACACAGGATTGTGTGTTCCTCACTCAGCACTTCTCCAGCTGACTATACTTTCTAGTCATGCACATTCATGCTTGTTTTGCAACATCCTCTAGACCCCTAATAGCCACATTAAGGAGACTGTTAGCAGGCAGCTCTACTTACCTTTTGGCATGCTCAGTGCAAGCACTGCATAGACAAAAGCAACAACAGGCAAAGTTGCCATGGCAGTAGAGTGTTCTGAAACACAAAAACATCCACACACACGCACACAAATCCCTGATATGAGAGAAACATAATTGTATAATGCAAAAATATCATAAACAGACTCAGTTTAATGAAAGCTGTTAATGGTACACGATATAACAGAGTACTGATATAAAAGGCAGTTTTATTTTCCTAGCAAAAAACAACATACGTAGTATTTAATATCAGAGCATTTACCTGTTACCATTTACCTTTTACAGAAACAGAATAATATACTATAGTAGTATAGTAAAGATCAACTCACAAACGGCAGCTTGGTTTCAAAAGACCTAAATCGGAAATTAATGTTAGTGTCAAAATAACCCTGTTTTTATATCTAAAGAGAATCCCTCCCACTGAAGAAAAAAAGCATGAGATGCAAACTCATTGGTTCATTTAAAATTCTTGTCTCAGCCATAATGCTGTTTTTATCACGATATGAAGCCATTATGCTTCTGCACAATGCAATGTTTCTGTTTATTTTCGCAGTTTACATATTTTTGCCATGAGGCATGTCAAATTGAAGTTGCTACTTTAAAAGCTGTTGATCACAAAAAAAAAGACTAGATTCTTAGGGCAGTTCAGGTGTATTTGCTAGCCTACCATACAATATTACGATCAAGCTTAAGAGGCCAAAATCATTTGACACAGAATAATTCAGTAGTTGTTGCAAACTTAAAGGGATAGTTCGGTTTTTAACACATTGAGCCCCTTTCACAGGTTGTCTAAAATGAAATAAAGTGGTTGACACCAAAATCTTGATGATTGCTCCTGTCTCGGCTATGGCATGTGTTGTTTCTATCCTTAAAACACTGGTTTTAAAAAAAAAGTGCTACTCATGGAGTGATTAGTGGCGCTTGCTGATGTTCCAACCCAAGTATCATAGCAAAATACAGTTTCTGTCATGTTTTAATTGCCATTTTGTAAGTCCCATAGGGATCTATTTGCTCCTTCATATAAACAAAGTGCCAAATAAAACATGACGGAAGCTTTATTTTGCTACAATACATGTTTTGGAACATCATTGAGCACCACTAACCACTTGGTGAGTAGCACTTTTTTAAAACCAGTGAATACAGGATAGAAACAACACATGCCCATTGCTAGCCATTTTGAAGGCAGGCAGAGGCGATTCTACATTTCCCAAATAGACGAGACAGAAGCTATCGTCAAAATTTTGATGTCAACCACTTCATTGCATTTTAGACAACCTGTGAAAGGGGCTTAATGTGTTAAAAACCGAACTATCCCTTTAATATGTATGATTAAAAGAAAATTTACTTTCCTAGATTCTAGAGCTTTCTTGCTCCTGGCTACTTTGGGATGCGTTTCCCGAATACTGGCGGAAGTTAGCATTAAGCGACGGTAATGTGAAGTACTTTTTAATGAGCCCACAACTTGATTTCCGACCGTTTCCCGAACACCATCAGACAATGAAAGTTGTAACAACGTGAGGTCGGGCTTGCTTCGTTGAAACTATGAGTATGAAGTCTACAGATGTTTCGGAAGCATTCTGAGAATATTCAGATACATTCGCTGCTGAAAGTGTCTCAAAAATGGAAGTGTTGAGTCATTTCACTCAAGCCAGTGTGCCATTGTTAGCAACTTTTACTAATCTTTGCCCACACAATCATGCAGCCTACCTTATTCACTGAAATTAATGACTAAAGGCCATAACTGTCATATATATATTAAATATGTATTGAAAACAACATACATCTATAAATAAACTGAACGACTCCTGTTGTCCATGCATCTTTGTGGGTGAATAGTTATAGCAATGGCCTATTGTGCAATTGTTACAAATGATGGAAGATGTAACATTTAGTGACACAAGTCAAGGGCTCATTCGTCTTATAAAGATAAATTTACAGGAAAACAATCTGGGTAAGGGAATAAATGAGGTCCAAAGGTGGGGAACCAAATACAAAGGGAGAGACAATAAGGCACAAACAGGCATGGAACCCAGGAGAAAGAGCAAGCCAGTCTGGCACCCTGGCTCAAATAGGGAAGGGAATCAGATCCACACGCCACACCTGGAAAACAATTAGTGCAGCAACAAAGGAAAAATTGTGATGGTGACCCCTGGTGATAGGAGGATGTAACAGCAATTGTATATTGATTATAGAGTCACACGTTCGATTCCTGCTGAGGGACCATGATATTGTCTCTACTAATATGTTTAATTAACAATTCGGACATAAAATCGATTTACAGACTTATAAAACGTCATGGTCCAGTCATTAGGCCTACATCAAGGGTAGGCTACATTTGAAACAGGTGGAAAATATTTAATCTAATCTAAACAGAATATTAAAAGCCAACTGTAGGTGGCGGTAATGCATCGAAGGGGAAAAAACCCAGACATTTTAAGCCCCAAAAAGATAAAGAAGGCGTCATGTGACCATAACAAAGCAAAAGAGCAAAAAAGACAGCTACGTGGGTCGTTTAACGATGGGAATTCCGAGCGGTCGTCCAGCCTATGCTTTTGGGAAACACCTGCATTGTGAGCCGATGCATCAGACTAAGTTTACATTTACATTTATGCATTTAGCAGACGCTTTTATCCAAAGCGACTTACAAAACGAGGATAACAATCAAGCTACATAGCAGAAACCTTAAGGAGCATAGTGCTAGGGGATAGTGCTTCAGTTCATTTTAGTGCTAGGATAGAAGATGTTCTCTGAATAGCTGGGTCTTTAAGAGCTTTTTGAAGGCCTCCAGAGATGGCCCTGTTCTGATTGTTTTTGGTAGGTCATTCCACCAGCGTGGGACGACACATGAGAAGAGTCTGGATTGCCTTGGGCGAGGTGCTGGGACTGCCAGTCGACAGTCATTGGAGGACCGGAGTTGTCGGGGGGTAGCCTGAGCTTTTATGAGAGCGCTTAGATAAAAAGGGGCAGATCCTCTAAGCACTTTGTAAGTCAGCATCAGTGATTTGAATTTGATGCGAGCCGCCAGAGGCAACCAGTGGAGCTCGATTAGCAGAGGGGTGACATGCGTCCTCTTCGGCTGATTGAAGATGAGAGTTAGGGGGTATTCACACCAGGAAGGTCCATCAGTTCACTTGCTTTAGTCCGGACCAATTATTATTATTTATATGTCAAGAAGGATACCCAAAAGTCAAAAACTAATGGTGACTTTGTGTACGGTACTCGTTATTATCCTAGCAATATGGTTTATACAGTTACAGCTTTTTGCAGAAGGCCTCGAGCATCAAGACCGTTTGATGCAACATGAGTTTAACAATATCATGCTCATAATTTTACAATGACGAAGACGTGTAGCAAAACAGCTGAAAAGGAGAGCTCTCATGTCTGTCCAACATGTTACACTAACAACAGGCCTACTGTACATAAGACGGAAGAGATATTTGGAGATGTAAAATCAAATTTTTGCTTCACTTGTCTCTCTCTCTCTGTTGTGTGTCACTGAGCTATCCTACATTTCCTATAATGCGCAAAAAGTACGGAAGCTTGTCAAATCCAAAAAAGGTAGATTTCTGCAACTGGGTCGGATCGAGGGCTGCTTTATGCTTTACCATAAAGGAATCGCACCAGGGTTCAATAGTAACCGCTCTGAGACCACCTCCTCAGCTGGGTCTCGGGCCGCTTGTTTGGTCCGTACCGGAGTTCGAGTGATTGTATTCACACCAGTCAAAAAGGTCCGAACTAAGCAAGGAAACAAACTTGAGTTTGTTTTAATCGAATTAAACAAGGCAGGTGTGAATACACCCTTAGTCATAAACACCTTAACTTACTTACAGCAGTGCTGTAACTCCTTCGGTCAAACTCTGGAAGTAGCTACGGAAGTTAGCAGCGATGCTTTTGGGAAACGCACCTCCCCCTATCGCTCATAGAGCACCTTTAAAGACATTTCACTTTCTATTCAGAAGTGCAGTTCACATCACACCCACAGGCCAGGAGATAAACTCATTATGTTCCCATCTCCAGTTAGCACCGATGAAGCTTTCTGGATAGAAAGTGAAACATCTTCAAGTCCAGTTGCCTACAACATAACACTATGACTGCTCTCTACTGGTTGTAAATAAGATTGTAGATAGATAGATAGATAGATGCTTTATTGATCCCCAAGGGGAAATTCAAGGTCCCAGCAGCTTAAAAAAATCACACACAACATATACTACAGCGTACACAGGATGATGAGAAGCAGATCAACAAAACAACATGACTAGATCAACATTACTAAAAATAAGAATAGAATGCAAATACTATGGGTAGAGATGCGCATGAGTGTACTGTGGTACAGTATGGGGTGTGTGTCAAGGTAGTAGTGCAAATGAGTCCAGTAGTGCAGCAGGTTAAAAGTCTATTGACTAGCAATAAATATGTGCATATATAAAAGAGGACAACAGAAAAAATAAGCATAGCACTTCAACAGTTCCAATATAAGTATATGGACAATAAGATAAAAATAACATTAGCCTAATAATATAAAATTACAATGTCAGTGCAGGGATAAGTCTGACAGAGTCATATACGGTTTCATGCATCAGTCAAGTATGCAGGTCAAGTATCAGGTTACAGTTACTGTTAGTGGTCAAGTATGTAGTTACAGTAAAAGGAGGGGTTGTGCATATGGGCTAATGTAGCCAGTAGGGCCCCTAGGCAGTATGAACAATACACAGTATTGTAGAAAATGTCTTGTAAGTGAATAGGAGGGTTCAGGTGCAGATAGACTATGCAGAGAAGTCCAACTCTTTTTTTCCTTTCAGTGAAGCATTGTAAAGTTGAATGGCCCTGGGTACAAATGACTTCCTAAGTCTGTCTGTTGTGCATGTCAGGGAGCGTAGTCTCCAGCTGATCAAGCTCTTCTGCTGCATGATAGTGCTGTGGAGTGGATGACAGTCATTGTCCAGGATGTTGTGTAGCTTTTTCAGTGTCCTTTTGTCTGATACTGAAGTGGTGCACTCCAGTTCAGCTCCCACAACAGAGCCAGCTTTCCTTACCAGCCTGTCTAGTCGCCCAGCATCCCTCTTCTTAGTGCTTCCTCCCCAGCATGCCACAGCATAGAAGAGGCCGCTGGCAAATACAGACTGGTAAAATATCGTTACGGATACTAACGTATCCTGAAACGTACGAGTGGATGATGCCTATCATCTACTTTTTCTGAAGTCAATTTTAACCAACCCTTTGAAAAAAAGGGCAGTAAGCGCTCTGACGCGCGCAGGCAACTACTTAGACAGCCCTGCGTGACGTCAGAAAGTCTATATATTGACTGCGCTTATGCTTCAGGTCCTCTTTGCCAAGCTCTCCAGCGTCGGCGACTTGAGGCCCGAAGCGTACGTTTCGGCTTCTCACTCAGAGAATCGAGGATACGTTAGTATCCGTAACGTTCTCTTTCGTTTCGAAGCCGAAACGTACGAGTGGATCACTACAACCAAGCTTCAAGAGCCCTACACCGAGGAGCCTGAGGTGGGAAGACCCATGGGACCGCCGCCGGGCCCAGAGAGAACACTCTCTGCTACACCCGGTCTGGTGACGTCCAATGCGTACAAACGCGCGAAGGTGTTGCTTGAGGCCCACAAAGCGCTCAGACAGATATCCTTCATAGGGACGCCTTTCCAGAAGGCCCAAGAAGCCGCCACTCAACGGGTGGAGTGCGCCTTGACATGAGCAGGCGGAGGAACACCCGCCGCCTCATATGCCAGACGTATGGCTTCAGTAAGCCAATGCGACATGCGTTGGGTAGACAAGGCCTGACCCTTGGCACGCTCGCCATGGCAGACGAACAACTGGTTCGTTTTGCTGATGCTCTGCGTACGCGTCAAATAGGCACGAAGCGCTCTGACCGGGCACAGAGTGACGGGCACAGAACCGCCCGTCTTAGGAAGGGCTGAGAGCTCAATGACCCTTGAACGAGGGTCAGTAGACAGCACTTTCGGGCGAGAAAAGGGATTTGGTCGCAGCGTTACCCGCGCGTCATCTTGCGCGAACTCAAGACAGTCAGGACTGACTGACAAGGCAGTCAGATCGCTAACGCGCTTCACCGAGACCAGAGCGAGCAGAAGCGCAGTCTTAAGGGAAAGCATCTTTAGACTGGCACTCAACAGAGGGTCAAAGGGCGTAAGGGCCAGTCCGCGTAGGACAGTGGCCAGGTCCCAAGTAGGGACCGAACGTGTGGAAGAGGGGCAAAGCCGCCTGACGCCCTTCATGAAGCGTGACGCAAGGGGGTGAGCGCCTGGGGAAATGCCAGCATAGCCAACATGGCATGCTGAAATAGCTGCGAGGTACACCTTCAGAGTAGAGGGTGTACGACCCTGATCAAACAGGTGTTGCAGAAAAGCAAGCACCTCGCCAATAGGGCAGACTAGAGGATCAAAGCCTCTGTCTCTGCACCACGTGCTGAATACACGCCACTTCAGTGTATACAACGATGTAGTGGATGTAGCTCTAGAAGCCTGAACAGTCTCTATAACTGCGCCTGACAGGCCGCTCTCTAGGAGACGCGCCCGTTCAGGGGCCAAGCCGACAGTCTCCATGCTTCTGGCTTGGGGTGCCACAGCGACCCGTGAGCCTGCAATAGGAGATCCCTCCTCAGAGGGAGGGTCCACGGCTGGCCGTCCAACAGTGAGACCAGATCTGAGAACCAGCTCTGAGATGGCCAATTGGGGGCGATCAGAATCACCCTGTGAGCCCCCGCTCTGATCCTGGCCAATACCTGACGCATCAGAGGAAGGGGCGCCCGAAGCGGGACCAGAGGCTGTGCACCACGGCTGGGCAGAGGCGCCAGTCGGTTGCACGCGGAACACCCCTGGAGAGGAGGTCCGCGCCTGTGTTGCGTATACCTGGCAAGTGCGACGCCCTGATCGACAGGAAGTGGCGGGAGGCCCAGGTGAGCAGCTTGTACGGCAGGCGAAACAGGTCCAGAGAGTGCGTGCCGCCCTGGCGATTGATATACGGCACAACAGTGGTGTTGTCTGTACGCACAAGAACGTGTTCTCCTCCGAGAGGCGAGAGAGACAGAGGACGCGGAGACCGTGACATTAGCGCCACCTGGGCGCCGTCGGGGCGTGACATCACGCAAGGCGCATAGCGCAGGGCGTGTGTAAGCTGAACGCGCGGCGGAGACCGCGGCGGTGGCCCAGTGCGCGACAGCGCTGACAGAACAGAGAGCGTCCTCCGGCCTGGGCCCATTGTGAAACATTGCCCCAGAGGGGCGATAGTGTGTGCGCGGAGTGCTTGTGAACAAGGCAAACTCAGCGCCCCGTAAGGGGGTGAGATCAGAGAGGACCGCCGAAGCGGGGGGGAACGCTCCGAGCTGGGGACTGCAGAGCGGAGACCCGTGCCTCTTAGAGCACACAGAGGCATAGCAGTCAATGGATGGTGATCGCATGACACGCTCTGCCGCGCACACGCGATCATATCAGGATCGCTGTGGCCTCTTGCGCCGCTCCTGGCTGGTTGGACGGTTGGCGGGAGCCGGGCGCTGCCAAGCAGGTTGCGACCCAGTAGCCGGCTGTGGCGCGGCTTTGGGCACGTCCGCCTTCTTTTTCTGTTGCGTCCGTTGAGGTGCGCGAGCACGCGTCTGAGGAGCAGCGGGAGCGGCTGACTGAGGCGGCGCACACTTAGGAAGCACGGGTTGTAGGGCCTGAGCCGCCGACTTCGTCTTCTCT
>JAGFZM010000760.1:0-16228 GCA_017657215.1 Limnothrissa miodon | reverse complement strand
GATATATATATATATATATATATATATATATATATATATATATATATGTACAAATGTGGGTTTGTTTGGGTTTGCTGCATGAAGCCACTAAGGCTGTGCAATAATTTCAGTATTGGCTCATATCTCTTCATGACCTTGGCATATTAATGTGTGACTTGGCATTAGGGTGTACATAAGTGATGATTTTCTGCACTTTCTGCCAAGGCAATGTTGTTTTTATGTAAAAAGTGTATGTTTTATGTAAAAAAAAATCAAATGAAATAAATAAAGTATCTCTATCTATATAAACTATTCTCCAGCTCTGTACATTTCCTGTAATTTCAAAATAGCTTGTTAAAGTAGTCAAAATATTTTTTAAGCTATTCAACTTGTGTACAGTAATTAAAATCACTACCAACACGGTTAATCTTCATTGCCAATGCCCAGCCACTCAGCTTGCTCAGTCAATATTGGAAACGATCCGAGGAGTTCTGTCCTATTTGTTTTTTACCTGATTAAAATCACTAGTTCACTGATAAAATCTGTGTTTGAATGTGTGTGTGCGTGTATGCAGGTCTTGTCTGAACTGGACATTGTGGTGCCCCTGCACCTACTGACAGGCATGTTCTCTGATGGTGTGAACTCTTTGAAAGAACTGACCCATCAGATGAAGGCACATGCAAATGATCTTTCAGAAAATGAGCCTCGGCGGGTAAGAAGAATTTCAGTTTTTCTGTGTGTTAATGTTTGTTTGTGCTGCCATCTTGCTTTAAAGAAAAGTTTGGCAGTTATTGTAAATTCTCTTAAATCTTGGTGCTGATTCTATAATTCTCTTAAATGTTGATAATATAATGCAGAGAGAGGCAAATAGGAACTGATAGAGCTGATAGATAATAAAGAGCATTCTTGCTGTGGAGTGATGGAGGTAGTCAGCCAGGCTAAAGCTGGGTGTAATCTGTGTGATTTTGGTCCATTTTGAGATGATTTTTCTTGTGCAAATTTATTGAATGGGCCAGAGTTACATTCAACAAGCCGATCGGCATTTTTATGGTCAGATATTCTGTCGCCACTCATGGGGGTTTTTGCTATGACAGTCCCCCATGAAGTCAGTGTTGTTTTCTCTTAGCCAGAACAGATCTCATTTGGTAAGCTTTGATATTTACAACTAAAATAAAAGTAGCTACATAATTTAGCTTTTTCTTATTGCAACATTTATTTCCTTGCAGCACTGCTTCTTTCATGACTTACAGTCTAACAAGTTTGTGTCTATTCATAATTTATTATTCATAGCTCAGTTAGGGTGACCACCTGCTAATAAGCCCAAGGGGGGACAAGGGGTATGATTCTGAGGGACAATGTGGGACACTGCCTGGCGCGGCGGCGCCCCCACCCTGGGGACAGACTCACCGATAGTAGTGGTTTACCCATTTCTAACACATAGGCTACCACATTACATGGTAGGCCCAATTCCCCTAAATATGTGTAATTGCTGATATATGCTCATGAATCGGCCAACCAATGTGTTTTCTAAATAAAGATTTTTAAAGAAATTTACTTAAGCTATGTAATTTCATTTATTTTCCATTGCAATTTATTCACTTCAAATAAATTACAATAGAAATTTATATTAGGAATTGCAGTTGCTCAGCACCACAGAAACTGTAAAAAAAGGAGGTTTACGAAACGAGGAGGGACAGGAAGGATGGTGAACTTGCATGTTAGTAAAGGCAAGCAAAGGACAAAAAAAAAAGTTAATTTCCCCAGCCTTTCTTGTACCCACGCCTTCTTTTTTTAATTGATGTCGGTGCCTCAGTCTCTTTCTCCATATTTCGAATTGGAAAGCGCATGCACTACGCAGGACGGGTGGTCACCCTAAGCTCAGCAACAAAATAAAATAACAGGTTGAAATGTTAATGTGTTGGTCATAAGACATGGAGTAGGGAACACACAAAAAGTAGCAGGATACCTAGGGTACCCAGGATACCTTGTGAATTTGGACCGTGAGTAAAAAAAAAAAACAGTCAAAAACAATGGCCAGCTTGGGAATACAACATACATTTGTGGAGGCAAATTTGACTAAATATTTCATGAAATCTAGTGCAGTGTTTTTAACTATTATACTTAGGGCTGTAAAGTGATTAATGAAAATTAATCACACACCCATTCACACCCATACTCACACACCAGTGGAGGGGGCGGCCATGCAAGGCTCCAGCCTGCCAGCAGGAGCAATTTGGAGTTCAGTGTCTTGCTCAGTGTCTTTGATGGGGTCAGGTAGAGTGGGGATCAAACTTGTAACCTTCTGGTTACCGAATATATATACTTTGGTATTGTTATAGGCTTACATCAGGTTATTAATGTGATCATTTCACTAAAGTCAAACAACTTTTTGTTGACAATGTGACATTATGTGTAGGCCTAGTTGTTCTGATTGTCAGGTTTTATGATAACGATTAATTTGACTACTTTTATCATTGTTTATTGTTAACTGATGTAGTGTGGAGGTCGGCATCAGAACACCCTTTATTTAGTAACTCCAGTGGTAATGTTAAGAAATAATAACATTATGACATTATGAAGTGTAGCACCTAATTTAAGACAATGCTGTTGCATGTTTTAGTGTCAATATAAATTTAGATCTTTATACATATGTTTCAGCATCAATACAATTTTATTGCTAATGTTCTTTTATGTATATTTCAGCGTCAATACAAATTTAGAACTTTACAGGATTGTTAGGTCCAATTTCCATTTAACTAGCTAGCTAGCTTGACTTAGCCAGGTGAGTTAGCCATGGTAAATGTAAAACTTTTCAAATTAATCACTGCAGTACTTTTCGGTAATCTCAAAAGCATAACTGACAGTAACTTGCATACAATTGTGTAGAATCGGTTAAAATATGTATGTGTGTAGTTCACGTTGATATTTACCATGCATTAGCACACTTGCTCCTATAGTGTCCTTGAGCTCCTGTGCTCCTGATGTGTGAGTGTGTGTGAATGGGTGTGTGATTGGGTGAAACACAATTTCGATTCCTCTGTATGTCCTGTATATGTAGAGAAATTTACATTAAAGAGACTTAACTGACAGTTTGTGGCTTGTTTGGAACTATTGAGGCTTACACTCACCTTTGTTCCTTATGTCATTCTTATTTTATGTTTTGCTCTCATGCATGTGTACAAGGTGAGTGTTGTGTCAGACCCAGGACGCAGGGCACAGCAAAGCACATTTAGTCCATTTCCAAGCCCGTTTCGAAGCCCACTACATTGTAGCCCCTTCCGGAATCTGGGCCATGCCTCTGGAAACTGTGCATTGGACTTGGACAATGAAGATGATGACATGAATTTGGGCTGCTTCATCCTTATGTTTGATCTCCTCCTTAAACAGGTGTTGTCTTTTTTCTAATACAGCCCTTGATCACTACACAAATGCAAAGTAACAAATTAAAAATAAATATACTCTATATGCAAACACTTGGAACAGCAGACATGCACCTGCTTAGGTGAAGCATATGCCTTTCTAGACACAAAATCCCATGTTGTGTAGATGGAGCTCCAGGATGATGGTGTGATGTTGGGTTTGGAGAGCACCGTAGGCAGGGATATTGTGGATATTATCAACATCATTTTCCAAGCGCCTTGGGGAGGCTTACACACCTGCCAAAAGGAGGAGAAGGAGCTAGAGTGCAACCTGTGCCAGTCAAGCATTCTCTGCTACCAGTTGGGTTGTGATCTCTTGAAGAGGCTCACTCCAAATGAGGAGATTCAGCTGGTGGTAAGTCTCCATGATATGTGTAAAACTGCCTATTCTGATATGTATAAAACGGCAAATTTACTTAGACATCAACACCAGTGCGCACAGAAATAAGACCATTAGCCCTGTGCTAGGACTTGACTTCTACTTACTAATAAGTACTAGGTGACAGAAGAGAATGTGTATAACCTTCCTAATATACAGTTTGAATAAATTCTGAATAGTGAGAGAACTGTTGTAGAACACTCAGCCTCCATTTTAGAATATGGACCATTTCAAGTTGTAATTAATACACTATCACCTTATTAAAGGTAAAAACTGTCTGTATTTACTGTGTGTTGTGGTCTGTTTAAAATGCTCTCATCCTGCTATTCTAATCAGAGAACAGGTAATGCCTGACTTAAAACAATAGGGAACCAATTCATGGCCAATAAGTACATACTTCATAGGTATTACTGATGATAATGTGTTTGCGGTTATAGGACCAGTTTTCACTTAAGACAAACACTAGGGGCACAGGATGTGCACCAAAACAACAAACCTCGTCCAACCAATCGGAAAAAAGATGGTTAGGGGGAGGTGGGGGTTAATGTGCATTCTCAACCATCTTGTTGCCGATTGGTTGGCCGTGGTTTGTTAGGTTTTGATGCACACAGTGTTTGTTTGAGGATTAGAGCCCCTGTGTTATCAGAACCTCCAGCATGTGGAGGCAAACAAAATTCTTGAATACGAAAGCGCTATGCAACGCTGTTGGAGCTGATGTGCGGAGACCTTCGGAGTTCAAGTTCCTATTTTTCACAAGTGCTGGAGATATTTCTGTCTCTAATGGTAATGTTCTGTATTTCTGAGGTTTGTTTCATAGACCTGCAACAATAGATCTCAGTTTTTATTTGCAGTTTTGCTATTGCTGCTTAGTATATGTGTCATTATGAGTATATTAGTGTGCTTGGTTGGTAGGTGTACCAGTGATGCGCGGGTCAACGTGAACGCTCAGTTCAACATGTTGGGGGAAATTGGGCGTTTTGTCTTGTGTCAGTATTCATTTAAAAGTTAATTTTCCTAATTCTCAACATTCAAGGTAAATAAAGATTTCCCTGTCTCAGTGCGTCGACTCAGTCGCTCTGGCACGCAATGCTACTTTGTTAGCATTAAGCATACAGTCACAATGGCTTAATCCAGTTCTTTCAGTGTGTCTCTACGTTTTACTCCCGTCACCATATTCATTGTAGATATAGATAACTATTTGAGTAACCACATCTAAATAGGAGAGACGTGGACTTGTTTGGTCGCTTCTAACTTCAAGACTGGATATCATGGATATGATATGAAAGTCATTTAACGTATGTGAACTGTCACTGAAACTTTATGGAAGTGCAGACTACTTTCTTTGCTTCGGAGAGGGGCAGCTATGTGCTTCTGGAAATGATGCGCTCGCGCAACTCCGACAGCGGTGACCGGAGAGAAAGTACCAAGCAGTTGAATAAGGCCTTGAACCCCAGTCTCGAACAACAACACAGAGGCTGCAATACTCAAATGAACACTCAAACAAACCTAAACACAACAAACCATGGCCAACCAATCAACAATAAAGATGGCAGACGACACACATTAACTCCCACTCCATCTTGTTGGTTTGCCGCTGTTTGTATGTTTAAGTTCAGATCCCCCTATCGCTAGCATTTGTTTGAATACACCACACAGGTTTGAGTTATTACAGCCCCTGTGTTGTCGTTTAAGACCGGGTTTTTTCACAGTGTATTCAGGGGGCAGAAAGCTAGCCCATCAAGGGAAGATGCCTACGATTTGAGATAAAAATGAAATTGTGCTAAAATCCTGGCCATAATTTCAGGAAATATGGTAATTGAAGCTCTCTCATAGCCTACAAATAAAACTATTCACAAATAGGTCTACCCACGATACTACAACAGAAACCTGAGTCGGAAATAGACTACAGTTTTGTTTTCTCTCTTACCACTTCCATCTCTAACTGCATTCTCATGCTGCATATTCGCACCAGTTATTCAGCCAATGAAGTATTTGTTTTTCAGTAGAAAAATTTGTCTGCTATATTACGAAATTTTAAACAACCTGACCGACCGCAACACGAATGTCATTCAAAATATTTTAGAGTGGACCGTAGGCACCCGCTCAAGTTGGATCAACCCGCGCATCACTGAGGTGTACATATTGATAACATGCATGTCATATATTCAGAATTGCCCCTGGGATGTAACTGTGTGCCTTTTCTTGACAGGAGGTCACCAATAACCTTGAGGATAGCTTAACTTTCCCTCGCCCAGATTGTCACAAAGGAATGGGAAATTGCACAGATGAAGTGGCTAGCGGAATAAATGAAAACCCTGGCAACCATGGCAATTCACCTGATGACTTCTGTATGTCCCCAAATTGTTTACTGATAAAGTACCTGTATACTTTCAAAGTTCTCACTGTCTCGTTTTAAATGTCAGGGCCCTTAGAAGTCTACCAATGAAGTGTGGAGTTACTTTGAACCTTGTTAATGGTGTAAAAATAGCGATTTATCTGCATAGGCAAAGCTGTGCCCCTATAGCTAGCAGTGTAAGGTTAATTAAAGCTTTGGCTAAAAACGGTTTAATGCGGAATGCTGGGGGTGAACGGAGGTGAGCATTGGATATATGTTTGTACTCGGTAACATCTTCCAGTACAGTCCAGGTCCAAGTCACACCTGACTTCTCCTTTAAGTTTATTCTGATGTATGATAAAAAATCACAACAATATTCCAGTCAGAAATACCTATAATAGAAAAGATGTTGACACATTCCTTACTTACTTTGAATTGTAATTCGCGAAAAATTACTGTGGTTTATTTTTTCCTTTATTTCATCAGCTTGGAAGAAAAATGGTGACAAGTTCTCATACCTGGAGCTTCCTGTGTCCCTAAAACTCATCTATACTATACTGCAGGTACAGTATACTCAACATAATATAATATAGAAGGCTGAAGAAACATCTCTAACTATATATCCAAGTTGACTAATGTTTAATAGATACTTCTGTTACTCCAGGTTTGATTATTAGCATGATCAGTTACTAACTCTAAACTCACCCACTGAATCTATGATGTTGTATTTTGCTAGAATTGTGTGTGTGTAGAATTATAGATATTTCACATCACCGCCACTCTTAATAGGGCTCGGGATCATGACGTAAAAACCGTTGCGGGCACTGCCATATTGGCAGCCTAACTCCTTAGTTTACTATGGATTGCTATGGATTTACTCCCGCCTATTAGTGTGTTGTTGTTACTTAGTTTTTGCCGTCTTGGTCGTATGTTGCTGTATAGTGGTGTGTAACAGTGCAACCCACGATTGCAAGAGGAAAATAATTGCTAATATTATATTTCTGCTTCTTGTCTTCTGCATCTGAATGAATGGATATTACGTTTGGTGCGCTGCCAACATGGCGGCAAAATTCTTAGAATGCAAGGTGTGTGCCCGAACCCTATTGATGTATTACATCAATAAGGTATTGCAGGGAGTAGTTATTGCTGATTGAAATGTTAAAAACTTAAAGGATTTCTAAATAAAGTATAACGACGTTTCTAGCGGAGTAATGTAATTAATTGTTTTTCCCATACTTGCAACGCTGTTATAGTTACTGAATATAGCACGTTCCTAAAATTTGGTTGAATGACTCGTGAGCTGTCAAGCTTTGGCTTTATTAGCTGCCTGATGAGAGATAATGATGACACCATTGCAAATGCGATGACGATTGGCTGGATGGGCGGATTCCATGCTCATAGTGTCTCACTGCACGCTCACTGACACTCTGTAGTTAGTGTAAAGTTACTGTATACTAGTTAGACACTTGCATGCTAATTAACACAAAGTTGTTTCACCTATGGAAGATCAGGTTCTTGCAATAATGTGATGCATTTGTTGAGTCAGCGGTGCCATAATTAAAAATGTCCACAATGTATGGTGACATAAAAGTAAACAGTCATATATTGATAGGCTATACTAATCAGTTACCATTGTATACCTATTAAGAGAATTGTTAGTTTGATCAATAATATAATCTTAGAAGGTTGGGTCATTTATTATTATAGGCCTTTTTGTACATTAAAAAACAGCTCACGTGTATTTGGTCATCACGACATTTGGTCTTCATCTGATGTGGAGTACTGTAACTGATATCTTACTTAACTACATTTTCTGAGTCGCTTCCCAAAAACTGCATGTCAGCTAGGTAAAATATAATAGATGTAGGCTATAAGATGTATTGGCACTGTATAATGCCAAGTTATCTTAAAGTATAATTTAGAATTTAAATGGTCTTTTAAATGCCTTTGTCATATAATCTAAGAATATTATTGTATGTTATTGTTTTGGGGATGGAGGGGTTTGGGGGGTGCCCTTTTTTCAGTTTTAGCACATGCCCCTTAAAAAGTCTGTGCACGGCTCTGCTAAGCTGCTTGCACTTTGTGGATAACTATACTTATCAGCCAGCCAACGCTTATAGGCTCTTCAAAGTACGACCAGTGCTAAGAACACTTCAGAAAACATTCCTGGCGGCATCAGACCCTGGCGAATTCCAATCAATCAATGAGCAAATAATTCCCTTCAAATAATTATAAGAGCTGCACAGTTGTGAGCACTGCTTGTGGCCTAAACAATGGGGCTAGTGAAAGTATTGTTAAGTATTGTTAGGTTTAAGTTAATTAATAATTAAGCTTCGCAAAGCATGAAATGAAAAAATTGTTCATGGATTTATGATAAAAATAAAACGGATTTATAATAAAACTCAATGTGATTCATTCTTCTGTTAAGATTTTACTGTTAATGTTTATTTGCTTAAGTGAATGTAGTCCAGTGTAAAAAAAAAACAAAAAACAATTTTTGTAAACTATGTCATCGCAAATCGCAAAAAATGTATCACAATTAATCACAATTATTAGTCAACCCAATATATAATACATGTATATAATAAACACACCGTCGTCAATTTTACAAAGAAGGCTTTGTTTATTTTTTTCATACTCATATTTTTTAAAACAAAACTTACTTTTGAATAGAAAAAGCATCTTGGCAGGTTTGCCATCGGTTCAATGACATGCCGATGTTAAAAAATGTAATAGTTTTAGGGACGGAACTAATAGCTTGGTATTGCTATAGGTCATTCACTTGGTCATTTCACTAAAGTCAAATAGCTTTTTGTTGACAATATGATATGTGTAGGCCTAATTGTTCTGATTGTCAAGTTTTATGATAACGGTTAGTTTGACTACTTTTATCATTGTTTATTGTTAATTGATGTAGTTTAGATACGGCATCGGAACACAGTTTATTTAGTAACTCCAGTGGTAATGTTATGATATAAATTATATTTCAATTAAATTAAGTGTAGCACCTAAATTAAGACAATTGCATGTTTGAGTGTCAATATAAATTTAGATCTTTACACGTATGTTTCAGCATCAATACAATTTTATTGCTAATGTTCTTTTATGTATATTTCTGCGTCAATACAAATTTAGAGCTTTACAAGGTTGTTATGTCCAATTTCCAGCCATCTAGCTTGACTTAGCCAGTTGGGTTAGACACAGTAAATTTAAAACCTTTCAAATTAATCACTGCAGCACTTTTTAGTAATCTCAAAAGCACAACTGACAGTAACTTGCAAAAAATCGGTAATTCAGACAGGGGTCCAAGTCAGTGATTGCTTTAAGGCCTTTAACCCTTGGAGTAAAAAGTTATTCAGCTGTCTTCTTACCTTCTGTTTTATCAGAGTTTAAAGATAAGGAATATTAGACATCCAGATTGAGTGCCTGTGAACAGATAACTTGAGTGAGATAGTGATCCAGGTGGTGGCATTCAGTGATCTGACTTAGTTTACTAAATGTGTATTTGTTCATATTGCATCAATTAGAGGACAAATACCTTGCATTACCAGAGTGTGAACTCTTAATTGATTACTTGTCAAGGAGGAGAGCCACATGAAAAATCTGAGCTGTGTTGAAGGGCCGAACCAACAAGAACGTAATTCTTCTCATTATTAATTTTCTCCCATTGTAAAAATCTGTAAACAAGTTATTTTAATAAGCCCCTACTCCCATTTGTGTAAATGTATAGTTCTGAAAGAAAGATAATCACTAGTAGCCACTGTACCGACAGATGTAAAGGCATTACAGTTGTACTGCATACACAGCATAAACACTTCATGTGTATTTACGACTGGCATACTGCGGGCCTGACAAGGATGCCCAAAGGGCCGCATGTGGCCCCTGGGCCGTAAAATGGCCAGGTCTGGGCTAGGGTGTGATCACCTCCCAGCGGCACCTGTGATACAGTGGGCTGGACAAGGCCCAGCAGCTCAAGCATGTCTGTCACTTGCTCTTTTAGCACTGAGAGAGAGACGGTTGACTCTCTCTCTTTTTCCTAAAATCAAAAACAAATTCAAAGGGTGCTTTGATACAGTGTTGCTAAAGCAATGACAAAGCAAAGTGCCAGATGTGGCCCCCAGGCCGTAAAATGCCCAGGTCTGCTATAGACCAAATTAGGGAATTGTGTTTCAATGCTTATAACAGCTTGTGGTATTGTAATTTGATGTTATCTCATTGTTTCTAGATGGCTGGAGAGAAATTAAAGACTATATGCAAGCTTACGTTGTGTAAGCTACAATTCCTCAGACTCTTTATAGACAAAATTTAAAATGAAAACATTGAAAAAAACGTACACTTAAATGCACACTTTCCCCTGTGGGACAGGCAGTTGTGTAGGTTTGGTTTGATGATTCAAGGGGTTCAATGTTTTAAAAAAAATAGATTTGGAGTCTTGTAGTTTTAGAAAGAATTGATAAAAATCTATGTCAGCTATTTAGTATTCCATACATGAAAGGGTTACCGATTTCATAAAGGTGGTAGGCACCTGTTGCCATCACATTCCCATCACCAAGATGACAGATGCTGGAGGTCAATATCTCAATTAAGCAAAAATTTTGGATGAAACTCATATACAATACAATCACCATATCTGATATAGTTACACCAGTGTATCTAATTTACAGATACACAATGCTTGTATCTCCACATTGAATATCCATTTTTAAAAAAATGTTTTTTTGTGACCCTACAGGATATGGCCGGGATTGAGGAACCAGATATTCTTTACAATATGTTGAACTGCTTGAGGGTCTTGTTTCTGCATGGGGAGTGTTTGTATATGGCCAGGAAAGATCACCCACAATATCTGAATTACATCCAAGAGAAGATGCTAATACCCAGGTGAGCAAAAAGAGAATCTAGACTTAATATTTGATAGCAATGGAATCAGCTTTAGCTTATTGTGAACCAAACTAAAAACACTAAAAAACAATACTTTTGAACAATCTGTAGTGTAGATTTCTGATTACTCCATTACATGTGGTGTGGGGAAACTGAATTTTAGCATTGTGGCGTGACTGTACTGCCTTGGTTGATTTTCTGTTTGTTTTACTTTTTTTTGACAGCCTTCACTTCACTTCACTTTTTTTGAACATTGTGTAAACAGAATTATTTTTCAGGGAAGATCAATACAAGCCTACCCCATAAAAACCTAGGTTTGTGAGGGTTAATGGGTGTTCAAAATCTTTCAGAAGGGTTCTGTTGCATCTGTGGGGGTGTAGGATGAGGGGGAAAAAAACGGAGGCAAAGCGCTCCAAAAGTAATGTGAGGACCGGGGGTGGGGGGGGGGGAGGTGTTAGGGGTTAGGATGAGAAAAAAAAACGGAGTCAAAGCATTCCAAAAGTGCTAATTGCTCCAAAACTGCTAATTGTTCCATTCAGGGGGGCGGGAGTTCTGAAGGTGCGGTGGCATGGCTTGAAGGTGCGGCGGGCCGCCGCAGTCAACTGTACATAGGGGAAACCCTGAGTATGATGAATACTTTACTTCAGTGGTACTTGCTAGTTGGTGTGACCAAAGGCTCATAAAATAATTAGCTTTAAATGTACTTTAAATTTTATTACTAGAGCTCTGCATCCATGGCAAACCTTTCGTTCCCAGTATAATATCTTGGAATTGCTTCACTAACAAGACTTACCTAAAATAAACAGGAGAGCCTTTCATTTCTAATGACAAGTAAAATGCTTCTGTATGGTAATCAGTTTCTGCAAATTTCTGCCTCTATCCAAATGTAAAAAGGTATCTACATGCTTCTAATGGTGAGAAATATGCAAAATTGTGAAGAAAAAAAATTTTGGTTTTGTGTCCCTAAGTCCCTTGTTAGAAGTATCACATCAAACAAAGCCACATTTGGATAGCCTAGCCTGTGCCAAATAAAACATGACATAAGCTTTTCGCTACGATACATGTTTTGGAAAATCAGTGAGCACCACTAACCACTTGGTGAGTAGCACTTTTTTAAAACCAGTGTTTTAAGGATAGAAACAACAAATGCCCATTTCTAGGAAGAGGCAATTCTACATTTCCCAAATAGCCGAGACAGAAGCAATCACCACAATTTCGGTGTCAACCACTTTATTGTATTTTAGACAATCTGTGAAAGGGACTCAAAGTGTTAAAAAACTGAACTATACCTTTAAGGAGTTGGCAGGACACTTGACATGTTATGTTGCTAGGTGACTGTTTTGGTGGTTGCTATGCTGTGACCAGGTTAGTTATGTTGGTTCCCATACAGTAGATATATACTACTGTTAAAAATTTGGGGTCACCCAGACAAATGTTTTATTTTCGAGTTCGAAAATAAATAGAAGACACACTTTTATTTTCGAGTTCGAAAATAAATAGAAAATACTGCACTGACTGCGCTGACACTCCATTAGAGATAGAATGCCAGCTGCCTGCTTTTTCTCTAAATAATTCTTGCACAATTTGGAGGTGTGCTTTGGGTCATTGTCCTGTTGTAGGATGAAATTCGCTCCAATCAAGCGCTGTCCACAGGGTATGGCGTGGCGTTGCAAAATGGAGGGATAGCCTTCTTTATTCAAAACCCCATTTACCCTGAATAACTCTCCCACAAATCTCCCATTTTAATCTTTTACATTTATTGGCCACACAAATGGCTTTTTCTTTGCCACTCTGCCCTGAAAGCCAGCACCCCGGAAGCGCTTCTTTACTGTAGACCACTGTTACCACTGGCGTTTTGTTTTTTTACTATTTGATGAAGCTGCCCATTGAGGACCTGTGAGGTGTCTATTTCCTTCTTCTAGAGACTTTAATGTACTTATCTTCTTGCTGAGTTTGCCTCCCACCTGGGTTTCTACTCTTTAAAGTTATCTTCACTGAAAAAAAAAAATGTGGTTTTCTTCCAAAAACAAGGAAATTTTCAAGTGACCCTAAACTTTTGAACGGTAGTGTACTCTAGATCCAACAATGGGCTCTGGAATGTACGTCAATAGAGCCGCCATACTGGAAAGGTCAAATTTAGCTCCAGTGTTGCAATCTTTTTGCAAGATATTTTTTGGGGCTTTTGCCTTTCATTTGGATAGTGATAGTGGACAGTCAGACAGGAAATGAATGGGAGAGAGAGATGGGGCAGGATCGGCAAAGGACCACAGGTCGGATTTGAACCCGGGTCGCCGGAGTTACCTAGAATGATTTGTTGCAAATGAAATGTCTCCTGCTAACTCCGATTTTGCAGTCTGAACCTCTGTTTGTGTAGCACCCCTTTACTCTACTAATAGAAAAACTAAGAGGAGATGCTTTTAGGGTAAGAGAGTCTTAATGCCAGTTCTAGATTCGACTTTAAGAAGGGGGAAGTAAATTGACAATGACATTTCTTTAAATAAGAGTAAAATATACAATACATTTATTAATATAAATAAATAAATAATCATCAATAAACAAAACAAAATAATAGCTCTTTCAACCAGAAGTATCAAATAAAAACAAAGTTCAAACTAAATGTTTAAAAGAAATGAAATAGTCCTTGGTGTGTGTAAAGGTGCATAAAAATCAGTGTATGTGTAATCTTATCTCTGTCCAGGGAACAGACATGGATCCAGGGAGCAAAATCAAGGGGAAATCTTCAATCCAGTGGGGGGTTTCTAGTTGGGTTAACTGTTCTGGCTCACCATCCAAAGTTTCCAGTGTCAATAAAAAACAATCAGAGTTCAAGTATCGGTGTTTTCACAATCTTCACAATCACAATCTTCACAATCTTCACGTTCAGTGTCCTTGGTGACCCGGATGCTGAGAGGACGCTGGCGTGCATGTTGCCGCTTCTTGGATCCGTACAGTTAGGTTACAGTTACAGTTTGAACTCTGGTCAAATAATCCTGCTTGTCACAAAGTTTTTCGAGCTGCTGTTTTCCTCTGTGTCTGCTACTACAATCTAACTCGCGATTGCCGGACACTGCTTCAGTAACGCTAACTATACCGATGTTTACAAACTGAGTTGTGGATTATTTACCTACCGTGTCCTCGGTGCACAGGATCTACTGCGATCTGCCCACGTGCATCACTGCTAACATCAATGGAACTGTTCTTTCAAGTAGACCTCCTTAAGCCACTCTGCTGTCTGAGTCTCTTGGATATAACGTTAACGTTGGTTAGCAAGCCAGGCTAACGTTAGCAGGCAAGCTAAGTGTTGTGATTGCCGGGTGCTTCTCCTGTCACGATGATGCCCATTAGATACACCGTAGATGAACTTCTGAAACTCAGCACCGCGCTCTTCCCAAGTTGCTTTGAAGTCATAAAATCGCTTCACCTCCTGAGACGGCCACCCTATGTGCATAGGGCTGTTCGTCACAAGTTTGTTTACAGGGACATAACTCCGTCTATTCCTATGGTTACGGGCCATGCTTCCCTGCGAAGACGTCTCCAACGCAAACCACGCCCACCACCTGCCAATCTCCGGACATTGGCCTGCGTGGACAGCTCGGCACCCACACACAGGATAGCCTCATTCATGTTACATAACATCAGATCCCTAAACAATAAAGCGTTACTTATCCATGACATTACCACAGAGAAAAAAATAGACTTTTTATGTTTAACTGAAACATGGCAGAGCCAGCAGGACTTTGTCAGTCTCAATCAAGCTACCCCACCTGGCTACACATACATACAAAAGCCTCGTTGCCTGGGTCGTGGTGGTGGACTTGCTGTCATACACAATTCTGATATCAAAGGTCAAAGAACATCCAGTCAATGTTTCATCCTTTGAGTGTCTCCATCTTGCTCTGACTGAGATTGCACAGCTACAAGTGGTCCTTATATATCGACCACCCAAAGCCTCCACCTGCTTCCTCCCTGAGCTCTCGGAGCTGCTTGCCACCGTGTGCCCCATGTCCCCATCTACCATTCATTTCTGGATCTCCGCCTTTCCAGTGCGTTGTGTGTACAAGACCGGCAAGACAGACCTAGTTCTTACAATGTTAACTACAATGTTAACTACTTTGCATAGATTAGTATTTGTCATAGATGACGCTAATGCGTTGTTTATTTCTGAATTTGTGGAAGTGTAAGAGATAAGAAGCTGTGCTTTCGAGATGGACTGCGCTTTCGAGATGGGCTGTCACCCCTGTGTTGGGCTGCTGATACTACGTGAAATCTTGACCAAACGTCTTTTTTTTTCATTAATCTTCTTGTTCCGCTTCATCATCTGTATCAGAATCATTTGCTGTTCAATATCGATCAGCTCCAACTCCAAAAGTATTCCCTCTCGCTCGGTTGCCATGGTTCACTCACTGCAGTATCCACAGACCGCGACCGGCATACCACAGCACACACACAAAGGACCCTTTCTAAACTCGACAACCCCCTAGCGTTGTGGTGAACTGCCACGCGTAGCAATTACGCGGACGCAGAGGTATAAATCGACCACGGAAGTATAAATCAAAAACGTCGGCGAAGATGTCTGCAGCGGTGTCTGCGTCGGCGTGACGCAGAAGTATATATCCAGCTTTACAATAGGTTACCTGTACAGAATCTAATAATAACCAAATCTAATAATAATAATAATAATAATAATAATTCTTAAAGTGACCATAAGTAATAGAATTTTTATCTGCTTGGCTAATCTTTACCTCCTCCAAACCTAAAAAATATGCATATACATCTTCAGAACTTTAAAATTACATAAATAATGGGCCAGACATATTAAGCATCATCTGAACTGATTATGATGCTTGATCTCTTATTGAAGAATATGGAAAGTACTTTACTGAGATGAGTAAGTTGTTCACAGCGCCTTCATGTCAACTTAATTTTGTACCTTTTTAGCCTATGGAACATGCTGAAGTCAGAGTTCTGCCAACTAGCTTCCCTAGCAGTACCTCAGCTGCTTCATGCTCTTTCACTCTCCCATGGAGCAGACATCTTCTGGAGGCTGGTGGATACTAACTTCAATAATAAGGACTGGAAGATACGCTTTGAAGGAGGTAATGTTCTTGCTAAATATACAGTACACCTATTGGACTACATTGTTTTCATTATTTTATAACCCATTAATTATGGCCAAAGCAATTTGTCTTTTAAATTAACCAGACTAACGTTATTTGATGTTCGCGGAAGTCTGCT
>JAGFZM010000759.1:26651-47121 GCA_017657215.1 Limnothrissa miodon | reverse complement strand
ATATATTCAAGCTGCATATATGTAGATATATTATTTTTCTGTATGGGTCATTTCACTTTATTTATTATGACTCAACTTGTATATGTAAATGTTCTTTTTGGCGCACTCTCAGTTTCACCTTACAGCGAATTCACTGTTCTTAGTCTTTTGGTACTTCTAGCTTGCTTGCTTTTAGCCATTCAACCAACAGTTTTTTCAAAGTCATTCCTCCTTACCTTCCAAGATCTTTTACTCCGTTGGGCAAACCGTTTGATGCCTAGGAAACGCTCAGAATGTCTTAAGTGACTGAAGATGTGATGTATGCTTCCGGGCTATGCTGTCGAAAGGCCCTCACTACCTCTTCTTTCAGTGCCTGGGACCAGACCATGCCCAGGTTGCAGCGGCTGATCCGGCTGGCTGCCCCGACCTGCTCTGCAGTGTTTCTAGCAGCGGTTGCCTCCCATGCTGCATTCTTGAGCGATCTCCGTCCCGTCGTGCCACAACAGCGGCTTCTGCCCTGGCGGTGCCCGCATTTGCGAGCGCGGTCGAGTCGCCTCTTCGGATAGCTTTACCTGCGGCGAACACCCCGGTTATGCTTTACCAATTGCGTACACGCGGCTGTGGCGCAGACAGGGGGTAAGGCTATTGAACTCTCTAGACCAGGGGTCGGCAACCTTTTTGACATGGAGTGCCAATTAGACGTTTTCTTGTAAGTTAGTGTGCCATGTAAGCTACGCAATACACCACAGATTTTGACCAGATATGGATATTTATTGTCTTTAGGAAATGTTAATAAAAACAACATTGCATTGTTTTACGACATTGATTGACCTCACTACCGATTTACTGCATTGGACAACTGGAACTGACAAATAGTAAAGCTGAATGGAAATGACCCCTGACCCTGGAAAGCCCAAACTGCTGGTTTCTTTGCCATCTTAGTGTAACTGCTGTATTAAGTAGGCTAGGCCCGAAGTTTACATCTCGTGACTGTGACTGCGTGTGGGTGGGGCTACTATCAAATGGTCAAACTAGAGGAGCAGGCGTGCTAAGCAATAGCCAATGGCAGTTTTACATCCATACAGAAGATGTCTGAACATTTTCAATGTGTTTATAATAGGGTTGCGATCATTGGCCACGTGCCACCAGAAATCCCTTGGAGTGCCACTAGTGGCACTAGTGCTATAGGTTGCTGATCCCTGCTCTAGACGATTGGATGCTACTGGGCATTCCCCCCCAGCTCTTCTCGTCCCGTATTGATCTGCTTATGACACACCTACTTGCATTGGGGTTCCAGATTAACCTCCCTAAGTGCGCACTCACTCACATCGAGTCAGAGTGTCAAGAGAGATGTGGTGGTTCCTAGCCCACTAGAGACGTCTGCCATCCTTTGCGTGCAGCAGCGCCCTAGGCACGGTCACTCACAGGCGGGTAGTGACGACAGACGCGGTGTGTGGTCGTCAGCCCTCAGTCACCTCCAAATCAACAACCTAGAACTGCTGGCAGTGTTTCCATCTCTGAAGCGTCTGCTGCCCCTTCTAACTAGGACGCACATGTGCTAGTCTGCACTACTACAGTAGTGGCCTACATCAACCGCCAGGGGGGCCTGCGCAGCGAGCCTGTGCTGCCTGGCATCGCCGATGCTGATATGATCATCACAACTCTTTTATCTCTCAGAGCAGCTCACCTGCCCGGTGTCATGAACACCAGGGCAGATCTCCCGTCACAAGGCCTCCTGCAGGCTACGGACTGACGCTTCAGCACAGTGGTAGTCCAGATGGTCTGGGCCAGGTTCGGCCAAGCTCAGTTGGACCTCTTTGCCTCCAGAGAGAACACACACTGCCCACAGTGTTTTTTCCATAGAGATGGACGATCCCCCTCTCGGGATGGAAGCTCTAGCGCATAAGTGGCCTTGCGCCCTGCCCAATGCCTTTCCCCCTCTGCCTCTTCCGCGTCAGGTTCTGGCCAGAATCAGAGTGGAGGAACAGAGAGTGATCCGATAGCGCTGCTGGAGGGCCAGCCTTGGACGCTGCCCCTGCGCCTGGACCTCCTCTCCCAGGCGGGCAGGTCGATCTGGCACCCCCATCCGGAGGCATGGAGGCTAACGGCTTGGACCCTGAACAGGGTCAACTGCTGGAACAAGGTCTTTCACGTCTGTGATAGAGACGATACAGAGTGCTAGGGCGCGTCTGCCAAGTCGCTCTACACTCTAAAGTGGCGTGTGTTCAAGTCATGGTGCACCAAGCGTGGCTGCAACCCAGTGTCCTGCCCCATCGGTGACATATTCTCCTTCCTCCAACACATGCTAGATCAGGGCCATTCCCCTTCTATGCTAAAAGTCTATCTAGCGGCTATACACTTGCTACATAGGCTATGGTGAAGTGTCCCCTGGGGCGCACCCCCTCGCTTCGTGTTTCTTGAAGAGGGCAAGGCGCATACGCCCTGCCATTATCAAGTCTGTTCCTTCTTGGGACCTTTCCGTGGTTCTCCGAGGACTGTCAAATGTGCCCTTTGAGCCAGTAGACTCCATAAGCCTCAAGCTCCTCTCCTTAAAGACCGCGCTCCTGTTGGCCTTGTTGGACAAAAGTAAAATTGATCAGGAAACTGAAATGGAGAAATGTTCACTCGACCTCGAGGCACAACGTTCACAGCAGGACTTTGAACGAGAAAAATTAGATGTCGAACGCAAGCGTTTACAATTGATCGAGAAGGGGAAAATGTTGGCTGCATCCTCTGCTCCATTGCAGTCGATGTATCACGATGCGCGCATCTCCTGCCTAAATTTGACGAGACGAAAGTAGAGACTTTCTTCAAAATGTTTGAACGGGTGGCCGAGGCTCAGGGTTCGATCAGGTCTGCACACTCTTGCTCCAGTGTGCGCTCACAGGCTCTGCCTTCAGCGCACCGGAGAGCCGAATCTATGAGTTAGTAAAATCAGCTATGACTGCAATTTAAAAATGGTCTCCCAGAGCAAATTGCGACTTATATTTGCGAGCGCGATCCCTATACTCTACTGCAGGCCGCAGTAAGTAACCTGAAGCTCTCAAGAGCAGGCCCGCCGCTCTGTCTGTAACAGACTCCCTCCCCTCCTTGTTGATGGTAGCAACGGATAGGGAGAGGGGGGGCGAGACACCCGCCTCTCCTACAGCAGTAATAGCGCCGGTCACAGGTGCCTTTCTCAACACAGTCGGTTCACCTTCCCCAGCAGTGGCAGTGCTGGAGGAGGTGGACGTGACTGAACCTGATGATGCCGTCTTGTTTGGTAGGCTTAAAAACTCTGAGTCTCTTGGTAATCTTCCACTACTCCTCAGTCATCTAAACCTAGAGCGGAAGGAATTTTCAACATTATACTCAGACACGCCCACCAAAACGCATGTTATGACCCACGATATAGACGTTGGTGATGCTCACCAGTGCACCAACGTTTTTACAGGGTTTCCTGGGGAAACACAAAAAATTCTGGAAGGCAAAGTGCAATATTTTTTAGAGCATGGGTTGGCCGAACCGTCCTTTTCGAGTTGGGCCTCTCCATGCTTGTTAGTGAACAAGGCGGACGGATCATACGTTTTTGCACCAATTATAGGAAAATCAACAAGGTCACAAAAGTAGATTCCTTCCTGATGCCACGGGTGGATGACTGCGTAGACAAAGTTGGGTCAGCCAGATTTGTCAGTAAATTCAATCTGTTAAAAGATTACTGGCAAATCCCACTGACAGACTGCGTGCGTGAAGTCTCCGCTTTTGTTACTCAGAGTGGCTTATACGCCTACAAAGTTATGAGTTTTGGCTTGCGCAACGCAGCGACCACCTTTCAGCATCTAATGAATCAAGTGGTAGCTCATTTGGAGGGTTGTGCGGTGTATTTGGACGACATGGTTCTTTGTAGCAACACATGGCCACAAGACCTTGAGCGAATGTGCCAGCTGTTTACCCGTTTTGCCAAAGCGACCACCGTTAACCTCTCCAAGTGCGTAAATCATTTGGGGAAGGTGGTTGGACAGGGTTTCATGCCCCCTATCCGCGTAAAGGTTGTGGCAATCGATAATTATCCCCCATCTACCAACAACAAAGAATTGCTCCGATTCTTAGGCATGATTGGATATTACAGGGGGTTGCAATTACTCGTCAGTAGCGGTGCTGCTTACTGATCTGCTCAAGCAGACTAAGCCCTTTCTGTGGACACCTGAAAGTCGGAGAGCGTTCGAGGAGCTCAAAGCGATCCTCACGTCTGCCCCTTTGCAAATAAACCATGGAAATTACAGGTCGATGCCAGCCACGTAGGCGCTATTGCCGTCCTGTTGCAGGACAATGCGCAGGGGGTTGAAAAACTCGTTTGCTACTTCTCGCAAAAATTCAATATCATATGCATATCAACTCCATTATTCAACAATCAAAAAGGAAGTCCTCGCTTTAATTTGGGCATTGCAAAATTTCGTGGTGTATCTCGGAGGCAGTCGAATTACCATTGTTGTGTATTGTGACCACAACCCGTCGACCTTCCTCCACTCCCTCCAAAACTCCAATCAAAGGCTTATGAGCTGGTGCATATATCTCCAGCCATTCAACCTTGACATAAAGCACATCAGAGGCAAGAAGAACGTGGTAGCGGAGGTGCTATCACGTGCCCCTCCCTCCTAATTCCATATGGGCTTGTGTGTTTGCTTGTTACCCGCTTGTGTGCTCCTTTCTCGTTCCAGGGCCCGGAATGGTGAATGAGCCACGAGAGAGGTTTTTTTGGACACACAACATACACGCAGCCCATCACATTCTCACGCTGCAAGACTACTGACACTGACAGCTTCAACTTAATCTGTTTGACTAATTCGCTTTTTGTACAATAAACAGTTCCAGTTCCGCATTCTGTTTTTTAGCTCATGGTTCCCCAAGGCCATGACACCTTGACATCAGTGTAGCGTGTAGGCGACCTGATGGCACCCTCAGTGAGCCCCGACTGTATGGAGTTTGCCGTGGCTGACTCGAAGGTCACCCTGCGCCCAAACCCATTTTATCAGCCCAAGCTCTAAACATCTGAGCTTCGCTCCAGGGTCATTCAGCTGCCCGCTCTGACCCAGGCAGTGCCCAATGACTTGCGAGGACTGTGCTTTTCCCAGTTAGAGTGCTGCGTGCCTGCGTAACAAATCAGCTCTTTGTGTATCATTGAGCCCAGGTCCTGGGACGTCCTCTGTCTACTTAGAGACTCTCCTACTGGATTGTGGAGGCAATGAGGCTGCGGCCCTTGATGTGATTTCACCAGGTAAGAGGTTTGGAACAAAAACGGCAATGCTGAATTGCGATTGTTGGACTTTTATTTTGACAAGTTGTCGTTGTTCAGTCTTTCCCATTCATGAAAGGTTTGGTATGAATGTCTCATGAAACAGTTATGAATGCTTCATGTGCAGTTCATGACAGCTGCTATGAATGTGTTATGAACGCACCCATCAAGTAAAGTGTTACCGAAAAGGCTAGTTTTATTCAGGCTTCATTGGCTAATTGATAATGCGTCAATGACGACCTTTCTTTTACTGTCTGTGGTCACCTCACCTTACACACTGACAGCAGGTATTTACAATCAAGCCAGATTAGTGTTGATGCGTGCAGCACATGATTGGGAAAGGCAACCTAAATCTAAAGTCTTTCTGAAAATAAATGAAAAGCATTAATGCAAATAGGGCACATGAAATTGCATGAGGATATAAAGGTGCTCTATGAGATTTTGCAGGATTTTAGAGCATTTTCATTTCATGTTTCAAACTGTAGGCATCTCTCCTTGATTGGCTTGTTTTTTGCCCCCTCAAGACATTGTAAAAAAAACACGGGTCTAGAAAGACAGCACACGGGCTGTAATCCTCACACAGTACATGCAGCTTCTGCCAAATTTGTGTAAAAAAAATTATATATGATCAGCATCTGTAAATATGCTAGCTGGATAGGTTGTTGGGTGGGTTAAAAAAACACATCTTGGCATAATAGCACTAGTATTTATGAACTGTTCTCTTCAAACATACAAGACATCAAAACTCAATACAACATTTTTGTTCTTCTCTCTATGATTGTTAACTAATAGGGCTTCAATTATAAAACATTGAGTCACTTTCCACACACTCACACTGTGACTTTCCTCAGACTGGTTGTTTTTTTTTATAGTCTACTGTTATATCTTATCATGAAGCATGAATCATGTTAATCCTAAATTATAGTGTGTAAGCTATACATTTTTTTTTAGATATCTTTTCTATTTGGGGGGTGGGGTGGATTTGGTTTAACAGGCAAGAAAGACAGTAGCTGCTCTTGTGTTATGTGCAAAATAATCTGCCTCAAATTCAAATATTTAAAATCTTTACCTGTTATAATACTGAAATGGAGTTTTCATATTCAAGCTAGTACTCTAACAAAAGGTTAAGTAGATTTATTAGTAGATATGAAATTCGCCTTCTGAAGCATAAATAGTTGAAATTATTCCACAATTGCCTTTTCAACATACACTTAAATACAACTTGCGTAATATGTAACAAAGAACTTGTGAATGCTTTGTTTGCGAGATATTAAACTTTAAGTAGATTGACACAAAAAATCATTTACACAAACTGTACAACAGTTCTCTTTTCAGAAGACAAGGAGTAAGGGTGAGAACATAATATAGTATATACGAATATTCTATTTACATACATATTTGTAAAGTCTCATAAAACAATACATAAAACTTTTTTTTTTTTTTTTTTAAATAGATACAGTTATAATGGTCTGGACAGAAGTAATAGTAAGCCAAAAGATGGGGAGGAATACAGTCACAAAAAAGAAAAATATGACAAATAAGAGAAGGACAGTAAAAAGTGAGAGAAAAGGCATCATGCAAATGATTAATTTTTACTCATCAAACTCTTAAGGCTTCTCTCCAAGGCTTCATCTAATTCCTCTTCCAATTCCTCTTTCTTAGACATGGCCAGTTTGGATTGATAGTCGCGCACAATTTGGTCAATATAAGGGGCACTTTGTGTTCCATGGACCATTAGGGTCCACTCCCGCAAAACTCCCATCTGAGGTATATGACCCTGTAAGTGGATTTCTAGCACCCAGGTTCCACGAGGATCCTCTCCCCAGGAATGAGTGGTCATGAAAGGCCACTTGTCAAAACCCACCTTTGCATCATCATCACGAGGCCTGCGACTCAAAAGAATAGATTTGGTTCCCATTGGAGAAGTCATGTTGATGTTAAGATCACCACGACGGCTGGCATTAACAGTTACCACAGCCTGCACATGCTCAAGGTATCGCACGTAGTTTTCCTTCCCTTGGCAAGCATCAGTGGTAATGGTTAGGACTAGCTTGTCATCAGACGAAATTCTACTGCAACAAGAACAAGCAACAAACAAGTAAGTCAACTTGAGAAAACCAAATAAAATGAAAATAGGTATAAAGATTAATGATCAAAACAATAACAAATTATTTGCGATTCTCAGGAACGCTGTAGGCAGTTTTTCAAAAAGGTTATCTTACAAATGGGCAACATATATTGCATATAGACCAGTGTTTCTCAAAGTGTGGTCTACCAGCGACTTCTAGTGGTTCACGAGGGGATTAATAAAAAAAAAAATATCAATTTAGTGTTTCCCAGCTGGCTTAAACATGAATATTAGAAAGGTAAAGATGAGTTGGTAAGTCTAGGTTATCCTAATTTGCAATGCCTAAATTGTAGCCTCAGTCGATTTGCAACTCTCCTCTAGGCAACATAGCTTACTTTCCATTCTACCACCAATACGCCACACAGCGTCACAGTGAAAACAAAGAAATTAAAAAATCATATGAACTTTAAACCTGACTTTGAGAAACACTGATATAGACTGTCAAACAGTTACTAGACAAAATACTAGACTAGATAAAAATAATTCAAATGTTACTGGGCAATGCATTTGAAAAATGAAAAGGTAGTTTTTAAGATAAGGTCTGAAAAACTTTTAAAAACACTGATATATGGTGCATATTATCCTCTGCTAACCGCATCGGCTCTCGCATGTGACATCACACCCACACTTAAAGCGTTTTATTTAGTTTCGCGCACAGTTGAATACCTTTAAGACTAAGGAAATGGATTTCAGGAGAACTACTACTTCCTTACTGCCCGTCAGCATTGATGGAGTGACTGTTGAAACTGTGAGTACTTATAAATACCTAGGGGTACACCTGGACTGGACTGGTCTGGTCAAATAACACTGACACACTGTACAAAAAGACACAGAGCAGGCTACACTTCCTTAAAGGTATAGACTGTTTTTTTTACACTTTGAGCCCCATTCACAGGTTGTCTAAAATGCAATAAATTGGTTGGCACCAAAATGTTGACAATTTTCTCCTGTCTCCGTTATTTGGGAAATGTGGAATCATCTCTGCCTTCTTCAGAATGGCTAGCAACAGGCATTTGTTTTCTATCCTTAGAACACTGGTTTTAAAGAAGTGCTACTCACCCAGTGGTTAGTGGTGCTCACTGATGTTCCAAGTATCGTAGCAAAATAGAGCTTCTGCCATGTTTTATTTGGCATTTTGTAAATTCCGGAACTATTTTTTCAGATACATCACAACCGCACATAAACTTCCGTTTCATATTTAAAACCTTAAAGGTTAACCTTAAAGCCTTTCCACCCCAGACCACTTGATGGCTTTTTTACTTCATGCACATAGTGGGACATAGTAAACAAACAGAAGAAGACAGCCACCGAATAGTTCAATTGAAAACTTTTGTTAAAAAATATCTATAGGCTACTTGGCAGTAGGACTACTGCTGTGGCAAGCAAAAAGACTACAACCCCATGTAAACGGCTCCACTTTCCGTTTCGGCTGGCAGAGTGATATCAAGGAGCAAAGAGCATTCTAATAGACACCTATAGGACTTACAAAATGGTAAATAAAACATGAAAGAAACTCTATTTCGCTACGATACTTGGGTTGGAACATCTGCGAGCACCACTAACCACTAGGTGAATAGCACTTGTTTTTAAGGTGTTTCTAAAGTGTTCTAAAGACAAACAAATGCCTGTTGCTAGCCATTCTGAAGAAGGCAGAGCTGATTCTACATTTCCCAAATAGCGGAGACAGGAGCAATCGTCAAAATTTTGGTGTCAACCAATTTATTGCATTTTAGACAACCTGTGAAGGGGCTCAAAATGTAAAAACACGGACTATAGCTTTAAGAGGCTGTGGTCCTTCAACATCTGCAAAATGCTCTTGCTTATGTTCTACCAGTCTGTTGTGGCACTGTCCTTTTCTATGCTGTGGTATGCTGGGGAAGAAAAGGGAAGGAACACTCAAATAAACCTAACCACAACAAACCATGGCCAACCTAATGTTTACATCGAGTAACTTCAGTATGCATTTTCAGGTACTGGTCATTCCCTTGAACTTTTCCGGTCAACTACTTGAAGTACCCTAGCAATAACCCCTTCCAATGTTGCAACCTAGCACTCAACATGGCAACCACCATAAATACCCTAGCAACAGCCTATCAACCACACAGTGTATCCAAAAGATGATCTTAACAACCAGCATAGCAACAACTATAACTACCATAACAACCAGCATAGCTACCACCATAGCTACACTTGCAGCTACCTAAACCCTCAACCTAGCTACTTCAGGCACTGGTAATTTCCTTGAATTATGTTTAAACTCTTCTGGTCATCTATGCCCGATATCTCATAAAATACAAAGCACAAATTGAATTTTCAAGACCTACAAGATGAAGCTTGAAGTTTTTAAGTGAAATGTTTATGGTTGGGCCACTTGATGATATCGGCAACATCATGATCAAGATCAAAGTGAGAGTCAGTTTTATTGCAACTTTCTTTACATGTACTAAACAGACAGAGGAATAAAAATTACATTTCTCTCTGTCCTATGCATAGACAAGACAGGACAAAAAGTAACTGTCTGTTGTAGTAGACAACAGAAAACATTACCTAACCACAGAAAAGTAGCACCGGAAATGGCAGATGTGTGGAATTTTAGCATGTGTGATGCCACACCTCATTCATTTTCTAATTCCTGGTGTAGGCCTTTGGTGTTTTGTATAGCAGTAATTATAAGGAAACTGTCTAAACAGAAACAATTTGATACCCCAGTGTACGCATTTTAGCCTGGCCCAACTAGAGAACCAAAACACGTGATGTGTGGTAGGAATTAATAAATGAATGCACGTTGTCTGGGGAAGCTACGTCTTTGACTAAATGTGTGCCCAAACAATATCTGTTATCTAGCCGGTATGTTGACTTCAGTGCTTGTAGTTATCACTACAATAGTTTTGAAATTCAGTGTTTGATGAAATCCACCATATTTAGTAGCTTCAATTTCATAGAAAAGAGAGGCACCTTTCATTTTTAGCAGGTTAGCAACCTGCTAGGTTGAGTCCATCACAACCTGTGGTCTACTTGTAGATTAGAACTACTTGTGGATTATTACAAATGACTACAAAGATATCTTCTCAGTCGAAATCATGCAGCTATCCTATATTGATTTCTGCATTCTTATTGCATATCAGAGTCTATCACAATAATTCACTGTGCGCATCATCAGACAGTGAAGTCCTGGAATATACAACGACAGACATTTAGCTGGCAACGGTAGCCGTACTATTCACCCTGCTTCCAATGTACAGTCTATTCACATATATTAGAGATTTACTTGTTCCTTACCATCCTGCCAGACCAACTAGATCCCAGAACACTATTGATGTAATCCTGTGAATATAAAAATCTACAAGTGTAGGCCTCTATTGTGGATGAAGGGTTCTGGTTCAATCCCTGACTCCTAGACCATGGTTGAAGTGCCCTTCAGGAAGGCAAAAAAGCTCTCACTGCTCCCTGGGCGCAGCTGTAAATTAGTGGGTGCTTTACTCACAGCCTGTTCACCACTGTGTGTATTTCACAAATTCTTGTTTGGGATAAATGACTATAATCCTATCTCAGGGTTCAAAAGTGTATAGATTATATATCTGTGAAGATTTTTTATTCATCCAGGTTGTAGAAATCAAAGGCAATTTCACAACTTTTTGACTTCTCATAGACTCCTCATATCATAATTATAATATTCTTTGAATGAGAAGTGAAACATCTTAAGTCCCAAAAAAAAGTCAATTTGTCTATAACTGACCACTTTGGCTGTATATACTTCATCCATGTTCCCATTCAACCACAGCAGGTTTAGTATATATAAATTAAAATATGTATCCTAATACCTAAATTTAATAATGAAATATTGTAACACCTTTTGCTGTAATTAAATATTATAAGATGGTTTGGAATGACAGTGGTTCAATCAAACCGAGACCTAAGGAAATATCTAGTAAGGGTATCAATGTGTTTATAATATAGGATATAGCCATTGGGTAATGATGGCCTGTAGGCCACACTGGTTCACCACAGTCTGCCTTAGTAAATTATAATAGTTTACCCCTTGTCTTTTTACCACAACTGTGGAAGAAACGTCTCTTTTATATCATAAATAAATTCCAGTGAACAAGTTGTTTTTTCTTTATTGAGCTGTAATGTGTCTAAGTTCGTTCAGTTTGTCTGGTAAAATGGCAGTAGCCCCTTAGCAACTGCAAGGTTAGTAATATGAACTTACTGTGTTTCTTGGACCGAACCAGCCACACAGTGAAACCGTTCTGGAACAGTCTTCCACTCCTTAGCCATCTTGACCATGCCTCCCGCATCCAGCACCCCATAGCCAAACAAGTGGTTGAACTCAAGACCTACTCCATTACGTTGCCATTGATGCACCTCATCATGAAGTTGGTTCCGCTTTGAGGTCAGAACTGCTAAATGCTGCATGTCCCGCCAGGTCAGGTTTGGACTAATCACACACACACACACACACACACACACACACACACACACACAGTAGGTACATTAATTATATAAATTTTTTTTTTTTTTTTGTTCATTGGTCCCATATTAATGTAAAATTGCCTGCAATCATGTATTGACCACATTTAACAGTCATATTTACTAATAATCCTAGTAATTGTCAAAAAGATTAGAAAGCCCAATAGAACAATCGATGATTATCCAGAGTAAGAAAACACCCAATAATAGAAACATGAAACTCCTTGTGCATGTAGTTGCAAAGCTGTATATTAACTGAAAGATTTAAGATCAGAATTTCAGGGAACAAACATTGACACTGAAAACAGACACGCACAGGTAAACTATGTGAACTTTTCTGAGCTTCAATGTCTGATAGTCTGATATGTAGCTTATGCTTAATTATATGTGTTTCATTGCTTCAGTGATTTGAATCTAAACATCACAATTAAGAGACAGATTGATTAAAAAGACACCAGATTTTCTTTCTATTCTACTCTATTCACATTTTTGATACAAATATGTTTAGTTTGCTAATTGTAGTGTAATGTTTCTTTTATTATATGTTTGTGTTTTATTTTTATATATTTATTCTCGACTATTATGTACTCTTACGTTTTTTAATGCTGTGGGTATGTCCAGGAACAAATATAAGTTTAAGGAACACGTGAATGAATGAATGAATGAATGAATAAATAAATGCATTTTAACTGAATGAATCAATTGTATGCAGTGTAATAAATGCTGGCTTATAGAAGGTGTCAATATTTGTATGAAGGTGAATATTTTTTTCTTCTTCCTAAGAGCCTTCTTTCAGTGCCCAGCTTGAGTGTATTTAGGCTGAGAGAATGGACTCATCAGCTCTTAAGCACTATTTGCCTTTAGCCAGCACACAGCTCAGCTGCCCTTTTCTCCTGCTGACAGCAACATCATTATTTAAAACTAAGTAAACAGTGCAGCTCCACAGGAACAAGTCCACATCGGTGTTTACCAACTGTGTTACACAACCGTATGCCTTCCACTGACAACGCAAGTGAAGAGAAGTGAATGGAACAGCAAAGTGATTAAAAGCCAGTGATTATTTCCACATAATCATAATAAGGTCATTTTGTTTAAAAACACAACTAATACATACTGCTGCATGCTATACATTTGCTATTAATCAGATTCTACAGCTTTGCAGTATTTTAGTTAATAGTCAAGGGCATAAAATCCTCCAGTGATTAATATTGGGTCATCCAGAAAGCAATTGATTATTTCAATCACAAAAAAATGTATAGAGCTATACATACTGTAGCTATATAGAACTAAGCTAAATGATGAAACATGAGAATTTGTGTATTGTAGTGAAAAAAGGTGTACATACTTTGCCTCCAGTGCTAATGCAAATACACCAGCAGCTTCTGGAGCAGCAGCAGACGTTCCAGAGTGACGCAAAGTGCAGTTTCCATACAGATCTGTGGTGGCCTGCATTAAAGCACAATAATATAAATAAAGTATGAAATCTAAAACAAATGTGGAGGGTAGAGAGGAAATATATCCAGAATTTCTATGGTGGCAATTTCAGTAATTGATCCCCTTCTCTGTTAACATGTTTCAATGTAAATGAACAGCAACATACTATGATTTAGAAATAAATGTTCAGTTGGTTCTGTTGAACTACACACATTCAAGAGGGGTGACGTTAGCAAAGAGAGAAACATCTGTTTGAAAATGTATAGCTGCCCAATCCTGTTATGTTGATCCTGTTTATATGTTGGCTTGATGGACACATGACTGACCCTAGGCTGTCACATATCGTAATGTCACTATGTTGCTTTGATGGGCATTGAAAGATGGGAGGGCATGCATGACACAAGAATTTTCTAAACAGAATGAACAGAATTTATTTACCTTAGTAAACCTAAAATTGTAACATTATCAGTTTTATTTATTTTCTTGGCTTGTTGTTTCGAGGGTACTAATCAGATATTGCTTAATTAATAATAATTAATAATATTTCAGAACAGACATGACTGTTATTATATAATGGTAACAAACACTGATATACTTGTCCATATTTCATTCATTTTTTGTCATGCCCTGGTAAGGGCATGAATGGCACAGCTCCAACCAGAATGAGAAACATTTCCTTAACGCCTTAGCTTCTCCTTAGCTGAGCTTTTCTGTTACACAATGTTTTGACCAGTATTGTCTTCGTCAGGTGTAGCTACATGGACATACTGGTCGAAACATTGTGTATAATAAACGTGGAGCAGCAACAGCGATCTTTCTTCTTTCTCTCACTAACACCAGATCACATCTCCCGGAGCTGCAATTAAATGACTTTGATACAGAGAAACTCAAAAATGTTTATAAATTCTCATGGGGCACATACCACTCCAGCCTCAGGATTCCTCTTGCGTCCATTACTGAAGGTGGAGGCCAGGGTTGAAGAGCAGCTCTCATCATACAGAGCTGTTCGCCCATCATTAATGGCTGAGTTAATGGAGATGGTCCACATGCTGGAGGCATACCCATCACAGTTACAGTCGTCATAGCTACCGCCATCTCCAGAGGCCCAGACATAGATACTGCCTTTCCCACCACGACCCTGTGGAACAACAAAAACAAACTAGACAGTGTAATTCCAAACATGTTAGCATTTGTAACCGACATGATTTTAGACAGTCCCTAACCTGTTCTGATGTATTGGGAGTTCGATGACAGTCCCTAGTGCGTGCATCAGAATCATAACTTAAATGACAACAAGCAACTTCTGCTTTAAAATCAGATACGATAGATGACCGAATGAATCAACAGCGACATAGAGATAAATCTGTATATATATATAGAGGACTACACTTTACCATGTGAAGTCTTATGACTGCAGTAGGGACTGTTTAACATAGACACAGTCAAAGTGGTGGAAAACAAGTCAAGTGAAAAGTACTGATTGTTCCATTGAGCAACTTAGGGTTACACATGGGCGTGACAGCAGTAGGCAGGATTTGAACCCAAATTTTCAAAATAACTTTCACGCTAGCCCAGTTGCCTAACCACTGCACCACCACCGCATTGTCTGCACTGTGTAGAGAGTCACATTGTATGCTTAGACTGAAAAAGCCACAAATGTCTGCACTGTGTAATCTTAAGCCGTAAGCCTTCAAGTCCAGCCTTCATTCTAAAACTCCTATGTTAAGTCTGTGGGAGGACATTTGTTAATAGTTTATAAGCCATAGATTAAAAAGTTTAAAAGTTACAAAATTCAAAAATGCATAGCACACATGGCATGAGTGACACCTGAATTAAATGTGTTAGGAGATAATAATAATAAGAGATCAAAATGATAATAGTTTGAATTTGCATGCAAACTAACTAGATTAAGTATTTCCAGGGAATTACGTTTGCATGCAAATGCAGATGATGCTGATAGCTAGGTGGATAGTAGTCGCAGAAGAGTTCAATAGTTTATAAGCTATAGTTTAAAAAGTATGAAGTTATTGTGGGTGTTATTGTGGGAGTGAAGTCTGTAGACATCCAGTTGAACTGAGAAAGTCAAAGGTTTTTCTCCCTGGGAGCCAGGTGCAGTGGGGTGCTGGAGCTTTCCTCCTGGGACTCTGGCCCCCTCCCCCAACTGGCAACGGGGGATTGCATTGACACTGCAGTAAAAACTGTTCAACATAGACAAAGTCAAAGTGGCGGAAGACAAGTCAAGAGTACTGGGGCTAGGGGTTGTAGGCGAACTACACTTTTCGGAACTTAGAGGTTTTTGCTGCGAAAGGGAAGTGGCATTTAGAGGTTTCTGCTTACAAATCGATAGTGGGATCGAAAATGGGATTAAGGGTTTTAGGAGGCAAAATGATTTTATTTACATATGGCACACATGGTGTTTAGAAGCTTTTGCATCTGAACTCTTCTGTTTTGTATGGACTGTGAACTTTTCAGATTGTAACCAGCATCACTAAACTCCTGCAAACCCCTGACACTACTGGTGGCCCTACAGCTGAGCCTTGGACATCCAAGCATAGGAGTCCAGTATGTCATTGTCACTGCCAATGGCTATGTTGTCATTCCACTCCAGGCTTACAGACTCATATGTAGTCAGGAAAAGAATTCTAAAACTACTGGCTTTGCATCCTGGCTTGTCCCATGTAGCTCCAGGTCCAGTTGCCTATAGGGCTCGGGATCATGACGTGAAAACTTTGGGGGCACCTCCATTTTGGCAGCATCACCCCTTAGTTTACTATGGATTACTATGGATTTACTCCCGCCTATTAGTGTGTTCCTGTTGCTTAGTTTTTGCTTTCTTGGTTGTATGTTGCTGTGTAATGGTGTGTAAAAGCGCAACTTACGATCGCAAGAGGAAAAGAATCGCTAATACTATATTTCTGCTTCTTGTCTTCTGCATATGAATGAATGGATATTACGTTCGGTGTGCTACCAACATGGCGACAATATTCCTAGAATCCAAGGCATGTGCCCGAGCCCTATTGACACTTTATGTTTAAATCAGTTAATAACACTGTGTATGTGTGTGCAATAGTATAGTTTAAAGAACTACTGTAATTACCACTTTATTTAATCACTACATTAAGCAGAATAACAAGCCTTTGTGTGTGGTTTAGGTTTGTATACAAGTATACTTAAGGTCAAATCTGAATGTTTAGCAGTTCAACTTCAATTTCTTTTTGCTCCCAGCTAATGTGATAAAAATGGTGCTACCACAGAATTACTGAATGACTTCACTTGTGTTCAGTTTATTTACATAAAAATAATCAACGGCATTTACATAGTTTAAATAGTTGTCTTCCTGTTTTGTGAAATAATTTTTAATTGTATTTATTACTACAAACCTATAAATTAGACAGTTCTGAGCTGTAAGAAAAGATGGTAATGAACTGTAATTCCCACAACATAAACCTTTCAAGTAAGTTCTGAACAGTACAAAAGATGGTCATGAACCATTAATATTACAATGTAAACCCTGGAATTTGACAGTTAGAAACCGTTTTTATAGCAAGGTTTAGATTCACAACAATAATTAGAGGAATATACCACCACAAACCCATCAACAGTACATGCTGAACACTGATGTTTCAGCAGTTTTGTTTTACAAGAGTGGCATTCTTTCCTAAAGCTTACAAAGAAAAGTTTCTAAATACACCAAGAGTGCATCTATGTCTCTAATGGTAAATCCATGTAATATACTGCAGTTCTTAACAGGCTACCTTATTAACGCCATCCGCCATTGCTTGCAGGGTGAGCTCCCTTGGGCCATCCACCGTCTTGCCATCATCTGTAGGGCCCCAGCTGGCGCTGTAGATGTCAATAACCTGAGGCATATGGCTGATAGAGGATGCCTCAATGACATCCGTCATGAAAGGTTGGTCCAGCATTCGAATACCTTTGGGATATAATTTGGGAAAAAATTATCTATTTGCATTTTACTGTCAAAGCCTTTGTGACAATAATCAGAATATAAGTAAATATACTCCAATAATGTTTTAAATTATTAATTCAAAATAAATATCATTTATACATCCATTATGCTGCAGTTAAGGGTTCTGCAGTCTGCACTAAATGTTTTTAACTTCAGGTTGAACTATGTTTTCATTTTTGGCATTCTGCGTGTAAGCATTTGTAAATAAGTAAAAAAAAAAAAAAAAAAAGTCCATAAATTTGGTGTATGTCTACACTTGTATGGAAATCTAAGCATTGTAGAAATGCATTTCTTGACTGTAAATTGTCTAAAAATGACAAAACCTTAATGGTACGATCACAACAGATCGATGATCTAATAATGTAGGGTGGAGATTATATTATATATATATTTTATGTTTGTTCTACACACAAGTTTATGGGGTTGTTTCTCTGCTGCATTTACTCTTGCTACTACACTAATTGGGACTGAAAATTGGTACTGATAAGGTTAAGTGTTTAGGAAAGAAGAACTGGCACCTAGGATCCTGGTACAGAAAGTGTATCTTGATATTTTAAGATAATCTGGGAATATACCAGAGACACTTATATAGAAGCCCATAGGCAAGAATTTTTGATCAAGATAAATTGCAAAAAGCAAAGTAACATTTGAGATTTGTGTGATACTGTATCAAGAAAAACATACCAGCCACTTTGGAGTTGTAAGCAACACCCACACCACAGATGTTGTTGTTGGCCACTGCAGATACCTCACCTGCGCATCGGGTACCATGACTGAAATATATGTAATAAGAAGATAATGGAAATGTAAGACTGAGGTGAAAGTTCCAAGTTATCAAGAGAGTTTTCTGAAATACACTCAACAGTTAATTTATTAGGTAAATTGTTCAATAGCTTGTTAACACAAATAGCCATCAACATCATATTCAACACTGCAATTCAACACATTTAGGCAGGTAAAGGCGCTCAAGACAACTTCTTGAAGTGAAAACCAAGTATCACAATGGGAAGGAAATATGATTGAAGTGACTGAAGGGTACTTTCACAAAATGCGTTTGGTCTCTTGGTTTGATTTGTTGAAAGACTTGGCATAATGGCAAAAAATATGGCATAAAATTTGATCAGGATAGCCTATTTTTTCCGGTAAGACTTTATTTTAAGACACACATACTGTATTCATCATTAACTTGCTGCTTACTAGCATGTATATTAGTAGCATACTAGTCATTTGTTAGCCACTAAACTACTAATTAATACCTTATTATAAATCATTCTAAATCATAAATCATTATTAAGTCTTTGTAATGCAGATTTAGAATAGGGAACATATTCTGCATTACAAAGACTTAATAATGATTTATTAATAATGACTTAATAATATTTATTAATTTTGTGTCTAGTTCCATAAGGTAGACCATGTGATAGACCATCTTTGGTAAGCATTATTAGAAGTGAATAATTCTTGTGTTACTACTACCTTACAAACCCCATACTAAGCCATGCATATTTAGATCGTAGATCGGTCTAAAACAAAACAGTTGAAATATTTTGTTTATGTAGCCTGTATGTGTGTGTAAGCATAAACATATGATTATGATAGACAAATAGATAGATAAATGGATATGTAAGTAGATAGATGAAATATATCAGTAACACTTTATATTAAGACACACATATTCACTATTACTTTGCTGCTTTGTTGCAAACTAGCCATTTGTTAGCCACTCAACAATTATTCTGCAAAACCTTATTCTGCAAAAATGTATTATACCCTTACTAGACCAAGAATTCCTCTTCACACAAGCTGCTAATTAGCCCTTATTCATAGTTTTTTTATGTAAGTTGTTGCCCATGAATTAAGAATATGGTTTGTAAAGCTGGTGGCTTAAAAGTAGAAGTAGATGGAACTGTAAAATGGGACAGTTTAAAAGAACTATATGTAAGAAATGTATTGTAATAATCATAAAATGGCCCTGTGATGTCAACAGACATTGAGAAATCATGTTAATTTCAAGTATTTAAATCACAAACAGCAGTAGTACAGCCTGGATGTTCACGTTTAAAAAGTGGAGTTGAAGCCCTCAACTGATGTCTATGTTGTCATGTTTTGTTTTGGCCTGAAGCGCCAAGTTGCCTGCTCTGCACTAAGTAACACAGCTGCAGCTAATAATAATAAAAACAAGTGTAACATTTTGAGAACGAAACCTAAAATACCTTGGTATGAATTCGATTTACAGCGTAACAAACTGTCTGAAATAAGAAAAAGGTTTACATTGGAGATGCGTAGCCTAACGTTACCACAGTAAAATGATTTGTTCTTCACGTATATATTTTGGATTACTCATGCTAAGGTGACCAGTATATGAACATTCCTAACATTAGTTATTAATCTGATATTTTTAAATGGACAAAACACAACTGTGTGGTAGCCATTGATTGGCCTACATTCTGTATGCAGTCATGGCTAATTTGGCCCACGTTATATTCTGTGGCAAATGTGTTGGTTGTTATTTGCTTAAGGCTGAAACAAGTAAGAGTCTAACGTTACCTAACCTGAAAATAAATGTGAAATACTGATAATCCTGTATTCCATTATTCTCTACTATATTTGGGCTGTGTAGGCTATGAAGTAAGTTATGCTGATTTGGAAGCACTAGGCGCAATTCCACGGTAAAATAACGTTTTGTGATGTCCACAATACTAATGAAAAGTACATTGTAGCCAATGATATGCACTTGGCCTAACATGGAAGTTTTGTAGGCTACTTGTTTTTTTCATTTAAGTTCTACAGCCAGAAAAAAGTAAATACTGTCATGTAATCTTTCACATATTTTAGCTTATGGACGGTAAATTTTCATTTGGCAGGGGGTATTCAGAACGCTCTAGAATTTTTGCCCAAACGTTCCTGAATCCTGCAGTTTTTCTGGCACCCTCAAGTCAATGGGAAGGGGGAGGGGAGACACCACTGATTCACCAATGAGACACCAGTGATTGCCATACCAGTTTTAGCCACAATCTTACATACGGCTACTTTAATTCTCTTTAACCAAGCTGCTAATCGGCTGTTGATATCATATCGCAAATTACTGGCACTGTGCAGCTGTCAGATCTGTCAACTTTGCCAGCTGCTTATACGAACATGCAACGGTAGTTTTTGACCCTTTTAGGAGTACGTTCCCAAATTATTAACGCGACTGTTGTACTGTGCAGTGTTAAAACTC
>JAGFZM010000759.1:0-22729 GCA_017657215.1 Limnothrissa miodon | reverse complement strand
AAAAGCCATTTCAATTAATTTACAGAAATATATTTTTTAAATTTTGATGAACTATCTATTCAGTCCAAATCCAATCTGATTTGTTTTTACATTATAAAAAGAATTGAATAAAAACAAAAATAAATTGCAGTTTTATACTGATTACTAATAAAGTATTATTAAAACCTCCTTTTTGAATATTTCTGAAAATGGATTTAGAAGCTTTTGCATCTGAATTATTTATATATATATATATATATATATATATATAAATATATATAAAACGCAATAATTAAAATTAGACAGTGTGACTTACATAATTTGCTGCAAGATCTGGGTGAAGATAGTCAATACCTAAAAAAAAATACAAATTTTCACTTAATCATATCCTGAACTATGCATTATTTCAGTTCTTTTTAAGGTATCATTTCAATGCTATAACAGACTTGCCAACCTTGAATGGTGGTAGAAAAGACAGTGGCCTAAAATGCATTAAATCGGAGTGTAACTAGTTTTAAATGTATATTTTAGAGTATATTACATGCCAAGGATCCCATGGAATAGGGACCCAGTGGATATACCACTAACACATACACAAACACACAGCCACAATTTAGTTCTATTCACTTCAAAACATCTATTTAAAACATTCTAGACCACCACTGATAAAATGTGATATCTCCACAAAACTTTAATGTGTGTTAACCCATTTTTAACGTAGTCATAGTGTTCAGTTAAGGCAACAGGACTTCTTTTTGAGCTTGAAAACATAAAGTGGCAGCCAAATCTCCTCAGGAGGGATCTCAAAGCAGAATGGTATGTAGCAGACAGAAGATGGAGCACAAATAGAACAACTTGCTATACTACCCTAAACATCTTACGACAACTGACCATTACTTAATACCTCTTAAGATTATATTTGACTTTACAGCCCTAATCTCGATTTGCAACTACTGTACACTCGAAGCATAACTCCCTAAACCACAAGTGACTTCATTTTAAAAAAACTCTTCTTGATACTCCTTAATGACTCAAAATACATTGGAAGGCCCTACTCCCAGAACTGCCCAAGTTGATCAATTAACTGATAATGTTACAATTGCAATTTACTCATTTAATTCCACTGCACCATTTTATTAAATTAGAAAATAGGACAAAATTGCCTCATGGTATACTGCAGACTCGCTCAATGAAACAAGCTGCACATAGACTGTGGAATAAAATTAGCTGCAATAAAGTTGTGGAAGTGTTCCGCCTTGCATGAAAGGATAGCCTAAAACCATGGTCGCCAACCCGTCGATCGCGATCGACAGGTAGATCTTAAAAGCCTTTCCTAGTAGATCTCTTGTGCTCTGGCAAAATCACCGCAATTGACTGCTAGAACACTTACTTTATGTTATGTCGTGTCTTATATATACTGTGTGTCACCTAAGTATAATGCCTTAAGCCTACTTGCACTTTTTTTTACTTAACAGTACCTTATTGTTTAAATTGTTTTCTTGTTGTGCATCTGCACTTTATTGTTGTCAACGTCTACGCATGGGACAAGTGTGAAACGTAATTTCGATTCCTTTGTATGTCGAGTACATGTGAAGAAATTGACAAATAAAACTGACTTGACTTGACTTGACTTGAATTATAGACCTATGAAAGAAGATTTCATTAATTTTATGGGAGCGTGGTAAAACTGTAGTACCAAGAACCACCACTGCATGGGTTTCAATGTCCGAATGGCGCTGTGTGTATGTACTCCAAAAGAGAACGAAGAAGACCCAATAAACCCCCGCTAAAAATCCACACATAAAATAACCAGGATGGTGAATAACTCTCGGAAGAAGCCAAAGACTTATCATTTTAATCCAGAATGGGAAGAGGAGTTCATGTTCCCTATGGTGAAGGACAAGTGTGTGTGTATGGTGTGTTACCAAACGCAAGCGCTTTCTAAAAAAGGCAATCTTCTGCAGCACCATGAAACTAAGCACCCGAAGTTTAAGGAAATGCACCCACCACTGATATCAGGGTTTCCCCTATGTAAACTTGACTGCGGCACACCTTCAAGCCTTCAGAACCCCCCCCCCCCCCCCCTCCCCCGTCCTCATGTTACTTTTGGTTTGGACACTTTTGGAGCGCTTAGCGCTTTTGGAACGCTTTGCCTCCGTAACTTACTGGTCGATACCAATTTGTACAAGCACATAATAAATCATCATGCCATGAAGTAAAGTATGGCGTATCCCAAGGCTCAGTACTGGGGCTTCTGCTATTCTCCCTTCATATGCTATCTTTGGGATGTGTTTTAAAAACATGGAATTACTTTCCACTCCAATGCGGAAGATAACTTTCCATGAAGTCTAATGACTGTACGCCAGTAACAAAACTTGAGGATATCTAAAGGATATCTAAAACTGGATTACTAATACTGATGCTTAAACTATGACAAAACTAAGCCCTAACAACTGACTAACACTGCGCCCCACCATCAGAACTTATTTAGTGACCTTACACTCTTATTTTTCCAGGACACCCCTCTCTATTTTCATTGCATCCATCATTTGTCATGTATCTCTGAAACATCTCTGATATCTCTAAAACATAATTTACAGAACATGGTTAGAAAATGCCTCTCTTTTGAGGATACAGAAAAATGAATACATACGTTTGTTACTTCTAGACTTGATTTTTGTAATGCTCTGTTCTGTGGATGTAGACGGACACTCTAGTCTAGTCTTAAAACATACCCCCCTTCAGTTAGGGATGGTGCACAGTAAACCACCACTCATCGTGGTCGTTTTGGAAAGGACAGCCTTCATTAACACCCTGGACTAATATGAGAGACTGCAAACTTGCATGACCATAGTAAGTTGGGTTAGCCCCTTGAGACATGAATCTACCCAAGGTTTCCTCCTAGACCACAAGATGTAAGAATATGAGTTTTTCCTTGCTCATGGGTGCTGCCTACTGGGAGCACTATGAGACCAGACTTTTGTATAAAATGCTTAATTAGACTATTGTTAACATCAGGCTAACAATAAAACTAATTCAACCTAATTCATAATCTTAGATTTCAGTGGGAAGAGCGGGGAGCAGTCGGAAACACAAGGTTAGTGGAGGTTAGAGCTGCTACTGACTCCGTATTTCTATGGTTCTCAATTAAATTTCTTGAGGGAATGGGTGTGGATCCTCCATTTATGTCATGGATTCATAACTACCTCACAGGGCGGCTTTAATATGTGAGGTTGGGTAATACTACCTCTGAGACTGTAGAGAGCAATGTGGGTGCCCCTCAGGGAACTGTATTGGCACCTTTCCTCTACACTGCAGACTTCATTTACCACTCGGATACATGTCACATCCAAAAGTACTTACATGACACAGCAATAGTGGCTTGCATCAAGAAGTGGGCATGAAGGGGAATACAGAGGTGTGACCACAGATTTCTGTGAGTGGAGCAAAACAAATTGTCTCATACTGAACACCAGCAAGACCAAGGAAATGATTATCAAATGACTATCAACAAGGAAAATCACTTTTAGCCAGTTAACATAAATGGACCAAAGATTGAACAAGTACACATATAAATATCTGACTGTCCAAGTAGGTAAACATTTGGACTGGAATATATCAACACTAACTCTAGTGATGGGGACGAGAACGCCTATGTCGAGACCGAGTTAAGATTGAGTCTTTGAAGGGTCAAGACCAAGTCGAGACCAAGACCGTTGGTTTTCAAATGCAGTCGAGACAGAGTCAAGACCAAGTCTTTGAGGAGGCAAGACTGAGATGCAACTGAGTCTTTCAGGAATCAAGACTGAGTCAAGACCAAGACCATAAAACCAAGTCAGTTTTTATAACCATGATTTAATATCACCCCAATTAATAATCAAATGTTACATCTAAAGACTAAGCGAGACTAGGAATTATTTACAGGAACAGTATGGCACACCCTTAAGGGAGGGAGGTGTACTTAACCTATTTATGTGACTTTTTGCTATTGTTAATAAAAAACATATGCATAATTTTCTGCCCATTTTTTTCAAAACTGCTCCAACAGCGTTCCTTTCTCATTAACACCTTAGGCCCACCCTTATTTTGAATCACAGTTAGGGGCTGCAGAGAAAACTCAAATTTGCCAAAGGTACAGATTGGTAGGCATCTTCACAATATTTTCAAAATGTAATAATTTTGAGAATACAGTAGAAAATAATGTTCAATATTATTTAAATTTATTTGTAATCATGAAAAAAAATTGTGAACAACAACAACAACAACAAAAATTGGTCTTTCTCCTTCCACTGTTGTCCAAGACCGAGTCGAGACCGAGTCTTTGAAGGGTCAACTCCGAAACGAGACCAAGAAAGCAGAAAATGGACTCAAGACCGGTCTCGAGTCCTACAACACTAACTAACTCTCTCTACAAAAAGGTCAGACCAGGCTCTTTTTTTCTGAGAAGGCTAAAGTCCTTTGATGTGTGCAGTATGCTGTCAATGTTTTATAGATCCGTTGTAGCTGCTTCTTTGTTCTATGCTGCTGTGCGTGGCTGGAGCAATAACATATCTGTCATAAGCTGTAAGAGAATACTTAAGCCGGTTGAGGGCAGGCTCTGTGGTGGGTCAGTCAATGGAAAGGGTGGGGGATGCAGTAGAGAGATACATGAGGGTAAAAGCAAAGATCTTGGATACTGACCGATTGAACCCTCTCTGGTAAAAGTGCAGGCAATCCATATCCAATATCAATAATTCCAAGCACCCTCTGCACCAGACAATGACTGCTCAAAGAGCAGAAGACAAGACCGTATCCTGTCGATGCGCTGCAGGAGAGAGCGCTATAAGAGATCTTTTATCCCTTCTGCTATTAGGCTGCATAACACTCACCGTATGTTTGTAACTTGTTTTCTTTATAACTGTCTGTGGGGTTTTTTGTTGCTAATCTGTCAATCTTTGTCTCTTCACAACTACACAAATGAATTTCTATCAATCTAATTTCTACAAATGAGTATCAATCTATCTATATATCTGTCTATCTATCTATCTGTCTTTCTATCTATCCATCTATCTTTTTTTACCAGAGGGCAAATTCTGCACTATGATTGATCACACTTGATTTACTGTAATTGGCAATGCGTATCAGCATATTTAAATGTCAAGTATGGCTGCTGCGCAAAAGGCATACAAATTGGCAGGTCTGTTATAACATAACATATATATGCTTTGAGTTGCTGAGTGGATCATTTGAAAAAATGATAAGGTACATACCATCATCCATTATGGCAATTGTGACCCCTTTCCCAGTAAATCCTAGCTCCCAGGCTTCAGCCACATTCAGATCAAGTCCAGGTGTGCCATCGGCTTGGCCTGTGTTTATCTGATCAGATAGACAGGGAGTCAGATACATCACATATACTCTCATGGAAATCTGCCAGATGAATATTAAAATATGCAGGAAACTACAAGTCATTTTGTTCAGTGTTGGAACAGGAAGCAGGATATTTTGACTTTCCTATTTTCAACCAACAATAACATGGATTCTACAAGTCTCATGATGCCTCAAAATTCTGTTGCATTTCAATCCATCATACACACTACATCCTTGTACATACCCTGGCATATGTCAGAAAGAATGTAAAATTGCAATTAGGTCTAAATTAATATAATCAGACACACAATAGCAAATTAAAATGATTAAAAATGAATTCAGGATTCCTTACAAGATACCACTGCTTTGTGAAAAGAGGGTCACTCATGTTGATGTCAATGTAGTTAATGTCTCTGTAGCCTCGTTTTTGACGACCAAATCCCATCTGATGAACCACATTTTTTACCTGATGTAAAATCCAAGATGACAAAAGTAAGTAATTCCATACCCACAAAAAAGTGTTTCAGCATATTAGCAAGGGTTCACATCTCCCAATTGGTTTAACATGATCATGAATGGACTGATGCTTTTCCAGCAAAAACATGGCAGTATGTATGCAGTGTACAAATGTTAAATAGTCAAACACATATCAATTAATTTGTTTAATTAATTGCAGAAATACTTGATTGACTGACTTTACCTTGTATTGCTGCTTAATAGATAATAGAATTAGTCTGCTCTATTTTATCTTTTTTAAAGTGTATCAACACCATACCTGGTGATTTTGCACTATAAACAGTAAAAAGTCTGGTCATCTTATGTCATATAGCTGAAAGGAATAAGTCAATGTAAAGACTGTATAAACCAAGGCATCATAAAGCTGTCCACTTAAATCTCACCTATCCTTGCTTCCTTACATTGGCTTCCTGTTAAATTGATTTTGATTCCGAATTGATTTCAAAATACTTTTCCTAACATACAAAGCCCTTAATGGCCTTGCTCCAGCATATATTAAAGACTTACTTGTTCCCTACCACCCCTCTAGACCCCAAAGGTCACAGAATGCTGGTCTCCTAGTTATTCCTAGAATATCAAAATCCACAATAGGAGGAAGAGCATTCTGCCATCGTGCGCTTGTCCTGTGGAACAAGCTCCCCTCTAACATTCGCCAAGTGGACACTCATGGTATTATTGGAAAGGACTGCCTCTGCTGTAAGCTCCTGTCCAGGGCTTGGTGGCCACTGACCATTCTATTGGTGGTGTTGGCTTGTTATACCTTAGTTATGCTGCTATAGCTTAATGCTGCCACAAACCACCCATCTGTTAAGCCGAACAATTTTCACTCTGTCTTTCTCCTCCTCTCTCTTTCCTCTTTTCCACTTCTTTCTCTCTCATCACTTAGTCAACATCTGTACATGGTTGCACATTCAATCTAACTCTCACATTCTCTGAAATCTGATGGAGACTGTTCTAACTCATCTCCTCTTTCTGACTTTCCATGCCATTACCATCCTGCGAGTCATCACTGCCTTCTACTGCCTGACCCTGCACCTCTTGCCTCCTGGGTACCCAACCAACCTATACGAACATGCCACCCTGGGACTCCTATATTCCTTTATTTATACCACAATTTTCTTATTATGTGTACCTAATGGAATAATAGTGGATTAATCACCATCTGAGAGACTGAAAACCTGCCCTAGGCAGTTGGGCTTGCCCCTTGAGCCGTTGGAACAGCCCAAGGTTTCTTCCTTTACCATAACAAGTAAAAACAAAAAACGCTGCTAGGGAGTTTTACCTTGCTCATTGGGCCTCTTTGTGTTAAGCGCTTTGAGACATGCCTTTTGTAAAAATGCGCTTTATAAATAAAATTGAAAATGGAACATGGAACATCATGATGCATAGATATGATGAGTGTCTTCTTAGAGGAACTTTTTGAATCTAATACAAAATGCCATGATCCTGATTTTACCAGCCGTGACTGGCTCAGTCTGAAAAGACTACATATACAGTAAAAGGAGCGACACTAAGAGCCAGTCTGTCAGAAAGAAAAAGGCCTCTACCTGGAGCCAATTTATCTTGTCATCATGATTCTTAACAGCAACCACTCAAGTAATTTGACTCAGAAGTACGTTATTATAAAAGTCTATAATTTAACTATTATAAAAAAAAATCAGGATAAATTAGAGCCTAACTCCTTTAGCAACAAGGACAATTGAAGTGTTTTAGAGTTACAATGACAGCTTTTTTGACTTAACAGGTAACAGTTCTCGCTACCCTAAAGATTTAAGCATCTGAGGCCTTGTTTACACTGCCAGTTAAATGTGAAACAATTCCGATTTTTTTCTCATACCTGCTCCATGACAGTGTAAACAGGAAAAAACGCATGCATTTGTATATTTTAAGATTCAGGCTTCGTTCATATGTGGAAATAAATCCGATATAAATATAGATATGCGCCAATGCGACTGTCATGTAAACAGGCAGATCAGATTTTTTTCTAGGCATTGCGTTCTGTACGTCCTTATCTGCGACAATTTAGTACTTACAGGTTTAATGACGTTGTGTGGGAAATGTGTATGGAGTGTGTGCATGCACCAGTGTTCATTTTGACAAGAAATTTTAATTTAGTTTTAGTCTTAGTCTTTTGACGAAGTCTTAGTCTTAATTTTAGTCATTTGATTCAATTTAGTTTTAGTCCAATTTTAGTCAACGAAAATGTTAAATAGTTTTTGTCAATGAAAATATTAAGCAACATATACTAAAAATAGATTTATTTTCTGAAGAACAAGTACAAATGTTCATTGTGAGTGAAAGTTGTCCTACGTAGGCACAATTGTTATTATAATTATTATTGCTCAGCATTCAGGCAGGTTTGTATCATTAACATTAAGTAACGGAGACGGCACAGAAAACATGAAACAGAAACTATGGCACTGAGAAGAAAATTTGATAGGCTAAATCATGGATAAAAAAGTCTTAGTATCTGGACTGTTGCTGAAACTGATTCCCTAGGATACTTCAGAGAGGGGTAGTTCTCGCGCAGCTCCGAGTGGAGAGCAGGTAACGCTACCAAGCGATTCAAAAGGCATAGCGTAATGTAATTAATGCAATAATAAAAAAGCCTAAATGTAACCTACGATATTTAAAGAGCGCAGCACAATAGCAGCGGGTCAATAAGAAATAAAAGCCTGCCTAAAATTAAGGCCTGGGCTTTGGGTAGTCAAAAGCAAATAAAGACCCCAGCTATAATTTCAGGAAATAGCCTAAGGTATAAGCTGATGTAAGTTCATTTTTTACACTCGCCTACACGTTTAGCACGTAAAATTTCATGCTACTACTACAACGTTTGCACATTTCATTAAGCACAGTAAAACACCATATAGTGTAAGCATGAGCCAAACTACCTTTGAGAAATCATCAGGGTGGCTTTTCTACAAGTGTCTCTTCATAACGATATTTGCCGTATTTTTCCCCGAAGGACCGCTCCACATGCTTTGCACTTTGTTTTGTTTTCCGTGCCAAAAGTAAACGGGACCAAGATCTGTAACGTTGGAGTCATTACCAATCTCCTGGCGAGTATTGCTATGATCAAGATGAATATTATAGAGTATTATATCCTATTCAAATGATTCCAATTCTGTTCTCAAATGCAGTTGTGAAGAGGTTAAATGGCTGGCTTAGAGCATTCAATTGGAGCAAACCCAAATTAAAGATGACTACTTTACAGATATCACATTCTGAGGGTGGGCTGGATCTCCAAACTTTAGAAAATATCAAATATGTGCCCATATGTGATATAGTTATGACTAGTTCTTTGTCAGCAGCCAATTGAGAAGTACAATATTCCCAGACAGCATTTTTTCCGTTATTTACAGATAAGACACTATATATTACAAAGTACAACTCTCATTGATAACAGTGAAACATCTCCTCTGGAGAGGGTGTTGTTTAGCACATATGGGGGAATATCTATTAGACTACTTTATGGAGCTGTGGAGCTTTATGCACTGTGGGCCTACAGGAGCTTAGAGAAAAATGGGAGACTGAGCTCTCTGTTAGATTAGAGATAATGAATGGCATGACATGTGGACTTATGCTGAAACTATTTCGGTTTGTAACAGGGCTAAATCAAAACAGTTCAAGATTTTACACAGGAAACATGTCCCCTAATCGCAGGCATATGTTTAACCGCACCTTGTCACCAATGTGCCTCAAGTGTAAGACAGATATTGGTACTTTAAACCGGCACTAAGCAACATTCTGTTTTTCTCTCTCACGAGCTCCGTCTAAAGCCCGCTGTATTGCATTGTATTGCACTGCATTCTATTGGAGGCGGTCCGCGCTGCTGAACATTGCAAATGCTGTATCTACCGCTATTGGCCACGGTGGCGCATTCTACACCGTTCGTTTGCCGTGTAATGACTACTTTTAGCATCCTAAACAGTATGAAACTGATTAATTAAATGAAAAATGTTGCATAGTGTTGCCTTTAACTCCTTGCCCATGGTCATGTCATAAACTGCAGATATATTGGTCTGATGTTGTGACAGAAATGGAAAAAATACTGGGTGTGCGGGTGGAAATGGATCCCATGTCTTTGATTTTGGGTGTTCCAGGCAGGTTTGTGACATCAGGAAATCAGAGCTTTTAACATATGCAGCGAGAAAGAATGTTCTATTGCAATGGATCAAGGATAAGGTGCCTACTGTTAAGGACTGGCATGATGTATTGTCTGGGATGATACCTCTACAGTACCTTACATGTGTAATACATTCAAAGTCTAACCAATTTTTTAAGGTTTGGGAACCTTATTTGAATTTTTTAGACCCTGAGGTGTCTGGTATTATGTTGCCAGGATTCCATGAAAGGTCATAGGTAATTGTTTAATGCTGTGTAACTGTCATAGGTTTTTGTAATTATTGTTTTTGTGCGTATAGCTGAGCCGTTGCTGTTGTTGTGATTATATATTCCGTTTATGTTTGTGTGTTTTTTTTCTAAAGTGAAAACCAATAAACATATTTCCTGAAAAAAAACAAAACAGTAAACGGGACCACTAATCTCTGCATCTTCTTTGCGCAGCCATAGACTTGTCACTGTTATTTCCCCTTTCTTATCTGCCTCTTTCCTGGGTGCATGGTTTAACTGCGTAGCTTTGTGATAGCTTTTCACCACTGCTCAATAACGACAGCTCTGATTGGTTTTCTCTTCAGCTGGTCCGACAGGACCCATTTTTGAGTGGTTCTTTTTTCTTTTCCTAGGATCTTTTCCTTCCTCTGATTGGATTTCGTCACTGTCTTATATTCGTTTCATCTTGTATTCATTGACGAAAATGTCAGATAAAAGTCTTCCTTTTTTGACTCAACTAATGGCTTCTATTTTAGGAAAAAAAAAAATAATTGTGACGAAATTAACACTGGTGCGTGCGCCTTACCTCTTCCATCTCCACCACAACCCACTCACTGTGTACTTTGATTGGAGGACAATGAAACTTACCATGAGCTTGGCCTATGATAATTATTTATTATTTATTTTAATATTGCAAAGCTAGCATTAAGCACAATTGGTCGTCCATCTTGGCCATTGTATGGCGTAGTGTAAACATGTGTGAAAAAAAAGTACACTTAAAAAAAAAAAATCGGCTAGAATTCCTACTTCTTGAATATAATGTAACCTTCCTTTTTGTTTACCTAGCATTCCTACACCTAACTAAATAAATAATGCAGATTAGCTAGAAGAAGTATTTGACAGCACAATGAAATGGCAGGAGGTTTAATAGTGTTACTAAAGTGGGTTCTTTAACATTAATGAATTCCCAGAATATAGATGCAAGGGAGATTGCTAAAATAGTCATAGATAGCCCACATCTATCACGTTATTGGCAGAGGCAGTGGCTATAATCTAGCTAGCAAGTAAGCTAAGATGCTTTGCCATTAATTGCAATAGAACTGTAAGTTCACCTGCTAAGGTGCTAACCCGATTGAAATGATTTCTATTACAAACGAACGAGTAAATGAGTTAAACTATGCCACACATATATTAAATATATTACTACATTATGCAACAATTCAATATCATAATTACGAATTAAATACTTTTTGTATTTAATTTGTAGGAACTGAAGTTGCCACATTTTCACCGCTACTGTCTGCCATGTTTTTTGAGAATTTTCTGAGGGTTGTTCGAATGACAGCCAGTGCTGTTATTTTACAGTAGTTGCTGGTTTTGCTCAACACCATTATTTGTCTGAAAGTAATACCGTGTTTTGACAGTATTTGTCTGGATTCAGGAAAAACAGTGGAATACTGTTGAAATTCACCGTTATTTTACAGCAATATTTTACAGTGTAGGCATCTCCCCTTGATTGGCTAGCTTTCTGCTCCCTGAATACACTATGAAAAAAAAAAAAGTTCTTCAAAGACAACGCGGGGACCAGTGTTGGGAGTAATGGCATTTAAGTATAACAGCGTTACTAACGGAGTAATCTAATTAATTACTTTTTCAATACTAGCAATGCCATTATCATTACTAATATTTAACTAAAACGCACGTGGGGAAAAGTGTTCTTTAATCGCAATGATCCAACTGAAATAAAAAAAAGATAGCGCACAGCAATCATTAGAAAAAAGGGTCACATTTTTAATATAGTGGGACGAAGAACTAAAGATAATTGAGCTTGTAAGATACCAGGTCCTAGTGAGAGCACTGAGCCTGGTGAGTGGAACACAGTTTATCTATTCTAGGACTGATGGAATTTGCGAGGCAGAGTGACATATCAGGCGTGTTTTTGGAGTTAAAAAGCGTGGAAGTTAAAAAGCGATCCATCATTCACATTTATGAATGCTAATGTGTTTTGGCATAGGTTAGCAAAATCTTACACAGGGATCACATGATCAAATGCATGATTCACGGGTAGCCTACAATGTGTTATTTAAAAATGAATATGAAGCGATTTTCTTTTGAACATTATGTTAACTATAACAAATTTTATTTTATGGAAGAGAAAAAAAATGCTTCAGACAAAATATTTTCCCGGACCCCCTGCAGTACCTCTGAAGACCCCTGTATTACTGTGTCGTCTTTCAAAACAGTTTTTTTTCATAGTGTATTCAGCAGGCAAAAAGCCAGCCGATCAACAGAAAATGCCTACAATTTGAGATAAAAATGAAATCGCATCAAAATTCTGCAACATCTCATAGAGCATCTTGAAGTGGCGTTGAAGATTTGAAGCTTTGAAACGCGCTATAATGATGCCTGACAGAATGGCAGAATGGTTTGCCATTATGTTCAATAAAAAAATATCAACTCTCCAATTCTGTTGAAAATCTTCATATTTTCGTTTTGCTGTGCATTTTATCATTTTTCCCTGCCATTTTGAGAGCAAACTTGATAAATTGTTTACTTGAATGATCTTGCCCCCAACGGAAACTGAATACACTATATGAACAAGATCCTCATTAGTTATATTTATCCAGGGTGAATGAGCAAATATTTTTCAGAACTTTATTACCCTATTTCCATAATCTTAGTGATCATTCAGCTACTTGTTTGAAAAATCTTGAAAATGAGGCATGAAATGGCATTGAAATGCATTTCAGTTATTTATCCAAGATACATTCACAGACAAATTACATAGAAATAGTAATTAAAATAGGGGTAGTCGTAGGTTAGTGGTTAAGGAACCTGACTCACATGCTCACTCACCTATTCCATTGGATTTGAATTGTGGCAACACTGACACTTAATCCTAAATTTCACTAGGGGAGACTAGCCCTAAAATAATTGATAATGGACCAATGTAACTGACTTTAGATAAAAGTGTCTGCTGCATAATATGTATGTAACTTTTTAAAATACTCTTCACATCTCAAATCACATGTATTTGAGGCACGAAAAGTCTACATTGAGTATTTAATATTATAATGTTACAACACAATGTTTTCAATGTTACAACACATGTCCAGATTTTATTTGTTGAACAAATAAGCACTTTGATTTTGTTGGTGAAATAATGCTTCAATTGTCATTAAATAACCTTGCCATAAAAATATTGAGTTGAAAGCCCCTTAACCACTATGAATGATTTCTGCTTTGTACATCTTAAAAGGCCCAAAGAGGGTAGCAATATCAAGCTAGAGATGAGAGGATACATTTACCGCTTTCCGCATTAAGTAAACTGACAGTTTCAGCATGTGAAAGGAAAACAGAAATTTAATCAATAAAGAACTGCAGCAGTTCTTAGATGTTGATTCAGAGGCTGCCAAGGCTAGACTGGCTACCTGCGTCTAAAGGCTCAGCTTTGCAGTTAAGGAGATCTCACAATCACAAGGATTTCTGTCCTAAACCCATTTCCAGTGTGGGTCTCCAAACAGAATGGCTATTAAGTACTACAATAATCAGTTAATGTATTGCTTATAGTACATAATTGGCATGTAGCATGGTAATTGATATATTTTACAAACCAAGCAACCGACCAACAGGTAAAATAAACTGAAAACCAAGATGACCAAAGCATGTAATTTCAAGAGACAGCAAAAGATAGACTTTCCATAAATTTAAATAACTGTGCCTGCTTCCTGACATGATGGAAGGCGATACAGAAGGTACATGTGCAGATGAATGCTCTTCAAAGAGAATGAAGAGAAAGAATGAAGAGAATATGATGGTACATATGGGCAAGCTTAAATAATTGGTGGTCAAAATCTTAAGGCCCTAAAAAAATAAAATCAGAGCCTTATAGCTACAGTAGCTCTGGTTTGCAGCCTGTAGCTTTAGCAGTAAAAAGAAACTAAAATTTTAATTGTGCTGGACAATACAATAGCCTGGATATACAGTAATAGCCTATATGAATTCTCAAAATGACTGTTTTAAATTAAGCAGGGTTTTCAGGATCTAGAATCAAGCTGGTTTCTATGGGAACCACACTTTCTGAATTTGTAGTCTTACCCTGTGATCGTTCTGGAGACTCTGGCCATACCAAGCATTGCGTTTCTTCCTGGTCATTGGGATATTCTTTGGATAAAAATGAAAAAGCCCCTCTCCTAAAGACAGCTGATGTCAAAAAAGATAAATGGGCAGAGAGAGAGGCAGAAATTAAAAATAAATAAATAAATAAAGCGCATTTCATTATACAGATTAAAGCATAAATATATTTCACTAACAAATCAAAGTCATTCACTAAAATGGTCCATGACTAAAAAAATATTCTAGTGCACAATACCATGGATCAGGATACACTGGAAAAGATTATGCTTTAGGGAGAATCATTTAGGCTAACACTTTGCCTTTGGATGTAATACTGGTAGCTTATGATGTTAATGGGTCACTGCATTTAATGATGTCTATTATCTCTCATCTGCAAATCAGCATTCTGAAGAAGATAGGCAATGTATAAGTAATGTGCTTTATTTTCTTTCAAACAGAAGATGTCAAAGGGTAAAATGATGCAGTCATCATTAAGAAATACTATTCATGCTTTCTTTGTGACACAAAACATGGTTATAACATTGTTCTGCTTTCTATATTTTTAAGTTTAGGGCAAAGTGCAACTATCCTGTATTGTTTAATAAGGTATGGGCAAACCAAACAAAAAGAATAACTAGCATTATTTGTGATTCTTAATAAGAGTCTAACAGTCAGTAACAACCAACAAATGAAAATAAAACGCAAATGCTCAAGCTTGCTCTGTTGCACTTGATTGAGTAATGCCACAGATCATTGTTGCCTATAAACACACATCTACCTTTGACCAAACAATACTGTTCAGACATAAAAATGTTCACAAATGTTCTCCATTCACAAAGAAATATAATTTTTCCACAGCTAGAGTGTCTTGAGTTCAGTAAAGTGTACCAGATTACCAGATTACCAGTCTTATTATGTTATACTGCATTTAAGCACTATTGTTTACAGCACACAAACAACTAAAAATAATTTAGGTTGTTATTTAGTTTATTATTTTTTATTTTTTTTTGCATTGGGCTATACCAACATATCAAACAGACCTAGGCTACTTTAAAGGCTTGATGACGCAAAACCATCTACAGTCTGAAGAAAAATATGACTATTCTCTGGAAAAACCAGTGTATCAAATCATATAGGCTATGAAAATGCATTGCAACCAGTTGACTAATTAGCCTATATCTTAAAGGTTATATCATAGGCCTACTAAGCACTCTAGGGAATACCATTTTACCACAGACGTTTTAAACGCATTTACATGAGTAGCCTATGATATAACCTGAGACAAACATCCTGCAATGAGTGGTTAGTTTTTGATTATGTAATTATTATACAGTATGAATGCCTTGCCCAAACATGCGTTCTGATGACGTAGCCTAAACATTTGTGAAGGTAGCTGAAGCTATAGAAAACATCAAAGAGCCATTTTTAGACCAAATGGTCCATGCATTTCACGACAACAATTTCAATAAAAATGTCACTTTAAATATCTAAATAATGTTTTTCACATTAAAACTAAAACGTTTGAAAATGATTCACAACATAATTTAAATGGTAGCCTAACTCATTTCACTACTGACTGCAATAGCTCTTTTTAGAACCGTATTTATTGACGCTGTCGCATCTGACGATGACAGTAGAGGACAGACTAGACAGTAACCAGTTATTTTTGGACACTTCACATCTTACCTTTCGGACACTGTCAAACCCGTGCTCCATCGCAACTTGAGAGGCTTCATCATATGAACCTTCATGCAACTGAACCAAAAGGTGATCTGTTAAAAGCCCATCCTCTGTGTCCCCCATTGCAAAAAGCAGTGCGTTGACCAGTAACGTTAGTAAGACAACCATTGGCCCATGTCTTAAGAATCCCAACATTGTCGACACGGTCAGTCTGATCTTTGAGGAGAAATCTGAGAACGGGATGCTCCAAATTATAGATGGATTTAAAGCTTTTTGAAATGCATCTCCAGAGTCTGAGGAAAAGCTAACGCAAGTTTGTCTGCGAGTCGGGTAAGCGCAGTGAGCGGCGCGAGTTACAGACTCCTGCTGTAAACCAAATCTGCATTTTCAGCTGCTCTTTCATCTATAATTCAGCGTTACCGTGTGGGTCTTCTCCTTGTGACGTTTGGAATTGTATCCAATAGGCTGCAGAAGGCGTGACTATTTCCTGCCCTCACCTATTATTGCTGATGGATCCCAATTCACAGTCTGTACTGGAGAATTAGCCGACCTTAGGCATGGCAGGGTAGGGCCATTTTATTTATATAGCGCATTTTAGAATTTCAGTGCGCCGTACAAAATAAAAGCTCATTATAGTAAAATTATGAAAATAAGTTTAAATGTAGCAAGAATAAAATGAATAAAGGACAAAATGTAAAAAGATAAGAGACTCTTTAGGAGAAATCATTTGAGACCTGTTTGGTTTTAAGTCTAGATTTAAAACTGACAACAGGTAATTGATTCAAAATCTGAACTGCATAGTAGCTGAACACTGCTTCACCACACTTTGTTTTGGCCACTGGTTTTACAAGCACATTTTTTCTTGTGTCCTGAAATATTCTGAAACATGTCAGATAGGTAATTCAATTTAGTAATTTAAACACAAGCACACAACACAGCAATTATGTAGCCAATTAAATGGAGTAGTTTAAGATGTGTTATGGTCCTTACAGAAAGAACTGTGAAAAGACCACAGCAGTAATCAACCCATATGGAGATATTGGAAGGCATTGATACATTTTTCTAAATACTTTTTTGACATTAGACCCTTTTAGTTTGCCAATGTTTTTAGGTGATTAAATGATGATTTGGTGATTGCTGACCCTGCAAGGGGCTTGGCTACAAAGTGGCTGACTTCCAGGTCCAAGGGGTCATGGTGCCAGAGACGGGGTTCTCTGTCTTGAGGGATCATTGTCTTGGCAACCATCGAGCTTCACTCGACCTAAATAACATCTCTGCCTGCGGGGAGTCGCAATTTCAGAGACACAAAAACAAGACATTTTGGCGCTCACACACACCTCAGGAGATAATGGGAACACACCATTGCTTACTGCCACCACATCTATACCGAGCAGGAGGAAGACAAAGACACTGTTTGTGTGTCTTTTCACTATGCCCTTGCCATCCCGACACATAGGGGGAACCTTTGATGTGAACCTTTTCTTTCGCCAGGAAGATGTTTATGGTTAAAGGAGTAGGAAGGTCATTCTATGAAACCGGTGCCTTTTGTGTCCAGTTAATTTCATGGCCTGTCAAAATGACAGAAAATTGACTGTTAATTAAAGTGTTGTGAATCACATAATGCATATTTCAGTGTCCTTGCAAATATTAAAACTACACTTTTTAGTTATTTTTACCATATACATGACCAATTTCCCCATGTCCCCCATTGCATCTAACATATTAGTTTAAGTGTATTAATTTTCAAACGAATTTGCATTAAGTTCATGATTACAATAATAAACTTAATAAAATACAAATGTTTTTTTTTTTTTTAGAATAAAGGTATAATTTATTATGTAAAAATGACAAGTTACGCTCGTCCCACAGTTTTACGTACCACCCCGTAACCGACGCTTACGTCTTGGCTATTAGAAAGACACTGTTTCTTTAAGTGACACCACAGACCGCATATGACATCACTCAAACCCTAGCAACAGCCAAGGACGGAAGCAATGTTATATGAGTTATTTGCGCTTTTTGGTAGTTAGATAGGGTCCGTCAAGCTTAACCTTATCATAGCATAACACAGAATAGACAAGAAAACTGTGAAATATATATATATATTTTTTTACTTAAACGGAAAGGAGATAGAATTTTAAACTGAATTGTGCACTTGCTAGCTTAGCTACAGTAGTTGATAGCTTGTTAGTTGCAGTTATTCTGAGGTAAATCTTACCACCCCGTAACATACCACCCCTTAACACTTTGTATTGTTACGGGGTGGTAAAGGTAAGATAAAGTTCTTGTCTTTGGGATTAAGATTACATAGTTCCTTAAAATGTTGTATCTATACATAGAAATTTACTGTAATGACTACGGAAACTATATAAGTGCATTGGGTAAACTTTCATCATCAATAATTATAATATTCATCCATCAAAAACCTTCAACTAATACAAAATGCTGCAGCACAAGCACTCACTAGGACAAAAAAATATGAACATATCTCACCTAATGGTTAGGTGATTAAACTTAATGGCCTTGCTCCAGCATATTTGAAAGACTTACTTGTTCCCTACCACCCTTCTAGACCCCTAAGGTCACAGAATGCTGGTCACCTAGTTATTCCTAGAATATCAAAATCCACAATGGGAGGAAGAGCATTCTGCCATTGTGCGCCTGTCCTGTGGAACAAGCTCCCCTCTAACATTCGCCAAGCGGACACTCTCAACACCTCTAGACTAGTCTAGACTCAAAACTTTTCTATTTACTGACCCCTTTAGTTAGGGAAGGTGTATGGTAAGCCACTATTCAAGGTATTATTGGAAAGGACTGCCTCTGCTGTAAGCTCCCGTCCAGGGCTTGGTAGCCACTGACCATTCCTTTGGTGGTGTTGGCTTGTTATACATTATTCCTTAGTTATGTTCCTTAGTCTTATGATGCAAATAATTATAGGAAGTTTGAGCAAGTTTTATACAAAATATTTATATAGGCTATTAAGCATGTTTAATCACATCAGTAACGCTTTATTGCCTAATAATATCATATGTTTCATGCTTGTAGAGGCATCTGCGCAGGTAGATAGAGAAGATATAATAGAGGATGATTCAAGTGAAGGTAGTGAAAGCTGAGAAAAGTGAAAGGGATGAAGAGAGTAGTCAGAGCAGTGCCAAGGATGACATCAAGTCAAGTCAAGTCAGTTTTATTTGTCAATTTCTTCACATGTACTTGACATACAAAGGAATCGAAATTATGTTTTACACTTGTCCCATGCATAGACGTTGACAACAGTAAAGTGCAGATGCACAACAAAAAAAACAATTTTAAACAATAAGGTACTGTTAAGTAAAAAAAAGTGCAAGTAGGCTTAAAGGCCCACTATGCAACATTTTTCATTTAATTAATCCGTTTCATACTGTTTAGGATGCTAAAATTAGTCATTACACGGCAAACGAACGGTGTAGAATGCGCCACCGTGGCCAATAGCAGTAGATACAGCACTTGCAATATTGAGCAGCGCGGTCCGCCTCCAATAGAATGCAGTGCAATACAATGCAATACAGCGGTCTTTAGAGGGAGCTTGTGATAGAGAAAAACAGAATGTTGCTTAGCCCCTATTTAAGGCATTACACTTAGGTAACACACAGTATATATAAGACAAGACATAACATAAAGTAAGTGTTCTAGCAGTGTTGTTTTGTTAGTGCAACACAAGATTTTAGCAGCAGTAGTATTAAATATAAATAGTGGTGAAAAGTGGTATAAATAGTGGTAAGAAGAATACTAGAATATATAGCAGCAGGTGTGTGCAATTTGCAATGTAGAGGTAGTTATTTTCAGTCCAGAGTGTTGTTTTGGTTTTTGGTTCAGAGTGTTTGTTTCCTTCAATGGTTCCTCTGTAGAATGTGGTCAGGATGTGTGGTGGGGCGCTTGCCCGCTTGAGTTTGCGCAGGAAGTAGAGGCGCCAGAAGATCCAGCACTATGGCCAGAGAATTGGACCGATGAAGAGAGAGACATAATAGTACGCAGATTAGCAAGCAAAGAAAAGACTACTCCAATTTCAGCTAGGGACAAGGAAGGGAAACCATTTCCAAACTACCTACAATTTGCACTAAAACTGGGGTGTAAATTACAATGCACTTTGTGTAACTTCCAAAGCCCTTAGTGAAGACTGATTTCTTTTAGCCCTTTAAAAAATAACTCATGACAAGTGAGTCAAGATTTGTTTAAATGTTGTATTAGTATTTTTATGCAGACCCATAATGTTTGGTATGCTATGTTATTAACCGTTCTTTAAATAAAACAAAGATTCAGAGAAGTTTTGTCTGATTATATTTTTTTTGACGTTAAATTAAAAATAATTAATTTTATTTATTTGACGTTAAATTAAAATGAATTAATTTTAGAGTGTTTAGTGTTTTGAGGGGAGGGGGGCCCATGGCCACTCCTTGTGCTCAGGGCCCAGAATTTGGTGCTACGCCCCTGATGTAGCCTACTACCACCAAAATGAAAACATTCCACTCATTTTGGTTGAACAACACTATCTACTTTGGTGGAAATTACTATTTACTATTTACTTTGGTGGGAAAAAAACATTATTAATTATTATAACTTAGCTCCTACCAATTGTTCCCCCACTACACACACAGTGTGTGGTGTTGGTGGTAAAAAAAATATTTTGGTGGTAGTAAAAAAGGTAGTAAATTCATCTCTATGATTCCTACAGATACCATGAGTTAAATCTTCGGATAAACTCGAAATGTATCTTATGTAAAATCTCTGCATCCGTAAAAACTGATTAATATCTATTAACCTTTTAACTGATTTAGTGCTGGCCTGCGTTCTCCTCCTCACGCCCGTCACTGGCCAATTCTGCCCGACTCTCATCTCACGCAAGTTTTGTTGGGGCATACACAGCAAGCTTTTTCTGAAACAGACATTCAGTGTACCAGTAGCCAAACCATAATATTAGAAGTGGATACACTCGGTGGTTTCGTTCAAGTCTGGTGTTTGGCAACACTTTTACAAACGTGAATGACTGATGGAGAAATCCAATGCAACGTGTAAACTGTGCCGCGATTAAACATACAAGGAGCACAGCCTTTTTTCTCATCTGAAGCGGCCACATGGTGTGAGAGCACTAACGTTAATGCTACTAAAACATCTGGTAAGTGAACTAACAGTATCCCACATTTGTTTATAGTTTAAAACACAACACACCATAGTAATGGAAAGTACCCTGGGCCCGGTTTTCCCGATAACGCACACTGTGCATCTTAGGATATCTGAAGTAGTTTATTGATTAATAGAGAAAGGTGAATAAGAAAACCATGGTTTGGAAAAACTATGGTTTGGAAATACCATGGTAAAAAAAACATGGTTTATAACCAAGATTATACTATGATTTAACTGCAGTGAAACCATGATTAAACCATAGTCATAAACCATGGTTTTCATGGTTACCCAAAAAAACATGAAAACCATGAATAACCATAAACCATGGTAAACCATGGTTGATTTTCGCATGGTAAACCATGGTTAATTTTTGTAAGGGTTTAAATGTGCGTTCCCAAAACCATTTTTCATGAGTCTTCTCAACTCTGTACAAAACGTTTATATTACATAGTTGTAACTGCCAAAAGCCACTACTGCTTCCAGGCCAAGAAATTAAGAACAAGTCCTATCTTCTACACTCAACAAAAATATAAACACTTTTGTTTCTGCTCTGATTTTTCATGAGATGGACTTAAAGATCTAAAATTCATTCCAGATACACAATATTACCATTTCTCTCAAACATTGTTCACAAATCAGTCTAAATGTGTGATAGTGAGCACTTCTGCTTTGCTGAGATAATCCATCCCACCTCACACATGTGCCACATCAAGATGCTGATCTGACATCATGAGTAGTGCACAGGTGTACCTTATACTGCCCACAATAAAAGGCCACCCTGGAATGTGCAGTTTTGTCTCACAGCAAAATGCCGCAGAGGGGCCTCCTCAAGTACTTGCGTTACTTTGTTAGTCCTTTACATTATTGTCATCAACTACAAGCTTGGTTAATTTACACTGTAGGTAAATGGCAAAAAGCAATACTTGAAATGTGGTTAATATTTTCTTTGTATTCTAGCCACTTTTGTCACCTTTCCAATTTCAGTCCTGGGAGGATTATTTTGAGTTGAAACAGGTACTACTAGTAACACAATACCAGTATAGACAGGTTTGGTAATTGGCAAGAAGATCTGCCTAAACTTCCAGAAGGTTTGATATGAAAAAAGAGTGTTTCAAATACCTAGGTGTTTTCCTAGGCGATGACAATGCAGTTTTTAAAAATTGGGATGGAGTGAAAAAAGTGGATGTGGTTATTACCACAAATGTCTTACAGGGGTCGCTGTTTAGTGATTAACAATGTAGTAGCCTCTTGTTTGTGGCATCGATTGGCTGTTTTGGATCCACCATCAGGTCTTTTAATCAGTCTAGTTTAATTGATTTTTTGGGACAAAATGCATTGGATCCCACAGTCTGTTTTATATTAGCCAAAGGAGGAAGGTGGTCAAGGTCTAATTCACTTACCCAGCAGAACAGCTGCGTTTAGGCTCCAGTTCATTCAAAGATACCTTACAGGGCCAAAGTATTTGGTTTGGAGGCCTATAGCATCTGAAATTTTGCATAATGTGGGTGGTCTGGGGTTGGATAAGTCTTTATTTCTTATGAATCCTGTAAAAATGGATATCAGTGGTTTACCTGTGTTTTATCAAGGCCTTTTCAAAGTA
>JAGFZM010000758.1:16349-19097 GCA_017657215.1 Limnothrissa miodon | reverse complement strand
CCCCCCCCCCCCCCCCCCCCACCTCCTCAGCTTCTTCCCCCTTTCATCTCTTCCCACCTCATCATTTCTATTTGTCTGCATGCCTGACTCAACTCATCAGTTCTGCTAACAATAAAGTGAATCCAGCAGATTTGGCAGTGAGTGGAGGACATTGTAGACTGGCCTCTGCCAGTCAGAGATGGGTTTCAGCTCTAGGGCTGGTGCCTTTGGAGGGCAGTGCTGCGAGTCATGGCACAGCCAGCGTGTTTACAGAATGAGACGTCTGGACTGAGAGGCGCTTTATGAATGGAGCCAGGCCTCTGACACCCTCCCGCCCCCTCTGCTTTGCTCAGGGTAAATAGATGTTATCAATGAAAGCAGTGAGCCTCCAGCCCTCTCTCCCGCCCCTTCTCTCTCTCTCTCTCTCTCTCTCTTTTTATGAATGGAACTTGGACCTTGGCAAAATGGAGGCCATTCACCCATCGGCTCACATAGAGTTTTCAACAGGTAGAACTACAACTGAGGACTCCAGAGTTTTACTCTTCAGTTTATACTGATAAAAGCTGCAGTCAGAAATACTGGAGATCACTTTTGTTTAAGTTTGTGCTTTATATTGTGCTTTTTATCTATATAAAAATATATTTTTTACTAATAAAGCCAATCTATAATCTATATTAAGCCTGATTCTGAACCCCACCTCTTCAGGGCCACTGCCATAGTTACAGTCACTGAGTTACAGTCCCTGTTTACTTGTTTTCAGTATTCAGAGCCAGAGTATCATAACTTCCATTTTTTTTATGGCCAGGGAATTAATAGTTAGCGCTAGTGATGGCCAGATCGCATTGAGACTTCGAATCAAGCATCGAGCATTTCACGCCATTTTTAGCCGACGCTCCGTATCCAGGCATGTGTCAAAATGGAGAGATCACATGACGTGGTTTTTGAGGCCTCGGTTGCCGTGCTAGCACGTTGAATCTAGGTTGATTTTGGCGGGACATCTTGACTATAAAGATGTCCCATGAAGAACATGCGCTGGTTAGTGTTTGGAAGTGTTTTTTTTTGCGTTGGATTGCAACTTGTGCGTTACTAACAAGAAGAGGAAGTTTTCACCTGTTTGGGAGTACTTCGATCAGATTTCTCCCAATAAGGTTGGCTGGTAAGGTTATACAATAGGCCTATATCCACAGGTGAAATGTCAAATTTCATTCCCAAATGTAATTTAAATATATAATTATATATTATTGTATATTATTAATGATTATATATTATTATTTCCAGTATTTATAGAAATGTACCATGTAAAATTTAAAATGCCCGAAACTTCCAATCAGCATGGTGCAATTTTTTCATGTTATGTTTATCCACCACTAGATGGCCTTAGTAAGCATTTGAAACTTAAGTGAGGCCTCATGAAATGAACCTTTTTGCAACACGTTAGTGAAAAGCTTCAAAGCTTCAATAAAACCTCATCTTGCCATCACTAGTTAACGCTCAGGAGGACACACAAAGATATTTATATGTTCTTAAAGCATTTATGCACGTAAAGTAGTGTTACGTTAGTATTGTTAACTGCACCTTAAAGGCATTTCCCCTTATACAGCTTGTTTTGAAAGCCTGATACCAATGACTACTGCTTTGAGACCGCATAATAATAACTTATCTATTCAACTGCCACACAGGTATCTCATACTAAGCTTTCCAAACTTTGGTAATCATTTCCTTATTCAATATCAATGTCTGCCACCATGACTTGCCATCAACATGTGGTTTCTAGAGGCGGATGTTGCAGGGTTAGTTTGCATAAGTGCACCACCTGGAGGACAAGCTCAACAAGGACAAGATTTGTGTTTTTTTTATGGTTGCCGTTTAGCTAGGAAACTGACATAAAATGAAACAGGGCAAACTGGAGTCTTATGAGACTGATGAGATTTCATTCCTGATTTAGCAATACAGTTCAAGACTGATACGTATAACAATATTATATTCCTTATATTTGTGAAATACACAGAAAGAAAGTAACTTCATTGGCAGTGCCTATTCCCACATCTAACCTCCCAAATGGATTAGAACAAAAGAACACAGAGGTGAGATTTTTAAAAAGATATAGTTTACTGGATGAGCCATTTTCAAAGGTTTTTTTTTTTTATGAGGAAAAACAACTTGCATTATTTTGACACCAAACCTGATTATTAGTTACAAAATGGGCTTTCTTCAAATGAGGTCAGAAACAAAAATAATGACATTTGTCTGTCGTCATGGTTACATACATTACACGTCTTCATTTACTTGTAGATTTTGTTCATGTCATGTCTTATCTATAACGATTTGAATGAAACTGATAAAAATTAGACATTAAATTCTAACCTATAGTAAAATGAAATAACACCGTTTTGAAAGTGTCAATCTGAACAGTGATACTGTAGAACAGTGTGAACGCTATATGTAGATGGTCCATAAAGTAGGGACAGTAATATACTTGTGTGCTAGACATCTTATCCATGCTTTCTTTAGAAGAATGTCAAGATGTTTGTCATTCACTGACTGCCAGTTTGGAACAATCTTTGGTGACGAATGTTGTCTAGAACAAGTCTTGTTATACCATAGGACCCAAAACAGAGAGATAAAAAGCAATGTCACATATAAATGATAGCCTACACAAAGAAACAGTTAAGATAAAAAACAAAACGATAAAAACATGTGTGCCCAAGTTATTTGACTCAAACTACACCACACATGCCAGTCACATGTTTGATGGCCAGCAAAGTACAC
>JAGFZM010000758.1:3849-13849 GCA_017657215.1 Limnothrissa miodon | reverse complement strand
GGTATCCCTTCAAAACTGAAGCTGTGAACATCACAGAAGAAGAGAGAGTTTTTTTTTAATATGTCTAATAGTTAAGGTTTGAATTATGTCAGTTCTGGCTGCATCATACAGTATCTAGTGACTGCAACATACAGTGTCTAGTGACAGCTTTTCCTTTTACTCATCATGGTATGTTCAGGTATAAGGCAAACATGAATGTATTCATCATTCAAGACAACAGCATTAAGTGATAGAAGTTGTAGCTGAAACACACACATCTATCTGATGTCTTGAATAGTCCATTTCAGACTGGTCAGCCAGTGTGCCAAATGGCTTTTGCTATGCAGGGACATCTAGAAATGAACCGTACGGCCTCAGTGTCTGTTCACACAGGTTTGTCGGACCAATCACATCGCCTATACAACCACTGGTCTATAGCCAGACTCGACAAATTTATGTTACCATCTGTCTTGACAGACTTTCAGTATAATCCTCTACACTGGTCTGCTCTACATCTTTGAATTATCCCTGTGAAATTCGGCAGGAAGTCGGGAGCTTAGAATGTACTTTTGAAAAAAAAAAAATCACATACACCTGAAGTTCAGATTGAGAAACGGCACCAAATTCACCCACTTCCTGAACAAGGCCAGTGTACGATAATAACTGTCCCAGAAATGGAAAAGACAACTCAATTTCATCTGGACCGTCCCCTGGGACACAAAACGCACACAAATAACGTCAGCAGAGGCTGCAGCTCACCGGTGCCGTGGGCTTGGCTGGGCTTGGGCTTGGCCATTTGCTTCTGGTGTTTCTTGCCCATATAGTGCTGCTGGGCCATCAGGGGGTTGTTGAAGGAGGCATTGCACAGGCTGCAGAAGCGGTCACTCATCGTGCCCTCCTGAGCTGGACCCACAGCCTGCTTGGGTGCTTCCGTCTTCGCCTGGTCCTGGCTCTTGGCCTGAGGTATGACTAGAGGCCCCGGACATAGCTCTAGTTAGGCCTCACTTTCTGAATGCCTGCAGTTGCAATTGTCCCCAGGCTGTGTGGGGCAGGCATGGCCTACTGGTTAGAGCCAAAGGGGCGGATTCGGTCCCCACACAGAATCCGCCCCACAGGCAGACTCTAGGATTCATTTTTGTACTGAATGAATACACGAAACCCTCTAACAACAAAGTTGTTGGTTGAATCAAAGACTTTAACCCCCTGACTACTTTGATGCAATGCATTTCTATTGAGTTATGTGTCTACTAATAAAAAATGGCCTCTTCAATACAGTATATTTCATTCAAAGACAAAGTATATAACCATACCTGGTTGTGGGACAGGAGGGCTACCCATCCTAAGCTTCAGGTTTTTGGCATGCACCTTGCCTTGGTAGTGTGACTCCGCAATGACTGGTGTGTAAAAGGTCATATTGCAGATATGACAAGCCTTCAACCGATCTCCACTGTTTACAGTCTCCTGCTAGAAGATATTAAATAGATCTGTCATTTCTTTAGCAATAAATAATAATTCTCTGAAACCCAAATGTATTCAAAACAATAATGGCTGTGCATCTATATTGTCTTCCATCACATTATTAAGTAGGCTACTGGTGTTGTTTTTAGACTTATAACCTTTATAACCCTTGGAAAATGGGAATGAATAAACTATGATTGCTTCATTGTCACTAAGAAGCCTACTGATTAATCATTCCAGGGCTAGGCTCATGCATTATGAGTACACAGACATCTTGGGAAACTTACAACAAACAAGCAGAGATGAAGCGGAACATCTCCTCTCATATATCATTTAAGAAATGTGGGGGCAGCACACCATTCGGCAGCACACCATTCGGGCTTTATGTAAGCTAACTTAATTGTCAAAATAGTCAAATTTCCACCAACTGGAAGTTCAAAAGGATAGATGTAAAAGCAATTAAGACTGCTGCTGCAAATGGCCAATTAGACTGTTCAATAAGGTTCCATGTCGTACATGAAAATTCCTCATGTAGCTGAAAATTCCTCTAAAGTCACAAACCTATTTCGGAACTATCTAGAGTTTTATATCAGCTATCGAACAACAACTGTGGTCTAATGGTATACATTTTTTCCACTTACTTCTTCAGTTGTGGAGGTTTTTAATCGTTTTATATGGGGATTATCATCATCTTTATGGATGAACATGTAGCGTCTGACTTTGTTAGCATGTTTCTTGCTCTGCAAAAAGTATATAATGTTGTTAATTTTCTGTTCATAATTTAACATTCATGGATTAATGTCCACTTATGATGCCAAGAGTAACTGAAACTAATGAATTTCACAACCTGATTTGTGAGGAAGGATTTTGAAACTGAGTTTTAATGTTAAGAATCAGTTCAAGTCAACTAGAATCAGGAGCAGGATTTATCACCTACAGACCAGGCCTGCCCTTCTAAAGATGTTAAAAACATCACGCTTCAAGTTATTATTATCAGACAGTGTGAAAACACTTGAAAGACACCTGTTTAGTGCCTTTCCTACAATGCAAAAAATCAAAACCATATATCTAGACTGACAGCTTTCTCCATGGCCACCAAATAGGCCTAGTGTCAAAACGAACCTGATAGTGTGCAAGCTTTTGAGACTCGGAGATCAACACTGCACTGCACACTTTGCACTGTGCGTCTGAAAACAAGTCACTGTTTTCCTTGATGAGCCTGTCAACTGCATCAAAAAAGCAACGACAGCATGACAAATGTTTCCAATTATGACAAGCTCCATGGAAAAGAAAGAAAACAGTATTTTTTTTGTTCAGATGTTCATGATAACGTTAGAACTAGACACCTTAAATATGTGTAAGCGTGCAAACAATTGATGTAGAAATGAGCCACCGCACAAAATTAAATACATTTAGTAAATCCATTTATTGCTATGTACAGGTAGTCTAGTCTGACTGAATACTTCAGGTGTAGAAACCAAAAGCCTAGTAGTAATCAAAAGCCTTGCATCGACCTTGGTTAACAGGTTGAGTGAAGCAAGACACCTTGCTGGTAACGTTAGTATTCTGCACGTCTGGCTGCCTCGTTAAGCTTTTTGTTATGCTAGCTCACCGACAGTCTAACCAACTATTCCTGAGCCCATATCTTGCAAAGTTTGCAAACAGGGATTGATGCAATTGAGTATTTAATGGCCGCGTTTCTCGGCAAATCAACATAGCTCTTACCTTCGGCTGCCCCTGATGGTAAGTATGGAAATCCTCCGTTGGACTCCTCGTTCGCCATGTTTCCAGGAGGCAGAGCTTGGCTCCCAATTAGACCGGAAGCATCTATTTTTTCCAGCTCAGTTTAGATCTACTTCCGTGTGACGCAAATATTCATCGACCGTTCACTTGGCCAGTGACGTTTTATTCCATAGGATGCATGTTCTACTAAAGATAAGATATACTAAAAAACGGTTTAATCAATGGCTTCTTAGGGATTTATCCTTAAGGGGAAGAATCTTACTGTCTAAAGCAGAGGGAATCTCCAGGTTAACGTATGCTGCTCTTTCACTGAGCGTAGACTCGCACACTTGTAAAACAATTGACAAGATTTTGTTTGACTTTGTATGGAAAAACCGCACTCACTTTGTAAGAAAGTCTGTAATCGTGAATGAGTACAGTAAGGGTGGTCTTAATTTTCTAGATTTTTCTACTTTGAATTACACATTTAAAATAAATTGGATTAGGCTTTTTCTAAGATATCCAACGTCACTATGGAACTTTATCCCACATCATATTTTCTCATCGTTGGGTGGTCTCAACTTTATCTTAAAGGTGCTCTAAGCGATGTGACACGTTTTTGGGTCTAAAACATGTGTTGTTACATACAGCAAATATCTCCTCACAATCTGCTAGCTGCCTGTCCCCTGAACACACTGTAAAAAAAAACGCGGTCTCTTTTGACAGCCCAGGCTCCACAAACGGCAACAAAACACAGTGGGCAAACCTAGCATAACAAACGAAAACGAAACATAACAGTGTTCAAGCCAATAAACGACAAGGTTCATGAGTCTTTCAGGAGGCATGGGAGGGAGGGGGAGGAGTGAGCTATAACTTATAACGCTTGAACCCTCTCTGGAGCTATATCTTCCGTTTTGTTTGACAACACTTCGAACGTTAACAAGAAGTGACGTGAAACAGCATCGCTTAGAGCGCCTTTAAACCCACTATGTGTAAATTTTATTTTTTTTCGGATGAGAATTTCTCCCATCTATCAGCGAAGTGGTATACTGCACACGTTTGAATAAAATGTATTAGCCCTTCCCTTCCCACGGTCCTCATTTCCAATGGTCCTCATTTTGAAAATGGCGGCGCAAAATGGATATTCTCATTTGGTACCCAGCCACATCTAAATATAAATTGAAATTATCAAGTTTACGGGAACACTACAATTTATTCATGGAGGTAATTACCATCGTTTTACATTATATTTTTAAAAGAAAAATTTATTTTTAATAAAAGACGAAGATAAATAGAAGATAAATCCTACACATAGTGGCTTTAATGTGCAAAATTCCTCTCAAACTTGCTTCTTTCCATAAACAAATGATATTGGCCTGGTCATTGATCTACAAACACAACCTTAGCCCACCTAAGTTTTATATATGGAACAATACGTATATTTTGTTTAAAAATAGATCTCTTTTTTCAAATTGTGGTTTGATAATAAAATTGTTTTGGTTAGCCAACTATTTAATCAAAATGGTCAGCTTTTTTCGTACTCTGAATTTCTCCAAGAATTTGGAATCCCTGTCACCCCAAAGGAATACTCTATTGTTTTTGATGCCATTCCTACTGGAGTTATTTCATTATTTAGAGGCCTTCAGCCCCAGTTTTCTCTCCCTGTGTCGGGCAATGCATTTGAAACAATTGTTGGGAAAAGCTGTTTCTCAAGCTGTAAAAATAACAATCTAACTATCCGGCAGCTTTTCCAGCAAGAAATCATCACAGCACCATCCTCGTTATCATATTGGTCTGGTTTTATTGGCGATATCTGTTGGAATAAAGTATGGCTACTACCACACACATTTTTTTTGACCAACAAAGTTAAAGAGATTTCTTTTAAGATGCTTCATAGGTTTTACCCAACTAATCATTATTTACAGAAGCTAAAAAAAGATATTGATGTTAACTGTACTTTTTGTGGGGATCAAAGAGAAACGCTTGTGCACTTATTTTGGTTGTGCCCTCATACTAAATTACTTTGGAGTAAGCTGTCCAATTATATCTTAAACAATATTTACCCTGATTTTGCACTAAAGTGGGAAAATGTCCTGTTTGGTTTTGTCAACTTTGATAAGAATCTCACCTCTGAGTTTTATTTAATACATCTGGTTATTATTTTAACCAAGTTTTATATACATAAATCCAAATTTCTGAATACAAAACCTTCATTTATCAAACTGTCCCTTCATGTAAAACTTTATATTTCCTCCATATCCTGCTCACTTAACAAAAAGGCTGTAAGAACACACTCCCTGTTTGTGCTTTACAATGGTTTCATGTAACCTTATTTCTTTGTTTTTTTTTCTCTCTCTTGTTTTATTTACATGTCTTCTCCCCTGGCATGTGTACTTATTGTTTTTGATAACACAAAGTTATACTTGATATGTACTATGTACTTACAAATATCTGAAATAAAAATAAATAAATAAAAAAAAACTAATGATAAGATATCTTTAGCTAGTAATGCAAATTACCAGCTAAATCATAGTTTACATGGAGACAGAATATAGATTTACTATTCTGACCTAAATCTACAGAAAAAAAAATTTTTTTTTTCAATAAATAGCCACACAACCTTTTTTACTTAGGCCTAAATGCGGCTTAGCTACATTGGTTATCTAGGTTTATAAATTAACATCAAAGAAAGACAGCGAGCCATATTGAGCATAGTTTATAGGAGCTTTACTCAGAAAATGTTTCCTTAATTTTCAGAGCGCTGACCAAACAAACAAATCATAAGAATCCAAATGAGAAAATGCCAGAGGCTGAGACAGGACACACTCTGGGCTCTCCTGGAGACAATGACCAAAAAAAACACCAAGGCAGAAATTTTGGGCAGCCGGCTCAAGGGGTCAACCCAACTGCCAGGGACCACGCAGGAAGAGGGAGTATGGGATCGTGAGTGGGGTGGGTTTATGGTGAAGACAGGACTAAATTGGATGTGTACTGTAGGAATGGGAGGGCATACTGGTGTGTGTGTGTGTGTGTGTGTGTGTGTGTGTGTGTGTGTGGAGGGCTTACTAATGAGGTGAAATGAAGTTTTAACTAGGCAAAATGATGTTTCAGATATCTGCAATGATGTCAGAAGAAGTCAAAGGAGGAGCTTGCAATTGGCGGGATGCTTGTATGAATGTTCGATATGATATAGGCTATATTTCTCGTACAACTCTCAAGTCAACGAAGCTCTCGTTCGCCACACAATCCTTGATTAAATGCCCTTTCTATTCCATGGCATTTTCTATGATTTTGTCCACAACAGCAACCGCCATTTCTTCTGCATAAAACTTTTCAAATAGGCTACTTTGTTTGCTGGGCGAATATCTTCCTCCAGTTGATTTGGGTTTGTATCCAATGGGAAGCCTAGCCTGAGCAACATCATGCATGACAATTCTGGAGAGTCAAAATGACATTTGTGATATATTACTATTACTAGTAATAGTATATATTACTATATAACTGATATTCTGCTTAGTTAAAACTGGATTACAGATATCTTAACTCGTCATTTAGGATGTGTGACGAGGCGAATATCGTTTTCAGTGATGTCATTGTAGATATCTACAATTCAGTTTTGACTAGTCAAAACTGAATTATAGATATCTCTAACTGCCATTGCCTCTAGTCAAAACTGAATTACAGATATCTCTAACTGTCATTTTGACTAGTCAGAACGTAATTTCGACTAGTCAAAATAATGTTGTTGATATCTATAATGCTAGTCCCGGATAATTGAATTTAGCAATTATATGTTAAAAAGGCTTGCCATAGGGTTTGATGACTGTCATCTCTGGCCCTATAACATGGCTGTCATCTCAGGTCTCATAGTCAGTGTTGGGGAGTAACTAGTTACATGTAACAAAATTACGTAATTTAATTACAAAATAAAAGTAACAGTAATCAGTTACAGTTAAATTGAAAAACTGTGTAATTAAATTACAGTTACATTAAGTAAATATTCAGGATTACATTTCAAATTACATATCTTCTGCAGTGAAACATTTGTCGTCATGTTTGAATTGGAAACTCCACCCACTTTACTAAGCAGTCTGCACTGATGACTGCAATGTCCGATAGAAACTCAGTGTTGGCCAAGCCCAGGGATGGTCAACCAGTCAGAGACCAAGAGTCACATTTTTACTGTGTTACCACAAGGGCCACATCATACATGGGCACACATTAATATCACCCCTTTCTGTCACCCACACCCACCCACCCACCATGTAAGGCAGAATGATTTGCCATTACGTTCAACAAAAAACTATAAACTCCCCCGTTTCAAACGTCCTGTTTATCTTCATATTTTCACTTTGCTGTGCATTTATTCCCTGCCATTTTGAGAGCGAAATTAACAAATTGTTTACTTAAATGATCTTGCACCCTGCCAGAACACTTGACTGTATTTTCATCTCACACACATGCACATTTGGGAACACACACACGCAAACAAAAATTTCAATATTAACGCAAGAGACCAAGCAAAGAGCCGCATACTGTCCAGGACCGCCGGTTGCCCATCCCTGGTCTAAAAAGTAAAAATGAGCAAGCAATCACACAAAATAGACAACCTCTAGTTAATGCACTGAAGTCTAAGGAGTTTGTAGGGATCTTTACAGCAGTCAGTGTTGATTAATACTTAAAGGGTAATCCATGGTTTTAAAAACTGGAAATGATTAAAAGCTGACAAAATTCATTCAAAATGTGGGAAAGTAATTAAAAAGTAATCAAATGTAATTAGTTACATTACTTTGTTAAAGTAATTGAAATAGTTACACTACTATTACATTTTAGATAGAGTAACTTGTAACTGTAACACATTACATTTCCAAAGTAACTTTCCCAACACTGCTCATAGTATAGCAATGCAATACACATCACTGCAATATCATTGTTATTTCGTGCAGTGCAATAGCATTTTTGCTTAGAGCATCTAAATGGCTAGCACTACGCTATTGCATATAAATGACAAACTAGTGAAATATCAGAAGTTTGTTGGACCAGTGTTTAGGGAACAGAGTTTAAATGTTCAAAGGAAGGATGTTGAAAGTGGGAAGTGTTAACCACGAAAAGATGACACCACTATGCTGCATAATGACACCAGCACGAGACTCCTGCAGATGAGGTTATTTTGATTTACATTTTTAATAGATAGTCTCATACTGATTTATGGCAAAGCAAATGTTATTCTGATTTACATTTTTAATATATAGCCTCTGTTATAGACAATAATTATTGAACACTGCAGTTCTCACCCTTGTCTTAAGATAAGTCACATCAAAAAATACGTCCTGACAAGTCATATAAATAACGCCCCGTCTACGCATCTCTCTCGACCTGAGACCTGAAACAGGCGTGGCGGTCAACTGTGATGGGTAAATGGGCAGTTCAAACAGTTCAAAGTAAGTAAAAATTACAAAAAACAATATGTACAGAAATATATTTTGTGGAGAGACAGGTAATAATGTATTAAAATCAAAACAAAAGCAACGCCAGGGCAATATTGTTCACCCTCTTAACCGAGGCTACCCATATCAAGTTATGAACCGATAGAGGGGTTGAGATGCGTAGGACGGACCGCTGTTTTCTTAAATTGGACAGTAACAGGAAGTTCATGTCAATTGGAATATCGGAGGCAACCGAAACAGTCCTTACTTGAAGGTAAGATGCCATCAGTCACGTTTCTTTGAAACCATTTCAGTGTTGTGTAGCCTAATGCGCAATTTGGCTTTCCATCTGATTTTAAGCGTAAAAGTGCGCAACTGTGTAATTAAATTACTTGTTGGGTTTGTCATTGGTGACTTTTTAGACCATCTATTTTTTTAGATAAGCAGAATTTCTTAGCCAAATAAAGGTTGAAGATAAGAGAATAGGAAACAAAACAGAACTTGATCTATAAAGAGATCTATAAAGACCGGATTCAGCAACATTTGCCAACTATCTAAATTGTGTTACCCATGCATGCTTTCATTTCTGTAGAATAGTCAAGCTGTGCAAAATGAGCAGTGAAGTTTCAAACGGTGCTACTGATGGCCCCAGTGTTAAAAAGGCAAGACTTGAAGATGAGGATGAAGATCAAGCTTCTGTCTCTCCTACCAAGATGAGTAAGGTAGCTCCATCTGTGCCTGTCATTTTAAGTCAGGGCAAACTATTCAAGAGAAAACACTTACATCCTAAAACCCATGCATGCGCTAAAAAAAGTTTCTTTTTTTTATTTTAAAATGTACAATATTAATACACACACATGCATATACAGTACTTTAACTTCTGACCAGAGGTCTTTTCATTTTCATACTATTTTGATTTGCATGTCAAAAAGGTATTTACATGCACAGTACGGAAGTCATGCTCTCCCACAGCAAACCCAACCCAAGCTTGTTCGTGAATCATGAAATGTGGGAGTGTCAGTGATGAGTAGGGTGGAGAGAAAGAATGTGAACCACATCAACCCCTTATAAAAACTAATAGTGAGTGATCTCAATACTGGAGATATAGGAGCTGATTGCATAAAGTACCCTGTGAATAAGTGTAACACACACACACAAAGGGAGAATGTTGAAACATGTTAGAGGTATTTATACAAGACAGTTAATGTGTTGAAGCATTGCTGCACCAGAGGAGAGCCAACTTTCCTGTTTCTGGTTAGGAAACAGGAAAGTTGACTGTAGCAAACTTTGCCATCTCCAGAGATTTGTAAAATGCTGGTGCCTATTTGTTAGCGACCCACTAAACACTGCCAGCCTCTTCCTCTTCCCCTCTCTCTCTCTCTCTCTCTCTCTCTCTCTCTCTCTCTCTCTCTCTC
>JAGFZM010000757.1:212587-230649 GCA_017657215.1 Limnothrissa miodon | reverse complement strand
CTCTTTCTCTCTCCCTCACTCACACCCACACTCTCTTAGTCTCAAACGCAACCACACACACACACCACAAAACCACACACACACACACACTCACTCTCTCTCTCTCTTCCTCTTTCTCTCTCCCTCTCTCACACTCACTCACACCCACACTCTCTCAGTCTCAAACACAGCCATACACCACCACACACACACACACCACACAAAACCACTCTCTCTTTCCCTCTCCCTCTCTCTCTCTCTCTCTCTCACACACCCACACTCTCTCAATCTCAAACACAGCCACACACACACACACACCACACAAAACCTTCTAATCCCATTGATATGGTAATGGGGCAATGCTGTATGTGGGAGTATGCAGAGAGGAATCATAAGACAGAAGAAACCAGGACAGAGAGAGTTCTGATAGAAGAGAGAAAAATAGGGGCGAGAGAGTGGTAAAAAAAAGTGAGTGCAGAGAAGACAGGATGGGCATTGTGTAGGTGAAAGATGAAGGGATGAGGGATAGAGAGAATTCTAAAAAACATACATAGGAGGTGAGAGAGAAGGGGGATGGAGAAAATACTTGGGAGGAAAATAAGAGAAAGAAACATGTTGGAGTGGGTAAGCTAGATTACCGATGCTTATGTATATATTTCATTTGATAGAGTGGAAACACACACACACACACACAAGCATGATTAGAGTGTGATCTGAGTGTATATTGATTCCTCTAGAACACTGGTTTTTAACCCCCCCTAGGGGCGCACTAGAGATTACAGGGGGTCCACAGAATATTGTCTGAGTCCAAAATTATATTTATGCAAATTTATAAAAATTATGGAATCCCAACAACACACCCAATAGGATAGTCAAAATATTTTAATATTTTATACACCTGCTGACACACAGAAGAAAAGAAAATGGCACAACTGTGTGTGTCTGTGTGTTAGAGACACCTGATAAAAAGATTTTTGTAAATAAAAGTTTGGAATTAATCATTTTATTTTTGGGTGAGTTTATGGATAGGATTTGGTGTTGGGGAAGGGGGGACTGGCTTGTGTTGTGGACAGAGGCAAGGGGGTCTTCAGAAAAAAAGGTTGAGAACCACTGCTCTAGAATGTGACATCACCAGAGATGCAAACGTCCATTTTAAGTAGCAACTGTAATTTATCAGACAGTCAATCACTCAGCACCAGTGTTGAGTTACTTTTAGAAGTAATTATAGTCACTAGTCCAAACTCTGTTTAAAACTGCATCTCTGCATTGTAAATTAACTAGTTTCTATTGAAAGTAACTATGTAACTATTAAGTATTTTAAATGTTCAATAAGTGCATGACAAGAATCCTCCCCATCCTCTTTAAATTCAAATCTAGGCTATTTTTAATCATTTATAATAAAATGAAATGTATCATGACTTTAAGACTTTGCTAATCAATCTGTCCCTGTTCCAAGCAACAGTACCAGGATGCTTCAAAACTGGCCATTGAAACACTCCTTATAGTGCCTGAGTGACAACAAAAGGTGAAGATCTTGGGATCTGTGACCCCTCTACAACTGGATCAGGGACTCTGACTGATAGACCCCAACACGGACCCCCTGAATGCTTCTGACTTTTGGAATATAGCATCAGGGCAGGCTGCTACTACACTGACCAGGACAATCTATGACTTGACTGTCTATGACTTGACTGTTCTTAATGATGTAGGACTACAATATATCTTGGGATTATAATGGGACAAATATGATGATATATTAATACCATGGATTTAATGATGTGGGAGTGGGACCATGTCTGGGGATTATAATTATCCTATACTAACACCATGGACTAATTGCCATATGAGCAACTGCAAATTGCAACCTTGCATGATCCAAGGCAGTTGGGTTAGCCCTTTGAGCTTTTCCTAGACCACAACAAATATGCCCCATATATGTCCCTGATCTGAAGTGCTATGAGACATCACTTTTGTATAATGTATAAATAAAACGAAATTGAACACAATAAGTCAGCTCACACCCTCTTCACCATCATTCCCCAACACTGCAGTGCCACAGGGCTGTGTGCTGAGCCCTTTCCTCTACTCCCTATTCACCCTATTCTCTGTTCTCTGACGCCGAAGCCAAGGCTCTGCAGAGGGTGGTGAAAACTGCCCAATGCATCCAGGGGACTCTTCTACTGGGACCCCTCACATTCGTGACCCCTCACACCCAACCCGTAGACTTCCATCTTCTCCCCTCATGAAATTCAATTAAACAACTCAATTCAATTTTATTTTATTTGTACAGTGCATTAGAAAAGTTATGTCTCATAGCACTCCACAGCAGAAAGCACCAAAGTGGAACAGAGCCAAGAAAAAAAATATTTTAGGATCTTCTAGGAAGAGAACTTTCTATTCATGTATCAAGGAGCTACATGTAACCCTGACACTCCATTTTGAAAAAAAAAAAAAAAGTTTAAGCTTAAATCTCTTGCCTAGCTAGTGGCCTAAATCATTTTATTATTGAAATGAATAGGATGTGTCATCACTTCCTCAAGTTATTGTAATACCTTCCTTACATAGCCAAAACCGTATGGAAGATACATATACATGTTTAGCAAATAGCAAATGGAGTTCAGGAACTCTCTGGTTTAACATAGAAGTCTATGAAAGTGATGTATATCTTCAAATTCCTTGACTGCCCCTAACTGTCCACTCACATACACACAGAAGGTTTGTGTGCAATATGACTTACTGTCATGTGGCAATCAGCAGTGAGGCTGAGCAACAGGTCTTGCTCGAAGCGTTCAATAGAAGGGGAGAGAAACAGCACCATCCTGTCCAGTGAGAAGGACACATACTTCTGCACCCGGGGCTTGCGCAACCAATCTGAGGAAGCAAAAACAGTGGCACTGACATTTACATTCATTCGTTTAGCAGACACTTATCCCAAGCAACTTACAAAGGAGGATAAACAGAAGTTCTCCTTAGTAGAATAAACCTTGAAGAGAATACTGCTAAAGGGATTGGAGTCCATAGGTGGAGTCAAGTGCAGTGCGGTGAAAAAACATCAAAATGCTAAGACAGGAGGTGTTCTCTAAATAGTTGGGTATTTAAGAGGGTTTTGAAGGCAGACAGGGACACCCCTGTTCTGGCTGTGGTTGGGAGTTCATTCCACCAGCGTGGAATAACACATGAGAAAAGTCTGGATTGCCTTGGGTGAGGTGCTGGGATTGCCAGACGCCAAACATTTGACTTGACTTGACTTGATTCTGGCAGCCAGGGGTAGTCAGTAAAGCTCAATGAGCAGAGGGATGACATGCGCCTTTTCGGGCTGATTAAAGACCTGACATGCTGCCACATTTTGGACCATTTGGAGCGGTTTAACAGCACAGGCTGAAAGTCCAGTTGTCAAGGCATAAGAAAACCATAGTTTCAACTGAACTAGCATTTAGGTAGCCCGGTTAGGTATGGTAGGTCTTCAACAGATCACTGATGCTATGCAAAGTCCCCTCATGTTTCAAAAGCTCCAAGAAACCCTCCATCACTGGACTGAATGACTACAGATGCGTGGCCTTGACTTCAGTTTCTTTTGAACCCTTCGAACAACTGTGTTCTCCCACCCCAAAAGCACCACAGGCCACCAGCTGGAATGAGGCAAAACCCTTGTTTGATCCAGCATTTGGGTAGCCTGATGGGTATCCATTCAGATATATCAAAAAGAGTCTGAGACTTGAGCTGCAACCGGTTTAAGTATGATCAGCATAGCAGGGGCAACAAGGAGGCATAAATGGAAAAAAGAGGCCCCAGAACAGAGGCTTGGAGCATCCCTGTAACAAGGTGGTAAGGTGAAGATGTGTGCCATAGCCAGGACACATTGAACAGTCACCTAGGGAGGTACGACTTAAACCAGGAGTGTACATTGCCTTTGATGCCCATGTTTGAGAGTGTAGATACTAGGATCCTGTGATTGACCGTGTCAAATGCTGCTGCTTGGTCTAGCAGGATGAGCAGGAAGAGTTAATGCTTCAGTTACAGACAGACTATTTTAGTGGAGTGGCCACTTTTAAAGCCAAAATGGTTGGGGTCAAGTAGTCTGAATTGTATTTCCATCTGTAAAGAAAACAAAGGACCAATGTTCAGCCTGTCATTCTTTCTGTCACTCTCCCCTGGTCGCCGTCTCACTGTCACTCACCCACTACTGTTCCACTCTTCCCAACTCCATTTATGCATTTAGCAGACGCTTTTATCCAAAGCGACTTACAAAACGAGGATAACAATCAAGCTACATAGCAGAAACCTTAAGGAGCATAGTGCTAGGGGATAGTGCTCCTCACTCTAACTTATGTAAGATTTTACATTAGGCTAGGCTCTACTGTGCAACTGCCTGCGACGCAAAATTGGGTGCACTGGGAGAGATTTAGGGAGATCCCGGGACTGGGAATTTCTATTGCTTATGGGTGCTCTCTACTGAAAATGGTGTTGGGTGAGAATCATAACAATGATTAGTGGGTGGGTTAGACCAGGGGTCGGCAAATAAGTTTGGACGCGGGTCAATTCTTTTTGACAATTCAATCGCGGGCCTTCATCAGGCAAACCATGCTTTCCTACTGAAAAAAAAAAACTTTATTTATCCTATATGCTATTCTATTTATAGGCCTATCATTAGCTATAGGCAACAAAATAAAAACAGCTCCTGTCATTCGTCATTCAACAGATAGGCTTAGCAACCTGAATAGCTAATGATTTCGCTATGCATTAGTAGAAGTTGCTTATTCTCGCATGACATCCTCATGTTGTTTCGGTTTGGGATGTGTGAAACACTCAAGATTCTTAGCTAGCGAAGCAAAATGTCACGGTCCAAAGCGATGAAAAGAAAAGTTGTTAGCAAATGTAGGATGTACAAAGAAGAGTGGAAGGAAAGGTCTGTGTTCAGCCTACCTGAATTTATGAACATCCAACATCTCATCCTGCAAGGAGGGTGTAGTAGCCATTTATTGGAGGGCACCACACGACGACGCATGGCCAAAAAACATATCCACTTGCTAATTGGTGCTCTTTGTTAAGCGCTACGATACCTGTCTTTTGTAAAATGCGCTATACAAATAAAATTGAATTGAGTTTAATTTAATTTAAGCGCTGACGGCTGGATATACAAATGTATACAGAGCTGCAAGATCCTGGCACTTACAGCGAAGCAAAAAGTTACAAATGCGTTCCTCAACGCAGCATGCATTCTCACAACAACAGGCTGACGCAGAGGTTATTAGGAAGTGATATTTCATTATTTGTGATAGGGGATTATACTGCCATAGAATAGCCTATTCACTCGCAGCTACAGAGCCTGCAGCTTTGAACCTATGAGTCTTTGCTATTTCGTTTATTTAAGCAACGTGTGTAGGCATTAAGCACCATTTTCCAACATTTTGAGCTTCTACTAGCAATCCACTGACTTATTTTTAATACGCATCCCTCTAGCGCCTTCGGTTGACGGATATCCGTCATAAGACGGAAAATTTTAAGCCATGCACACACACACACACACACACAAAAACAGATATGGTCATGATGCCATCATGGTCAGTACTAGTAAAAATAAAGTAGTAAACTAGTAGAAATTATGTTACAAATATCAACTATAGTTAGATTTTATTGAGGACACCTAATGTCTGTTGATCAAATTCACTTTTGTCATGACAATTGGCATCATGATACACCAATTTTGTGGTGACATGATATGAAGACATGATAAATGTGTGTGACTAAGACAAATGAGACAGTGAATGTAGTTGAATATGAAATAGTGTGTGAGATTGAGAGAATTTGAGTGTGTGTATTTGAGACTGAGAAAAGAGCCATATATATAAGTGTTTAAAAGATATAAAGTGCTCATGAAATTGAGAGAAAGAGAGCGTGTGAAATTGAGAGAAGGGGTATTTGAGAGAACGAGGGGAAATAATAAGTCACAGCTTCAAACCTGTGTTGTCAGACAGCTGGACAAGCCCGGGGATGTTGGTGAGACCAGACACCAGCATATTCTGGGGGAAGAAGTTCAGTACTGGAAGGAGGGCAGGATGGGCTTGGAAGGAGTAGAGGATCTGAACACCATCCATCACGGTCATGTGCTTGTTCCCTGCACACATGCATGCACAAAAATAGAAAATAGCTCCTTCAGAACACCAATCCATTGGAAAGCAAGGTAGGACCGTTAACAAAACCACTTTTTGCATTTCTGCAGCTTAAGTTTATAGCATAGTTATAGTGTCTGACTAAACTAACTAAACACTAGAAAGAGAATATTCGAAATTCACCCCTTAAAAGTAGAGATACACCGATTAATCGGCAGCCAATCAATAGTGATCGATAGTGCTCATATCGGTTTTGATTGGAATTTTAAAAATAGATCAAAGCAGGCCAATGACGTTTAACATTAACACTGAACATGGCGTTGCTGGAAGTTTTACAATGTGTCCAAAAAATCCAGTTTGCAAAGTGTGTGCAAAGAGATTGTTTGCAAAGTTGCTCACATCATGGAGTAATCACCTTATTCTGTGCGTAAACAAGGGCAACGTCATGTTTTTTTTTATGTTGATGCTTTGTCCTTGAACTTCCGGTTAAACAACTTTCCGTCGCAGTACATAGTCAAGTTCTCTGGTCAAGATATGGAGTATTACTTGTTTGGTGAAGGGCTGCCATAACAAGTGGATAAAAAGATGGCTATTCTTAGAACAACAATTTACATCCTCCACCATCCAGCGACGAAAGCCGGCATAACCTCCGAAGAAGCCTTATGTTGTAATATAGCTGGCTGAAGCTATATTTAATGACAACTGACTAGTGGCTGAATAGTTAAAATAGGTCATTAGTTTAAATAAAATTGTTAAATAGTTTGAATCGTTCAATTGTTCAAAAGCAAGTTAATGAAGACAGCTGCACACAGAGGAAACAGTTAAACAGGATTTTTAGGCTTAACAGTGCCAGATTGTATGCTTAAAGCCAACGTTCAACAATAAATGAGAGCTGTTCGTGTGGTGTTCTAGAACAGCAGCTGTCAACCAGTCAACGGAATTATTTTGTGTCGCGGAAGTGATTTTTCATTAACCTTGTTCATGAAATCAAAATGTCATTGAACATTGTCCCTCACATAGACAACCGTGTCACACTGACAGTGTAGTCTAGTTTAATGACTCATAAAGGCCTTATTGTGATTTCATCAGCCCAATGTCAATGGGGAAAATGTATAAAAAGGTTAGTGATAACAGTTGCAGCTGTTTTAAAAGTAGTGTTTTGTCTCTGCACTATGCCCTAGTTAGTGCCATTTTAGCACCATTGCTTGAAATCTAAATAACAAAATTTCTTAGAAACCATCTGATTGACGTGATTATACAACCAACACAAACTATAAACCCCACATTTGCAAATATCCCTAACATTTATTTGTAAAATCCATCCAAAAGTTGTGTGACATCTTTCATCGACCTAGAGGCAGAATGCTAACCAGTTGGAGAAACGTAAAAAAAAGGGGTATTTTTTACGTTTCACTATATTCTATCAATAAATAAGGACAAAAGATATGGCAGTGTAGCTCCATAAGCCCCCATTGCTTTTGCACTTGTAAACAGGCTCTGGTTACACTGTACACAGCACTGCCATGTTCACGTCCACTAGAAAGAGCGCTGGTTCTCTAGGTGCCACTCACTGGCTCTGCCAGCTCCTAAATGTTTGATGAAATTTTAAAGCAGGGCTAAGCAACGTTCTGTTTTTTTCTCTCACAAGCTCCCTCTAAAGACCGCTGTATTGCATTGTATTGCACAGCATTCTATTGGAGGAGGACCACTGCTGTTGAACATTGCAAATGCTGTATCTACCGTTGTAGGCCACAGTGGCACATTCTACACTGTTTGTTCACCGTGTAATGACTAATGTTAGCATCCTAAACAGTATGAAACGGATTCATTTTAAAAAAGTTGCTTAGTGGGCCTTTAAATAGGAGTACTGAAAATATTGAATGTGTTCAAAACATTCTTTTACCTCTCCAACATGTGTGGCCAATTTAGGCCAATAAGATGCTTCCAGTTTGTTTAACACACACCCACACACACACACACACACAAACTATATTTTTCAGTTATTTTGTCTAGTTTTTCTCCCATTAATTCCAATTGTTTTTACATTATGGGAAGGGGGTGGATGGGGGGTATTTTTTGGTAGGTGGGCGGGGTCATATGACACCACGCAGCTGACACCACAACCCACGTACCCCCACTTAAAAAATCCCCCCTACACCCCTGAATGTGATATAATTATACCTATCCAAGATTGAAAAAGATGCAGACTGGCACATCTTGCACAGTACAAGTCTAACAAGTAGTGGCAATAAGATATTAGTAAGCAACAGATAGCAGATGTTGTAGAGATACTTACAGTCATCTTGGACACTGGAAATGAGCAAGGCACGAGGTGTCCCACTGTACATAGGGATCCTAGGATGAAAACAACATATGCCTGTTGTGATCATTTGGTAAAGAGACCTGATGCATATCAGTAGAGACAAGCAAGCAAGCTGGCCTGATGTTTTCAGAAAATAACTAGAACAGGTATTACTGGCAGGAAAGTACCATGTAAATGGGATGCAGAAATCATGCTGCATGGTCGGAAACACTGAGACTGCATCTGAGGGCTAGGGCTTGGCCATATCATAATGTTTAGTAAAAAGAACATGCGCAGTGCCTTTGTTTTGATATGCTCATACATGGACAAAGTATGGTGGCGACAGAGAATGCAAAGGGCGAAACCTACAGAATTTAAGATTTAGGTTGACATGGAAAATGCATTCAAGCAAGCATGGATTCAAGAAATTAAACTGCTGTAGTCAGCTGCAGATCAAGTTTGCTGTGATAATCAGAGCAAACGTTTTCCATAATAATGTGTTGGAGTTAGTTTTAAACAGATTTATTTGGGCAATTATGCGATTGATTGCAATTAACTACATATTTTTTTTAGATTAACAGTGATTACAATTTTAATCTTTTGACAGCCCTAGTAAACGGCCGCTGCAGCTAGAATGAGAGTTGTTAAATATTTTGTCTTGTGTCAGTCATATTGTCAGTTATATCGTTATCGCGATATTTTCAAATATATATTGTGATAAATATTTTTGGCCATATAGCCCTGCCCTAATCTGAACGTGTATAGTCACCAGGTGTGTCATGTGTCTTTCTTACCTTTGATTTCCGGACAGTGCTGGTGTACCTGCCAGACCAGAGAAAAGATGAAGGACCCCAAAACCACAGCCTACTGCATTCTGGGAGACAAGGGCCACCAGCTCAGCCACTGCCACTACACAGGGGCTGCACAGAGTGCTGTGAAAGTATACAACCTGCAGGGGGAAAAGCATGGTAAAGAGGGATCATCTCATATTCAGCATTACGACACAGTGTGATTTTTAATGTATCTAATAATTGATCTAATGACAGCAATAGTCCCTGTATTTAACTAATACTTAATGTCAGCAATGTGTTCAGTAAAGGCCTCGAATTCTTGGCTTTTAATTTTGCACCAATCGTCATCTACATATCTGAATCAATGGCTGGGTGTGGTGCCCTTGGAAGAGGCCAAGGCTTGGCTTTCCATGTCCTCCATGAAGATAAGGAATCTTGTACAAGGAAGACAGGTGGTATGAGTGAGTAAGGGAAGTAAAGGAGGCCATCTGTAGCCATCTAGAACAACCCAATTTTATCTGTCAGCTACATACCATTCTAATTTGACATCCCTCACTAGGAGATTTAGATGCAAATCAACATCAGGACAGGAATCACCTGGACCCATCAATCCTAGTTGCTGAACAACATGAAGGCAACAATCAGCCAGACCTTGTGATCCTAATGACCCATTCAACCCCTATGTCACACATTAACTATGCTAATTATGTAGATGGAATGATGATCTATGGGTGTGATCTACACACCCACAGGTCAGCAGATATTAACTCCTGATATTCCCGTCTCCAGTTAGAACTGATGAAGCTTTCTGGTTGTCCAGTTGAAGTGGAAGTCCAGTTGCTTTAACTGAACACTATGACTGATCTCTGTAAGGTGCCACAGAAAGCATGGCCATTTGCAGTAATTAAACTCTGTTTCACAATTCTTTATCCCCTGTTGCGGCAACTTGTTGGCTAGATGCTTATGTGTAGTTGATCATTTGACCTCTGTATGTTCAGACAGGACAAGGGTGTACAGTGTACAACAGGAAACAATGGCGAGATGCAGGTATAGTCTGCATAGAAATGTATTAGTTTACATTGCTAACATATTGTAAATGCTAACCCACTTATTGGCCAGGTTTTTTTTTTTTAATAAAGCAAAAAGACAGATGGAAAGAAAAAAAAAGGTTTCACTATTAATAGGGAACATTTGTCGCTAACAAAAAGTTGCCAATAAATGCATACACATTCACATGAAAGTTAACAGCGCAACTGTAAAGATATGAATACTCAAAATAGTTATATTTTATGTTATAGTATGTTATTTAATACATTTTTTAAATATTACACAATTAGACGGTTTTAGAGCAGGCTCAGTGGAAATATTTTAAAGATGACATGCACTACATAAATTTGTGGATCTTCTGGACCAGTCTAAACAATTTCCCAATGGATTACTGAATAAACATAATGTTAACTGTGCTGCCTCACTGTGAGTACACCACGCAACCTGTACTTGCCTGACCCCTCCTTAACATGATCATAACACCTCTCTCCATTATCACTCCGATCTCCTGCCCTTAACACAATTCTCTTAAACATCACAACACATGTCCACCGCACATATCAGCAGTATATCAATCTCCGTGAACATTTTATTTTGGAATTGGGCTTGTTATCTTTGAGAGCCTTGACGACTTAAACATTGTGTTTATATGACCTTTTGAGTTTAGTTGGTTGGGTATATACATGTTTGCGATTTTGCCATGTGTTTCTTTTAAAGGAAAAGTGCCCCAAAAACGGAAAATTTATTTTAACTTTTCACTTAACAAAGATCTTTTCATTTGAGTGAACTGAAAGACTGCTAGTATTTACTTATTCATATCTATCGTCAAACAGCAGGTAAAACATCCGCAAGGAAGCAGCAACAGCAATGGGAATGTTTTCCGACAAGCTGACAATGCCTCAGCCTGCTGGAACTGCTATTTAGTTTCTTACTGGATTAAATACTGGTAACCTTCATTGTCCATTGATTTACAGATTCATTAAGAGATTCTGCCCCTTCTTTACTTGCTTCATTTCCACACTGGCAAAGTGCAGCAATTTGGCACATAAATCTTTCAGCCAGACAGCATCATCTCTGAAGCTCCTCTTGAAAGTTTGATCAACTCAGTCCCTTCATCACAGTGAGCCACAAGTAGGTCATGTAACTTTCAAGTGAAAAGTACAAAATGCAGGCTGACTAAAACATGCACATTTTCAGATGTATTTCCTGATACTCAAATTAGGTCACTTAGGCTGGGTTGCACCAATGTGATGCATTTTTTAATCTGGATTAAATCACAGTTTACTGACTATTTATGTTGCACCAAACTTAAACCTAGATTAAATTTAGTTTACACTCATCTTTGGTTAAATCTAAACCATGGCTAATCTCAGGTTAAATATTCAATTTAAACTTAGATTATATTTAAGTCTGTTGCACAAGTGAAAAACCTGAATTACCTGTTTAAAGGCCCACTAAGCAACATCTTTCAGTTAATTAATCCGTTTCATACTGTTTAGGATGCTAACATGAGTCATTACACGGCGAACAAACAGTGTAGAATGCACCACTGTGGCCTACAACGGTAGATACAGCATTTGCAATGTTCAACAGCAGCGGTCCGCCTCCAATAGAATGCAGTGCAATACAATGCAATACAGCGGTCTTTAGAGGGAGCTTGTGAGAGAAAAAAACAGAACGTTGCTTAGCCCTGCTTTAATATAAACCACCCCTGGAGGAGGTTTAAGTTTGAGGATTACTATATTTCACTATGTAATCTCAATTCTCCACTGAGGGAGGACCTCTCTAGGGTGGATCCTACTGTAGACCGACATGAGAAGATGCATATCAATCATGTTTGGAAGAATAACCTCCCTGGTATCTTGTGACAGATGTGTAGTGCATTGCATTCTTGTCTGCATTCTTGTCTTGTAGTACCAGTTTAAGTCTGACGCAGTAATAGTGAGAGTCATTCCTGAAAAATAACTCAAACTGACCCCAGTGCAAAGACACCATAAAAGTTGCACAGCTGGTGGTTGCAAGAGGATGTACGATTGGTGACTTGAACTTGCTAGAGCGCTTCCTCACAGATTTGAGACTTTAATGTCTATTGTCATCTGTCAAACTTGTGAGAGATGGAGCCCTCACAGAGGAATTATAAAAACTCTTTTGGAAGCAATACAATAATACGATAAAACAACAACGCTAATAGTAAAGAGACAAATACAACCGCGCTAATAGCAAATAGCTAATGGCACAGTGGCTCAGTGGGCTAAGGCATCCTACCATAAACCCGGAGCCCAGGTACGAGTCTGACCCAAAATCATTTCCCGATCTTCCCCCATCTTTTTCTCCAACTCACTTCCTATCACTCTCTACTGTCCTATTGGTAGGCAAAACGCCCCAAAAATATCTTAACTTTTTTTTTTTTACTTAATTTTTATATTCGCCAGTTATCATAGTTAACAGTCGGAGACACGAAACAAACTTAGACAAACAAAACTTGGCTGAGACAGCCATGACAAAGTGCATACGGGATGCAGAGAAACTGTGTTGTCGCAGGAGAGCATGCGCCAGAGCATCTCTGTCGCAGCAGAGTATGTCTTGCCTGACAGAGCAATGTCTCTATCCGCCCGAAAGGTTAGGAGTCCCGGTAACTGTACCAAGTCCGGTACACTGTTGTTCAGCCATGTTTCCACAAAAACAAAAATGTGATACTGCTTACTATGTAGATTACTGCTTACAGTTATATTATTGCCTCTGCTGTACATTATGTGTCTAGATATTTTAAATTGACTTTTGAATATAATATGTTTATATGTTTATATGGAGAGTTTACTGCAGGCCACTTCCCAGTGTATGCAAGTAAACTTGGTCAATAAAATTGATTCCAATTCTGATTCTAAAATTCATTCATGCTATTGAGTAACATTAAGTAATTTCACTATTCTGACTGAAAAGGCTATTCTAGTCATACTGAACCCAATGGAACCATCCATGTCTGTGTTTTCTTGCACTTTCCAAATTAACTGCACCACTCCCTGCCAATTGCATGGAAGATGTGCATTTCATTTGAATGGAGCATGTAGATACAATCTAGTTCAGTCTGCAGTCCATTTCCTCCCTCTTATTCCTAAAAAATATACAATGAACACATTTCCAATTTCAGAAAGCCCTGTTGTCCTAAGACCATCTCTCACTTGGCTGTGAATCTCTCCTACCAAATTGTTGCTTTGCCTTATTGAGCCAGCACAAGAATATAAATGATGTGGTCTAAATCATGACGCTCTCTCTCTCATGCCACTGCCGTTTCTACTTCACTTCCTTTCTGTTGAGCAGCTGTGCATACCAGCACTAATAACACTGACTGCACTCACTGCTGCAACAAACCGTTTATGTCCATCAGCACGCAAAGAAAATGTAATAACATAAGGTGATGATGAAGGCACCCAAGTCTAACCCTACTCACACAGAATGACAGTGATTATTGTCAGCAATTCAAAGCTGCCATAGAAGTGGAAGCCAGATGGCTCTGATAGTGTTCTATAATCTGTTCTGAATCTAGTGTTAATAATTCATCTTTAGGATGCAGTGCACAAGATTCTAGGTGGTGTAGACAGAAATCCTATGGGCCTGTGTAATGTACACATCTGTCTGCTTAAAGCCACTGGTGGAAAAAGCTGATATAAATACTTTACCCTCACCTTAATAAAAAGAGTTGTGAAAACTACCCTTTCTAGATAAATGTTAATAGTTCTTAACACAGGCAAAGTTCACTGAATAATATCCGTCTGCCTCAAGTCACTGGTGGATAAAGCTGATTTAAGTACTTAACCCCCAACTGTACCAGGATCAGAATCAGTTTTATTGGCCAAGTATACTTGCACAGACAAGGAATTTGACTCTGGAAGGTGTTATGCTCTCTAGACACGCAACATGGACATCCATCAGCATACATACATACATACAGTGCAAGAGGTACTATGGCTATATGATGGGCAGCAAGACAATAGACAATTTACAATAGACAATATACATAGACTACCATCAACATTGTACACAGGTAATTCATTATACTAAGGGTTAAATCAGTAATGTGCAAGGTAAACATACTGGTGCAGGTGTAGTGCAGGTGTAGTGAGGATCATAGCCGTATACCAAGATGAGGGAATTATGGGGAGGGGGGGTACAAGGGGGAAACAAGCCCTGCTGTTTATAGATAAGAATAACAGTAGTGCTAAAAATAGTTCAAATGATGTGTAGTTTCAGTGTGGAGGCAGGAAGGGTCCATGTAATGAAATTGACTGATGATGATCTGAATGGATGATGATCTGGATGGAGGTGGCTGGCTGTGGGGAAGAAGCTGTTCTTGTGTCTTGTCATTGTTGCATGCAGGGATCTGTAGCGCCTGATAGGAGAGTGAAGATAGAGTGAGCAGGATATATAGGGTCTTAAATGATGTTCTCTGTCCATTTCCTGGACCTCCTAGAGTACAAGTTCTGGAGGGAGGGCAGGGGGGCACCAATGATCTTTTCAGCTGCCCTGACTGTGTGCTGGAGTCTGCTTTTGTCTTGTTTTGAGGCTGATCCATGGTGATGAGATGGTGATGGATGAGCAGAGGATGGATTCAATGGTGGCTGTGTAGAAGATGACGAACAGCTCCTGATAGGCTATGCTTCCACAGCTGCCGTAGGAAATACATCCTCTGCTGTGCTTTTCTGAGGATGGAGTTGATGTTTGCTTCCCACTTAAGATCCTGGGAAATTATGGATCCCAAGAACTTGAATGAGCCCACAGTTGAGACCGAGCTGTTGGATATTTTAAAGCAGCACCAAGGAGTTTTGAAAATCGCACCCTCTACAGATCGGAACGGAAGCTTGCCATAAGGGGAGTCAATTGTAGTTTTACCTGAACTACAGATCGCAACCCGATTGGGCAAACTTGTTTAGTGCAGTTAAAGCTGATAGAGCGAGTATTGTTCACCTTGTTACGAGTTAATGGACCACCGAAACGATTTTGAAAACATAATTGTAAGTTTTTAAAAAGTCTTTGGTGCTGCTTTAAAGGCCCACTAAGCAACATTTTTCAGTTAATTAATCCGTTTCATACTGTTTAGGACGCTAACATGAGTCATTACACCGCGAACGAACGGTGTAGAATGCACAACTGTGGCCTACAACAGATACAGTATTTGCAATGTTCAACAGCAGCGGTCCACCTCCAATAGAATGCAGTGCAATACAATGCAATACAGCGGTCTTTAGAGGGAGCTTGTGAGAGAAAAAAACAGAACGTTGCTTAGCCCTGCTTTAAGGGGAGGCAGCACTGTGGGGTGCTTCCTAAAGTCCACCACCATCTCCACAGTCTTTAGAGTGTTAAGCTCTAGGTTGTGTTGACTGCACCAGTGCACCAGCCTTTCAACCTCCCGCCTGTATGCAGACTTATCGCCATCCTGGTTGTGTAAACTCCCTTTTCAAGATAAATGAATAATTAAATTTAGTATCGTCAAGTTTGGTCACTTACTAATCGTTGTAATGTGAGCATCAGTCTGATCAAGTAGTAACTAAATTGTGTCCGGCATACTACTTTGAATTCACACCTCTGCATTGGCCTCAGCCATCTGACCAATTACAGATTAGGTAAAACACCATTGGCTTGTGTAAATGAAACAAATGGAGATAAATAAAAGTGTCTAGTGCTCTTAATTTTTTCTAGCTTCCCTTTCTGCTTCTAGCCCTCTCTGTCCTCCTTCTTTCTTTCTCTCTCTTTCTTTTGGATTTTATTTCTTTATTTTCTTGTTTTTAGATCATTTGGTCCTCTCACTCTTTGTCAGTTAAACTATTTGCATAAATAAAGCATTCATTTTTCCACCAGCTCTCATCTCTTTTTATATGTCATGCCTCTCTTGCGCTGTACTTGCTAATATGAGTTAGCCTCTTGAGGCGTGGACCTGCCCTAGGTTTCTTCCTAGACCACCACAGATGTAAAATAGGTAGTTTGTTGCTCATGGCTGCTCTCTGCTCTGAAGCGCTATGAGACATGACTTTTGTATCATGTGCTGTATGTGCTGAAGGAGCAGAATAACAGTTGTATCACACCAAATCCTGCAAAAGACCCTTTTGAGAACAGCAGGTATCAGACACAAAGAAACACACAGCTATATTACAAATGAAACACACACTTATGTTCCAAATGGGAAAGGTCTGAGGCAGTATCTCCACAACCTTTGCTTTCTATTTTTTCCCTCTCCTGGGCTCAAAATTAGCAAACCAAATATGTACCAGGACAACAAAGACATAACTGTGCAGCATAACGTGCTGTGCCCCCCGTCACACCACAGGAGCAGGCTTGTGTTGGCGGCAGAACAGCTTGAGGCCATGCTCTGCCAAGAACAACATATGTTTATTCTTATGAGGGGTTACACTCAACACAACATTGTCAACAAGCTCTTAGTAAGCACTGGTGAGGGGTAGCCACTTAGGCTAATCTCCTGTTAAGGTGTCATCTCCTACAGTGAGGAAGTGGGAGGTGGCTGCTACATACACTCATTAATGAGGAGGACACAGCCCTACCCCACAGGAAAAAAACACCACACACAGTTCCAGAAATGCTCTAAGAAGTGTGACTGTGTGGTCACATTACTCTACTGTTGTGATGCAGCCACTAATGTTTTGTTACAAGACACAAAGAGCCTTCTAATGATAACATTCCTGAGCACTGAAATGGGGTGCAAGGACCTGACACTGTCACAATACCACTACGAGAGAGTGTGTGTAATACAGCAGACAGCTCACTAAAGATCCAAAATCCGACGTAAATAAATACCAGTGAGACTGTATTGCCATGTATGACATACATTTGTGCTAGATTTGCATTAAAGATTATGTTGTTATTTATTGAAGGGTTGTGGAAAATCACACAAAAGGCATCTCTCTCGCATGTAAGTAGTTACCTACATCAGTATCTGATGTTCAAATTTTTCCCGAACATTGCAAAACTTTGCATGGCCCTTTCTTGACTCCTATCAAGTTAGCCATGCTTTCAATGGAGGTCTAGAAGAGGTTTTACGGTGTAAACTAAAGCAATGGATAGCAGGGGAAAACAATTTGATGAAATCTTACAGTACACTTGCAAAGCATTCTAAACACTTAACAGTGCTATATTTAGTTATGGCCAAACATTAACATTCAGGTTCAGGCAGAAACATATGAATGCTTGTCAGTTTCGGGCAGAAAAAAAGAGGCCTGTACAGCACTTTTATGACTAGAGTTGTCAGGAGCCTTGCGGAGTAATACATACAGTGCTTCAGCAAGAGGAGTGAACTCAAAAAGTTGTTTTGTATTTTATGTGTTTCAACTGAGTTATCGTGAATAACCTGAATAAGTTTGACTAATCCGAGACACATTTAGTTTTGCTTAATGCACCTTAAAATCTGGTGCACTTTAAGTATGAAATAGGCACATTCACAAATATTGCATCTTATAGGTCGAAATAATCCAAAACAAAAACAGAGTACAGAAAAAAAACATGATACAGAAATCTAACTTCAGACAGCCGTGTGTGCGGGAGTGCAAGTGCATTTTTAAATAAAAGAAAGAGGAGATTTACAAATATTCTTATACAAGATATTCATACCAATATCTCCACATTGGCAACTGGTACCTAACTGCATTAGAACTGAGATTTATCATCAAGGTTGTCGGTCATATCATGAACATCAATGACACGTTATTCATGTTCCTGACTGTTGTCATTGTCTGTTGTCAAGTGTTGTTAGTTTTTTTGTTATGCCTCATTTCAAAGTCTGCATTTCAAAAACCAAACAGCACTTTTTCCAGGGGGGGGGGGGGGGGG
>JAGFZM010000757.1:192870-204059 GCA_017657215.1 Limnothrissa miodon | reverse complement strand
CACACACACTCAGATCTGGTCCCAGAAAAAACAGCGACCACACACACACTATTAGCTATACACACACAATTAGAGCCCGACCGATATAGGATTTTGAAGGCCGATACCAATACAAATATTTGTTGGTTTAAAAATCCGAAATTACGATATATATCGGACGATATAAAAAAAAAAAAGTCAGAAACTCGCCACAAAACATTAAAAGATTTCCATTAACATTAGCTATTTGTATTTATTTATGAGTTTTAACTAAAATAATGATAATGCATTTTAAAAAGAAACTTGTTTATTTTATTGTCACAACGGAACATCATGTGGTTCGTCCGTTTTTATTTTAATTTCAAAATATTCATTTATCGGCCATTATAAATGCCGATACCGATAGTTTGGAAAATGCCTAATATCAGCTGATAATATCGGCCTGCCGATATATCGGTCGGGCTCTACACACAATATTAGCTAGATAAGATTTGACCAAACACTCTCTGCCAAGCAGGTTTCACACACTTCCTGATAGACCCCACACACTTCCTTATATGCCCCACTGATGATACAGTATAAAAGTTATTCTTCTAGGTCTGTGATATGCGTCACACATTCTTGATGGGTCACACACTTCCCGATTGGTCACACACACTTCCCAGCACTAGTGCATACAAGCCAACACTACTAAATCTAATTTGAGATTCATCGTGAGCAATTCTTAAGGAAGTGGCAAATCGATTAGATGCGATTTTTCTTTACAAGGGTCCAATTTGATTTGATTCTCAATCAATTTGATTCATTTTCGATTTTAAGGACTTTGCACATTGCCAATTTATTTGGACATGGATACAGGAAGCAGGATCTGGCCCTTAGCAGGAAGCAGAGTCTGGCATATTTCTGTTTGGTTATTCAACAGACTGTCACAGTGCAGGTGTGCATTCTGTGTAACTACAACATTTTCTGTTGTTCAACTTTCCAACAAGCCTGAGGGAAGAAACTCTTCCCCATCCTAACCCCTAAATTCTCCCCCATTCTAACCCCTAAACTCTTCCCCATTCTAACAACAACAAATTTGATGATTTGTTGATGAAAACATGAAAAAAAAATGAAAACATAAATGAAAAAAAAATGAAAACATAGGACATATCCTTCATTCAACAGCAGGTCTCTCGTGCATTTTCACTACGGGGTAAAACCCTTGTGTTTGGGGTAAAGCCTGAGACTTCACCTCTTTATATGATCGAGGCCGAACTGAGGCCCTGGAACCGACAGCCTCAGGCAAGCCCTGAAGCTAAGCAAGGCTGAAGCAAGGCCAGACTGAGGACTTCAAACTTGAGCGTCAATGGAACCAAACGTAACAATCAGGTAGCCTAAATTAAAAAAAAAAGACTTTTTGCACTAGTGCAGTCATTTCCGTTATTTTTTTTTAAGAGAGCTAAAATAGACATTAATAAAAACTTTCAATGGGGTGAAGACGAAGTGCAAGCATTAATGAAAAAGATTTCCACGTTCATGTACATTAGTTATTATCCACCATGTCACATGTTTAACATATTTTTTACAGAATGTTGTAGGATTGCTAACCTTTATGAAAAGACATTTAATATTGTAGGCTAGGTTTTTATTTTCAGCATCAGAGGTTAATTCCGCTATGGTAGGCGGTGGCGTGCATTTTTTTCTCCCAGGATATTAACGTGTACAGTAAAAATTCCAAGTCTAGTGTTTAAACTCGCTAGTGGAAATGCAGGACCCGGGCTAAGCTCTTGTGTTTGAGCCCAGGGTAAAGCCTGGGGCCGGCCAAGATCAGAACTGCGCCAATGGCTTAGAAGTATCCTGGAGGACTCCTCACTGACTTATTCACTATGCTTTTACAATGCTTTCAAAGTTTTAGAGACTTAAAATTATCTTTTATTTTTTTATTGAAAAGATATTGGATGCATCATGAAGGGATTGAAGTTAGTGAGGGATGCAATAATGTTGTTAAGGTAAAAATCATGAGATGCCGGATCCGGCAGTGTTTTTGGCGTCACAATGTGACGTTTCAGCAAGGGGTGAATAACACTGAAGTATAGCTGGAGTCCTAATAAAAGCCTTTGTTGTACATAATTGAAGAAAACAAAAATAGCTTTCACTCTCACATCACTAATATAGTTAACTAATCATTGCTAACATTTTATCTGTAAAATTAAGGGCGGGGCTTAGCCAAAGGTCAATGGCATCAGCGATCCATCTTGCTCTGCTCTAGAATCTTGGGTTCAAACATTCATAATCCTCTGGTGACATACCTCATCAATAGAAAGTCTGCCACTACTATCATATCCTGAAGCAGCAGGGCTGTCATGAAATGAACTCTTCCAAGTTCTTCCAAAGAAGTGCCGACGGGCTGTATCAAAGAAGGAAACACGCAGCTGGAAGCTGTCTGCTTCCTGTAATAAAAATGAGAGTTGCTGTTAAGTTAGCTGTTGTTACAGATGTTATGGGAGTATCTGTTAACATGGGATAAAGACATGACATCACATGCCATTCAGAGTAATGTTTCAATTCCCCAACTTAATATAAAACTGTTGAAATGGTGTGACCCACCAATTGACCCACGAAAGCCTCAAAGCAACATTTTTAAGGGGGTGTGTAAAATATGTATTATTTTTTCCACTAATGGTCACTATTGTTTATATCAGATGTACATACTGTACATCTTTTATACAGTACATTATTTATCATTATTCTGTACATCATTTTTCATCTTTACAGTACTGTACAGATGAATAAGTATAGATGTTGTCTAGACTATATACTGTCTATATTCTTTACTCTAAAGCTCCATACATCTATCTGTATGTTACTATATCACATACAAGTATTCACGGTATCCCCTCCACCATACTTATATATACCACTAACTTATCTACCTCTTCTACATTACTGTACATACTTATTTTGAACTTGCTGCTCTTTGCACTTCTGATTAGATGCCAAACTGTATTTTGTTGCCCTATATTTATACATGTGTAATGACAATAAAGTTGAATCTAATCTAATTTAATTGAATTTAATCTAATCTAAAATTGAGTTCACCATTATCCAATATTCAGAATGTATTTTTTTTTCCTCAAAAATACTCCAAGCGAAACCAGACATTCCTGTGTCTGTACACAAATAGTGTGCACACCAAACATAAACAGTACGGGAAATAGGCTAACTTAAGAGGCTAAGTTAAGTTAAAAGGCTATTTTTTCGACCTTTGCAGTGACTGCTACCGTTTAAGGCTTCGGTATAATGGATGTATCAGGCCTTGTGCTTGGTTGAAGTTAGAGTGATTGTGTGTGCCAGATTGATACCAATTGTTGTTATGTCTGAAATGTATAGGAAATTTGTAATACAGAACTTAGCATCTCCTTGTTCTAGGACAAAAACAATGTGCATGTACAACAGTACACCTTTAGTCAATGCAACCTCCTATGTCAGTGTTGGCTTTACAAATACTAAAAGATTAACATTAAAAAACATAAATTCTGCAGATGTGGGTTGTCTGGGCATGCATCTATTACTGTAAGGTCAGGTCAGTATCACCTAGGGATGGGCGGATCGATTCGGAGGATTTAAATAATCAATATTAAAGTTGGTATCGTATCGGATCAATACAAGTGAGATGGAATCAATAGTTTAAGCTCTAGTTTTCCTATAAGGCACACCGTCCCACCCGTCCCACCATCCCCCCCATTTTTGGTCTTGTGACTTCAAATATTTTGTGTAACAAGTTGTGAGATGGAGTTAGGGCTTAGATTTTTTTATTTTGGGGTATCATATGGATGGTACCTTCATATTTTAGTGAGTTAATAGACATTTGAAATGAGCGGAAAAAAAACTTAGTTCCAACCTCTGTAACTCTGTGTCCATATTTCACAGAAACATACATATTCTTCTAGAAAAAACATGAGGGTGTCACCTTCCCAATGGTTTGAGGCACATCCCTGAGTCTAAAACTATGTAGGAACTGTCAAGCCTTTAACTTGGGTATTCTGTTTAAAAAAAAAAAAAAATATATAGGAAAAATAGGGGCAATCCTTAACAGGTTAATCTTTAGTAGGATCTACTATCTTTCTGTCACTTCAGTGCTCAACCAACTCCACTAAGTTCATTACACACGCACTCTGACTTGGCTCTCTGTTGTGATTCGCTTTTGTTCTGTCATGTGACATACCAAGTAACTTGTTCAGTGCTGCAGCAGCCCAACGTGAACAGTAGTGCTGGGCGATATTGCAAAATCTAATATTGATCCGATACCAAGTAAATACATGCTTAGTATCACTGATTTCGATACCAATACAATACATATTAAACTTAAAATGCAGCACAATTTATTTTATAAAAATGAGTAAGCCTATGTTTTATGAAGAGAAGGCAGAGGCCTATTGTAGCAGGCTATTTCTTCTTTTCCATCAGTGCTATATTTTGGGTGGGATTTGAACCCTTTGTATGGGAAATAGTTACAGAGTAACAGAGCTATGTTCCATTGAGTTAGTGTAAGCAGGGCATTCATCGGTCCAAAAGAAATTTCTTCCAAACCATCACTTTAATTTCATCATTGTCAGGCCCTGCAAAATACTTCCTTACCATTTATATGTTCACTAGTATCACCACCACCATACCTTTAATTGAATGGTTGTATCATACTGTAGCCTAGATGCGGACAATCACAACACCACCCCCCAACCCCAACTTTGACGGATTTGAAACTCTTCCAAAAAAAAAAAAAAAAAAAAAAGTCAATGCACACTACTTAACGCGATAACGTCCAAAGGTATACTCAACTGACAGACCGATGCGCTCTCTAACACCACATTTCACAAGTAAAACTGCGTTTAAAATACGGTTTATGAAGAAGCTAGCTATGTTTTCGGTCGTGTAGTTTCACTTGTTGACACCCATTAGAGTCAACACTACTACTTCATTCTACTAGTCAGAACATTTAGACCTACCGAGATAACAGAAGCTCCATCCACGTGCTTGAACAAGATCTGAAAACCTTGGGAATGTCTTTTACTGTCAAACTGGCGGGTCGTCTGGCTGTGAGGCGGAATTACTCTGTTTTGTTCAAAAACTTCTCTCCAGTGAGTCATGTTTTATGTTCAACTCATTCCTCTGCTATAAACCAGAAATATACCACGTTTTAAACGTTACAGCTCTGTATGGAATGTCACCGTCGATATGTTAAACCTAGCCATCTCACTGATGCTTGATTGTTTTTCTTACGTGGATGAATCGACTGAACTCCACAGGATGGAAGCAAGAAAATTATAGCAACGTTGGCGTTATGCTGGATAGCTAGCAATCCCTCTTTCAAAAGGGCTTATCCTCAGTGTCTATCCACAAACTGGTAGTCTTGTAACGTAACAGCAAATTAGATAATCGCCTTTCCACTTTAACAATACTAGTCAGCAAAGATCCACTATCACTGCAAAGGTATAATTGGCATAAAAACGTGTCGTCGGATATCAGCTGCCTCACATAAGGAAGCGTCTACCAGCGTTTGGTGACTGTTACCTAGGAGACTCCTCTTCTGTTTTCTTTTTGGGCGGCTGGTAATTTTTTTATCCAGCCTTACCGCCACCCCCTGGACTGGAGTGTGAACAACTGTACAGCACAACAGCAACAAGTGTTCTCCAAAGACTTATAATAATCAATATACATAATATATAATAAACAATATAAATGAAGAGCTCTCAGGATGTGTTTTGCCTCCTTTTTAACTATTGATCTATTTGTTAAAGAAGGGCTAAGCAACATTCTGTTTTTCTCTCTCACGAGCTCCCTCTAAAGACCGCTGTATTGCATTGTATTGCACTGCATTCTATTGGAGGCGGTCCGCGCTGCTGAACATTCTACACCGTTCGTTCGCCGTGTAATGACTCATTTTAGCATCCTAAACAGTATGAAATGGATTAATTAAATGAAAAATGTTTCATAGTGGGCCTTTAAGTTAAGTCTCTTTATTGTCAATTTCTCTACATATACAGGACTTACAGAGGAATCAAAATTATGTTTCTAGCAATCCCACATGTGATGCTCGTGGTCAGGAGAACCAGAGGCCGCTTATATGCGCCGCCTGCTTATGGCACTCACCCATTCACACACACTCCAGTGGAGGGGGCTGCCATGCAAGCCTGCCACCAGGAGCAATTTGGGGTTTAGTGTCTTGCTCAAATCTGAACCCCACTTCGATGGGGTCAGGAGTGGGGATCGAACTTTCAGGTTACCGAATCGGTCTCCTACCACTGTGCCACCATCGCACCCTGACTCAGCTTTGTTACGTCTTGAGCAAAAAAAAAAACTTTTTCACCCTATTGTCAAAAAAGAATGTTACATAATTACGGATTAGAATGGTATTTCAACAAACATTCTCTCTATGCATAAAGGGAAATATCTGCACACTTCAAGCAAAGAGTATAGAACCTGAGAGGCAAAACTCTGTATTATGGGAAACAGTCTATAAATTGGCGCTGCTGAGTCACATCTGCCATTATGGACCGGACTTGCAACAGAAAGCTCAGTAAAACTAAACAAAACTAAACAAAGTAAAACTGTCTCAGCCCAGGGATGTCAGGACCATACAAATAGGTTTACTGTTTCTGATTGATCATAGAGCAGTTTTTGAATTTCCAATTGCATAGAAGACTACAGTGGCTGGTAATAAAACGGGTTATTCAATTGTTTATTTGCCAAGTCAAGTGTCAAATCAAGTGCTTCCTTGATGTACAGTAATGGTCCCTATCCTGCAGTACAATTTGGCCCCCTTTGTCAGCAGGTTTTATAATAATTGGTCTAAAAGGGCTTTTCTTTTATCCCTTATATTATGATTGTGCTGTGTTTGGAAGAGAAATATTAGGTAATTATTTCTTGTGATGAGCTTGCGGAGAGCCACAGACATTTGGTCCTGTGTCGACTCCCAATTTGATGGGTCACAGTAGGGGAGAGGTGAGTACGAAATAATCCAGAATTTTAAGAAGCTTGTGTTAGTACGCTATGCACAATCTGATATCACCAAGTAATTAAGGGTGCTTTCACACCACTAGTTCGATTATTTAGTCCACACCCGGCAATAAAGTTATTGTGTAGCAAGTAGGCGGCAGTGTGGTCCGCTTTCATACCAAAAATGAACCAAAATTGGTCTGATTGCCGTTTCATCAATGTTTAGAAATTTTGACTCACTATGGAGCGACAAGTTCTTTCATTGGTAGGCTAATTTCTGTGGGCTTCATCTACATTTTCTGTATTGGTCATCTTTGGCATGAGAACAATCTGCTAATGCACCGGAGTCACAGAAGACGTAGGCCTATAGCGCGTCATTTCAGGCAGAGTAGACATATTTCATAAGTATGGTTAAAGGTCACATTAATCCTAGCCTATCCTAGGCATTGCAGATACACCAACAGCCACTTTAAAGAATCACAGGAGATATAATAAGCCTAACCTGCGCGTCAACTTTTTAGCACAGTCAGATAAATAGGCTATTCAGAGCAAATCTCATCCTTTAACAGCGTGTGCGAACCTGTATGCGTATTGCTGGGACATTTTGCACCCTTCATTTTTATGCGTGATCAGTGTTGTGCTCTCAGTATTGATTCTGAAGATATTACAGGACAGTTCAGGGTGTTACTTTGGCCATCACACACTGGCAACTGCCTGGCTTGCCTTATTGAGTTGGAATTGTGGGCGCCTATGGTTTGTTTGAAAGTCTACAAACACAATTAATAGTTTCATTATTCCTGAAGTGATTGCCCATGTGTACTAAATAATCCCTAAGTGTCAAAATCAACCACACAAATGACAACTGAATGTTTACAGTTCAACTCTTGAGAGTTTTTTGGGATGTCTTAAAAGCTTAAGCTCAAACCTTAATTAAATGCATAGAATGCAAATGAGTTTTATGGAAACCCAGCCAATTGTTCTGAGCACATTAGAAACTATCAGCCTCTTATGCTGCTGAACATAGTAATGGTCATATGGTACATTTAGCTGTAGTTAATTTTAGATGAGGTCTCTGGAACTATTTTAGGAGGATGCCTGTTGCAGCTGTTGTTTGAAATGCTGCCTTAGTTTAGTTCCCTTTGCCCCCTCTGTCTCCTCTCTTTCTCTCCTTTACCTCAGTGGTGTCACACACTTAAGCTGTCTGTAGTCCCACAACAAAACCTGGTGAGTTCCATTGTCTATTCTGTTCAGTTCTTTGGTGTTTTAACATTGATTTTACTTTAAAATCTTAGACATCAGGTCTAGTTGCATGTTTTATTTGTGTAACCCTCCTTTAAGTCAAAAACAATAGCCTAACAACTGTTGGTTATGTTTATTTGGGGTATGCTGCACTGCCAACATACAACAAAAACCAACAGGAAAAAACGATGGTATGTTTAAACATTGATTACTACAGATAACTGTGTTTTGTGTACTATATTTGTGATAAGGCCTACTGTTTTTGCCAGACACTTAACAGAATTATAATAATAATAATAATAATAAAAACTTCTGAGGTTCTAGAAATAGAATTATTTCGCAACAGGTGCTTTAAATCTCTTTGCTTTTGTGTGTGTGTGCCTATATGTGTGTGTGTTGGGGGTGTGGTGTGCTATTTTTATCATGTCTGGAAAGCTTCACCCCCACCCCGTTACTGTATCAAGTTTGCTGCCTTCTGTTAAAACTCAATGTAGCAGTGCATAAAAATACAACAAAAAAGGTGAAATAAGAAAGAGATCAGCAATAAGGTTATACTGTAAGAATATATGATTAATAGGTGAGAGTGAGTATTCTTTATTATTGTGTTTATTTGGAAATTTTTTAATTGTGTAAAATTATATAGGTAACACTTTACGGGTTAGTACATAACACATTCATAACAGCTGTCATAAATTGCATACAAAGTATTCATGACTATTTCACAAGACATAACAAGACTGACATGGAAGACCGAATGATGATATATTATTATCTTATTACATTATTATTGTATTATTATTATAACTTGCATAATTAATTATAAAAGGAAACATCCATTATCAAAATGATAATATGACAAGGGCTTGGTATAGGCAACATCAGCTTCTATTCAACACATCTAAAAATAGTGCCAAATAATTACATAAAAAAAAGAAAATATGATAGGCTATTATTTGCCAGCTCACGGTCTAAATCTAAATTACATAGGACTTGATCATTCAGTCAGATAGGACATGGTTGGGAAACAGATTTGGAACTAAAACAGCAATGCTGCTTAGAGATTGACAAACTTTTAGCAAACAAAAGTTATGGTCTTTCTCTCATCCACATTAATGAAAGGTTGGGTATGAATGTTGTTTTATGTTTTATGAAATGGTCCTGAATGCTTAGTGTGCAGTTTATTACAACAGTCATGAACAGTTATGTACTAACCCGTATAGTAAAGTGCTACCCTTATGTAGGTATTTTTATGTATGTTTCCATAGGCCATGGGCCAAATAGATAGATAAACAGATAAAAAAATATTTCCAATGAAATAGTATTACCAGTTTAGTGTTATTTAGAGGGCGCCCTCTCGTTGCAGTAGGCTACCACCCCGATAAATTTTGAGAGTAAACGTTCTCGCCCTATTAAAAGTTCTGCCGTAAGTTTTCGTCTGACTGCATACGTCAATGTGAACGTCATGTAAAAGTAGGGGTGCGCGTTAAAGGCATGTCGACTTGACATTTCAAAGTTGCTGACGTGTATTTGCAACACAAACTGCTCCAGTCTGTCAAGTCAGTAACTGACAAAATAGCAATTTACCTGCAATTTTGGGGGTTGGGAAGGTTCTCTATGTGATCGGCAGCAGCCTTAGTCTTTGGATCTGTGGTTAATTCTGTGCATGTAAACCACTAACATCCTTCTATTAAATGGCTTTGGTCACCAAGTCTTTCTTTGGCTGAAGTACCTTCTGTATGGCTTAAAGAAGAAATGTCTTGGCACTATGCAACTTTTGTACATCATTTAGAAGGTTCAAAACATGTTTTTGTCTCTAAATTCCGAGTAGCTACAGTGGTGAGGGGCACTGTTATAGCCTCGCTCTGTTTTTCCATTCGATTCAATATGAAAAAAGTAGAAGAAAAGAAAGAAAAACGGGGATAACGGACAAACAACAAGAAATATCATAAATATTTATGCAAGCACAACGATCCAGATCAAGCCTGACGTTTGGAATAGTGTCACGAAAATCTCAAAAGCCCTAGGATGAGTATTCCAAAATCTATTTAATTTCATTTGTACATTGCATAATACAAAACGTTATGTCTTGTAGCTTTTCACCGCAAAGAGCACCAATGAGCAACAGGGGCAAGGAAAAACTCCTTTTTGTTTTTGTTGTGGTTTAGGAAGAAACCTTTGGGCAGGGGTAACCCAACTGCCTAGGGTCACGGAAGGTTGCAAATTTTCAGTCTCTCAGATGGTGATTAGTCCATGGTGTTATTAATTAGGTCTTCAATAGCATCATAATAATCCCAGGATGTAGTCCTACATCATAAAATTCATGGTGTTAATATAGCATCATAAAACCCCCAAGATATAGACCCATATAATTAAAAGCCATAGATTATCAAAAGTCCTGAGGAGGGGATTAACAGCATGCAAGGCCAGCTGGAAGTCCAGAACTGTAATCCACCCCGGAGGTTTGCGATGCAGAATCAGGTGTTAAGAGGTTGGCATGACTCTCAGCAAGGTGGTAGTTGTGACACACCATCCAGGAGGTTAGCGAGGCGGTGGGAGGCAGGGATGACTCTCAGCAGAGGTGGTAGTGGCATGGATTGTCAGAAGAAGGAGATAGGCCAGTTTACATTACTATTGATATTAATATCCATACATGTTATTTAGTAACATCTTTAAACTATTGCATACAATAGTCTACCTTATTGGGAGAAATCTAATCAAAGTGTTCCCAAACAGGAGAGTGAAAAGTAATGTGCAAGTTGCAATCTACTGCTAAAAAAAAAAAATTCTCAAAAACTGTCAACCACTGACAAAAACCCACGAGTACAGGTGCTGGTCATAAAATTAGAATATCTTAAAAAAAGTTGATTTATTTTACTAATTCCATTCAAGAACTGAAACTTGTATAATGTACACATTCATTTGACAGAGACTGATATATTTAAAGTGTTTTACATTTGATTAATATAACTGAAAACTAATGAAAACTCCAATTCAGT
>JAGFZM010000757.1:181137-192470 GCA_017657215.1 Limnothrissa miodon | reverse complement strand
GTTGTTATTTTCATCTGTGCCTCAATAGTGGATCCATCTACTGGTGAGTGCAGTAATTTCACAGTGGAATAACACACACACAGACACACACACACACACAGAGCCACTCAAAACAGTACTTCACGCCCCCTACGGGGGTAAAGTAATAGAGTTGGCGAGTGAACCACGTCATTCTGTATGCTGCGGGTTAGCATTTTCCAACTTCCGGTTCCTAAGGGAAAACCCCTATGGGAAAATGAATGGCTCAATTAACAAAACAACATATACGTTAGTGTCTGACCTACGAGGACCTAGGCATTCGTTTTTCATCAATAAAATGAGTAGCAACATCGTCTGTGTGTGTTTTTTGGACGCATTGTAACGACCATAAATGAATGTTGCTATCCCTCTGCTAACAGCGAAAAATTAAGGACTACATAAAGTTGTCTCTTACCTTTGACGTCATTTTCAAAAAACAACGGTAACATGATTTAAAATACAATATGTTCTGTATGTACAATGATTCAATGTAATTTACAACGATTACAACGGTCAACAATTGGTAAATCTTTCACAAAGCTGTTTTTAAAGACTGCACAATATCAACTTGTATGAAAAGGGATGACATGAGGTCGAGCGCGGTTTTGTACAACTCTGGTTACCATGGTCTATGCCTTCATGTACATGACATTTGATACAAGCGCCGCTAACAGTGTAGTCAACCGGTCTTCCTGCTTTAGCCTAGTGATAGCAACATCTTATTTATTCTGTCATTAGACTCCAAGTTTGCACACCCGTTGTCCACATCATGTTTTTTAAACATGCTCCATCAAATGCGGAGGTTGTCTACTCACGTGCTTTCGCTCACGTCTTATTTGAGACGGGGCTGCAAAATTAACATTGGATTTCCCATAGGAGAATAACCTTAGGAACCGGATGTCGTTAAATGCTAACAAGAAAAACTACAGGCTTTATAATGGCAATATTGAAATAAATCTAGATTTTTGAAACATTAAATAACAAGTCAATCAGAGACGGAAGACTTCACCCCCCGGAAAACACACACAGAGGCATTGAAAACAGTACTGTGCTCCCCCTACTGGCGAGTGCAGTAATTTCAACGCGGAATAACTAACACATACACAGACAGACTGTGCCATTCATAACAGTACTGCGTGCCCCCTACTGGCGAGTGCAGCAATTTCACTGCGGAATAACAAACAGACACACAGACATACAGAGACACTCAAAATGTCCCTTCCGGAGGGTGAAGTAATAATAATAACAATAACAACAACAACAACAAAGTATAAGTAATAAAACCCATTAACTGTTTTTTTAGTTATCTTATATCAGAATCTCATTACCGTTATGGCCTTGAACAGTGTGCGGTAATGAGAAAAATGTGGACGATAGTGAGATGTTTTTGGCTAATTCCACAAATAACCAGAAATGGTAGCATGCTAGCAACCTTTAACTTTGCCACATGTTAAAGTGTATAATACAACAGTTAGGTCCGGTCGAACGATTTAACAATATCTGGTTGGACGACACACGTTCTATCAGTGGTGATATTGAACAATAATGCCACTGGTGACTCTTCACAGCTAATAATCACTCCGCCAACGGCATTCCATGTTCTTTGATTTAGCAGTTTAAATCAACATTCCACTCATGCACATGTAAAGCAATACTTAAGCAAAATGTCCGACGACATATTTCATATAACTTTTGATTTAAAATATGAATATTCATCTGATGAAGAACAGGAGATCAGAATCTACAAAGTTTATTTCAAAGCTGTTTCCCTGTCGTATATGTCGGAACTCAGCAGTAGACTTATCTAGGCTTAATTTCAAGATGGCGGCGAACGTAATATTCCATGAAGGTACAGAAAATGTTTGTACTCAGTAACATCTTCCAGTACAGCCCAGGTCCAAACCACACCGGACTTCTCCTTTAACCCACAGTTTTCTTATGATGTGTGCCTAATGGACCTGAGACTGAAAACCTACCCTAGGCCGTTGGGTCAGCCCATTGAGCCTTCGGAAATGCCCAAGTAAAAGTTTTTCCTTGCCCCTGTTGCTCATTGGTGCATTGTATTAAGCACTTGGAGACATGCCTTTTGTAAAATGTAGCCTGATTTGATCAGCCGCTTTCACTTTGTTTCACTTCGTGCAAAGCGTCTGAGAACCAGCCATAGGCATTCGTTTTCATGACGGTGGGCGGGATACTTTCTGCTTCAACCAATGGCTACTGCTTGGTCGTGACGTATGCTATTTCAGATTGGGCGCTAGAGTTCAACGCCATCGCCTTTAGCCCCCGATCTGTTCGCTGATTCGCCGACACGATTTCTTGTCGGAGAAAACAAAAGCTTATTGTTGCCTGGCTATGTAAAATGAAACATACAAATAAAATTTAATTGAATTGAATCACACTGAATTGAACACATTTACACCTGTTAATGTCAATTTTCAACTGTCTTGCTGCATCCAGAGACAGTGCAGACAGAATTTTTGCTATTAGATTTGCACCAAATGCAAAAGCAAACTAAATATTTTTTCATACATTTATGGTCCTTAAATAACATTTCAGCCACCGCCATCATGACCTTCTTTACAACACTTCCATCTGTAAAGGCTTTTTGTGTTTTGTCAGGATGTATGCCACTTTAAATGAAGCCTCTGTACAAGCATTAGCCTTCTGTGCTGGTCTGGTAAAAAGAGACTGTTGTCGTTGTAGCAGTATTTTAATAATTTTAGTAGCCATAGCCTTCTTATAGCAAGCCTGTTAACAACACAGCAAAACTTCCGCCTGGCCACCATCTCTGGTAACGTCATTGAATATAGAAACAATGGTATCAATAACCAGCCAAATTAGACAACAGCATAATGGTGTATGAGAGATTGGCAAATAATAATTTTGTCAGCAGGGGGGCAGGATAACTCTAAATCAGAATTGGCTCAACAAGTGATGAATGAAATTTGTATTTTATGAAAATTTGTTTAAAAATAAGTATTTGCCTTTTGCAAGCTACTCAAAAGGGGACGGCAAGTGACCTATCATCATGACTTAATGCATAGGAAATTTTTTGTCTTCATGGAGGTATAGCTGGATGTCATCTGCATAAAAGTGGAAGGTATGTTTTCTAATAACAGCCGCCCCCTTTTCACCTGGTCCCTTATATAATTAAATGTGTCTTTCCCTCTTGTTATTGCTTTCTCTTTTTATTGTCAAGTTATGGAGAACAATGGTCAGACTACATCAGAGAGCCCTGATCAAAGGAAGAGTCCACCAGCCCAGATGAATTGCAGTGATGGGGAAGATTCTGATCCCATGGAAGACTTCAGCCAACAGTTGGAGGACATTATCCAAACCTATGGGTCTGCAGCCACTCTTATGGAGCAGCAGATCTCTAGTTTAGAGGCAGTTACTGATGGGGATAAAACCCTTGAGGATCCTGGTGGAGAACTGGAAGATGAATCTGGGTCTGCTCCAGGTAGCGTGTTTTATCTTCCGTGATTAATATCATGAAAATGTGATATTTTTATTAGTGCCATAGTGCGAATAGTGCTATAATAATATTTAAAATTTAAAACAAAAATTTGAGCTTGTAAGCTTTTTTAAGTGTTTTGGTTATTTTGTTTCTGTGAATCTAACTTTAAATACTTTATGAAACAAAATTGGGTCACTAATTTAGTCTTACCTAGTTTTATGACATAGGTATTACACAGGCAACTTGAGTGATGTGAAAACAGTTCTGAGAGCTCTTTCTCCCTGATCTTTGACAATTCATAGGATTCTCTCTACAGCAAGGAACAAAGAATTCCACCTTGTTAGGCCTGTTCAGCTAATTTATGCACACAAATCTACGCATTTTCCCAAAATGAAGGGAATCAAAGCGGATAAAGCTATAACAACAACATAGAAACGTGACTGACAGAAATATGGGAATGAGCGTCCATAAACTTTAATCATATTCAGACCTATTAGGCGCGTTGTTGTTTTTTGTAGGTCTGCATACTGATACTCATATTCTTTTCAATGCAGGTACTGACACCACCCATTTCATTAGGAGTCTGGAAAAACTTGCATCACCAGAAGAGAAGCTGGGGGTCATCCTAAAGAAGTACATTGAGCTTGTACGTGGGAGTCAGGGTTAATGCATTCATGCAAATTTATTAGGACATAGCATTTGAACATTGATTGATATGTATTCATTTGTTGAGTATTTGAAAGCTTGATAAATAGTGTTAACTACTTTTAAACTGTAGAAAAGAAGAGACACATTGATATTTAAAGTTTTGTTGGAATTATCATTGATTTATTTGCTGGAATTGGTCTCTACAAGAAATCTAGCACAAACTAGTGGGAGTGGTTTCACTATGGTACTATGAAAATGTCCAGGCACCCTAGGCAATAATCGTTATTTCAATTTTAATTAATAGTTAGTCAATAGTTAATCAATAGTTAATCATTTTTAGGCTATACCATATGACAAAATAAACTAATTGCTTTGAAGTTGTAGCTTAACAAATGAAAAAAAAAAAGTCTTTTAGTCTTTTACACTACACTGAACAGGGCAAATAAAATGACAGTAATATTTTAAAACATTTGGGTAAAATTTTACACACGGTTACATGAGTGAAGCTTAAAAGAACTGTATGTACAGGTGGAGTGTCAACGGGGAGAGCAGAGAAGAAACAACAGTCTACAAAAGAAAAGTGACAACCTGTTAATGCAAAAGGATCAACTCCAGTTTGACCTAAGCCGTGCAATCCTGGCTCGCGCTAAACTAGAGAGCCTCTGTAGAGACCTTCAAGAGTACAACAAGACACTGAAGGTGGGTGCAATCTTACAGTACTTCCGGTCATCTGTTTGTGTCACGCAGGCGTCACTGAGCTATATAACACTGATTGGCCAGGTAGGTCAGATTGGGTGTCTTTTTACTGCCACTATCAGGGTCCTTCAAGGAAAAGTAGCAGTTACTAGTCAGTTGTTCAGTTCACACAGCAACAGAACAGACAGAAATGTATCTAACAATTTCTTTTTATTAGTGGTCAGTGAAGTACACATCTTTGTTGTTCGTAAAACCAGTAAGTACTGTATGTTACTAGGTTACTCGGCTAAACTTCACCAGTACATTGTTAGCTATGCGCTAATGGCGGACTACAGACATGCAACTCATGAATAGAATTCTGATTGGATCACTTTCAAACTGACAGTTCATTCCTCAAATCAGAATCAGAAAAAGGGTGAAAATTAAACCTGATTTTTGCTGTTTTGCAACAACATAGCTAACCATATACCACAGATTATTGTGCTACATACCATACACTTTAAAACAAGACCAACGATATGACAACTTGGCCCTTAAGTGTCCCATGAGAGCTTGTCAAAACACCAGTTTTCCCACTGACTTGAATGGGAATTAACTCTTCCAGGACCCACTCTTGTCCCACCCCTCAGGACAACTTCCTCATTTTGAAAACGAACATTGGTGAATGGGCGACTTGATCGTTCTGCGCCTCCAGTGATTCCAGCTCAGTGTAAACAACACAGCCTGAGCTGGAAACAAAACTGATTCGTCCATCTCTCGTGTCTTCAGGTTTGAGTCTTTCATTCATTACATGACAGCCCCATAAGTTTAACCAATGTAGTCTTAGCGATAAGAGGGTTTTGGGAAACAGGGCCCAATTCTGTTTCCGGCGAAGTAGTTCTTTAGTTATACAGTACCTTAACCGCTCTCTTAACGTTATGGCACAATTCCCGACGCGCGTGTAGACTAAGTATATCTTACGTAAGTCACATGTTCGTAAGGTTGGTCTGGACCACTCTTAAGTGGTCTCTTAGTGTTGTTCCAGCTCAAGTTACCCGTGTGCAGCAGTCTTTAGAAATCGGCGAGGCAAGTAACTCGAGCTTCTTTATCAGTTCAGACCCGCTTGCAGCTCTACGGTTCTTCGCAACAGGGAACTTCATTGAGGTTGTGGGAAAAGGTTATGGCCTCAGCAAGACCTTTGTGTGGATTTGCGTCCACTGCTTAACCAACTCCTATCTGCGCCATGCTGGGGATTGGATCAGACTGCCAGCAACACACCAGGTGGTTCAGGTGGTGCACCTGGGCAGCCATGCCACTGCTGGGAGTTTTTAGGCCTGGTGGATGGTACTCTAATACGTCTTGCAAATCCATTTGTACTTGACCAGGCATACATCTCATGGAAAGGGTACACGGCACTAAACATCCAGGTGGTGGTGGACCACAGGGGTGTTATCCTTGACCTGGTGGCAAAGTGGCAGCACCCACAACAGTTTTGTCTGGACCAATTCTGCTGTGGGTGAGCAAGCTGAAAGGGGTGAATTTGGTCAGAGCGTGTTCCTCGGGGACAGTGAATACCACTTTAGAAGGTACTTATTGACACCGGTAACCAACCCACAGACCCGGGCTGATAGCCTTCAATGTTGCGCAAATTTGCACTGGCAACGTTGTTGTCGGTTTGTGGAAGCTGCGTTTTCGGTACCCTGCACATGAGTCTGCACATGAAGGACTGGAAGACTGCACATGAAGCCTCACCGTTCTTGTGCAGTTACGGTGGCCACAGCTGTACTCCACAATATGGCTGTACGTGGTCATGCACCCTTACCAGATGGGGAAGAGGAGGAGGCGAATGAGGAGGAATATGAAGAGGGATACATTGAGGTCTTCAATCTTTCACAGAGAGCTGCCGTGCATGCTATCAGAGCTGAGGCAAGGAGGCAGTTAATTGAAAATGTTTTTGGTTACTTTTTTTTGGCTACTTCTCAAATGCCCATTGTCCATTTCCATCATGGTTGATGGCTTTTTCCTTTGACACAATTCATTTTATGATGGAATTTAAGTTAGTTTATTAAAAATAAATCTGAGAGTTTCAAACCTCACATCTATTCATAAGGTATTGAACTCAGATCGCCCAAATAGAAGACACATTCTCTTTTCTGCCTCATTGAACACAGGAATATTTTTACATACTCACAATCTCCTTCTCAAACTGATAACACAATAGTCGGAAAAAAATTTGCACTTTGTGGATAAATAGATTTTATCCAACAATTTACTTTATTTTAGGTTTCCTATAGCAATAGAACACAGACTCCAGGATGACAGAATGACAGACAGTCTTGTTGGTGTTTTTTAAGGGAATTGTTAAGGGAATACAAACACACACACACACACACACAGTCACTGCACAACATCTGATTAGCAACTGTGAGGAGAAACATCAAAATATATAAACCAATAGAAAAAATGACTTGCCTTCAGTTAGCAGCAAGATCAGTACAGAGATTGAAGGCCTGTTGAAGTGCGCCTCTGCCACGGCGTGCTGTTGTTTAACCAGCTCCGGCTTGGCCCTCTTTAGCTTGAGTGACCGGCGAGCAAGGTTGTTTTTTTTTTTCTTTAGATATTTTTTGGGGCTTTTTGCCTTTATTCTGATAGGACAGTATAGATAGACAGGAAATTAGTGGGAGAAAGCTTGAGAAATCTTGCCCTTTTGGGTGCACCTGAACCGGATGCAGCCATTTTTTTTTGTGGTATTACACAAATTAGTTCTGAAGCTGGCAAAGAGTGTTGTCTTGTTTAAGCTCACCTTGTCCAGTAAAACTTCAATTTCTTCAGACGAGAAGCTTGGTTTCATTTTTTTTAACATTGTTTCTTTCCTTCCATCTCTCTCTCTGTTCAGTGTAGGTAGGCTTTTTATTGAAAACATTAAGCCTAACCAATGGCAATCAAAAGTGTGCTGCAGGTAAGAATTTGACAGTCGAGACAGTTGAGAGAGTCGAGAGAGGAAGATTACAAATACTGCAACAATGCAAATTATTGGCTTTTATGTGATGCCGCAAAACCAGATATAGGCATAAACCATTTTTTAGTGTGCAAAAAAATTAAAATGGTTAATGTCAAAATTCACTGGACAAAGTTTTAGGGTTTTGCATCCAATGGTGTAATGGAAACCTAATGCTACGAGTGCCTACAATTCTCAGTGGGCATACATAGGTTTGAATACTTGTTCTCACCCCCTACAGTGCAAGTCGGCTAGGCATATATTTGCGCTAAAATATCCAGGTGAAAGCTCATATGCTGGAACCATGTCAATAATGGTAATGTTAGTAGCACTGTAATGATTAAAAATGCAATTCATTTAATTACTTGTTACTTAAAAAAAACGGTGTTCTATGTTTTACATCCTTTTTTACTCAACACTTCATTGATCAGCAGATTTGCCACTAACCTGTGTCTGGTACTACCGCTATTGGCCAGACAATCCGGTCATTATCTTGCTATGTTGATTTGGTTGAGTAGAGGTAGGTTATAAATAACCCTCTTAATGAGATTAGCCCCAAACATGGGCTCAGAGCTTTTTGAGCAAAATATAAACACTATAATTTAACAAAATATTTTACTGGTCGTAGTAGCTGAATATATTTATGTAAAAGGCAATTTTTTTTCCGGACTTCTAATTTAGCATGAAATTACCAACAAATATTTTAATTTAGATGGAAGTGTTATCTCTATACACCAGCTATCACAAGCCTCAGGTGAAGGCATTGTGGCTGATCTTGTTTGGAATAGTTGGACAGTGCCCACAGTGGATAAAGGTATTGTGTTTGAAATTGAGTAACTGGTAGAAGACCACACTACTACTGCATACTATGCAATATTTCTCGGTCACAGAAAAAAAGGTGAAGATAGACCTAGGGTTGAAACCATAATTTAGACAGAACTCTGGATGATGTTACATTTCAATTGGCCCATAGGTTGAGCATCTTCAAAAGCGTCATGAGGATGAGGACAGAAGAAAGGAGCTCACCACTCACTTTCAGAGCACGCTGACTGACATCCAGGCTCAGATAGACGAGCATAGCAACCGCAATAGCAAGCTATGCCAAGAAAACTCAATTCTGGCTGAAAAATTAAACAACATCATTCACCAGTATGAGAAGAGAGAGGAAGTAAGTAATGTTTACAATTACAGTTTTTAATAGCCTAACAATATTTTTTGGTGGGCAGACCCCAGATTTAAATGTGGACTTAATATTAATATTTTGAAGTCTTAACGTGTTTTTTAAACTGATTTAAATTGTGAGTCTGTGTATAATATTTACTTGCAACTTTTGGGACTGCATTACCATCCTGACAATTATTTTCCTTTTTTTGATCTAGAGTTTAGAAAAGATTTTCAAACATCATGAAATGCAGCAGAAACTGTCTGATACTAAACTTGAACAAGCCAACATCTTAATGAAGGAAGCGGAGGTTAAACACAAGCGGGAAAAAGAATATGTGAGTCATATCTAAACAGTAGAGAATATTTTAATGTTGCTGCTTTTAAGTTCTGACAGGAACCTCTCAATAATATTAGTGAAAGTGCAGTGTAGTACACTTGGTTGTGGTACCCTAGATCTGCTTAGATGTTGCTGCAAGACCCATTACACTGAGTAGACACTGCTAAAAGAAAAAAATAAATCCCCCTTATCCTAGGCAAATCTCGAAAGGTGGAGCTAGGGAGGTGAAGAGATCAATACAATTGGAATATATTGTCATCAGAAGTGGATAAATATTGATAAAAATGTTTTTGAATGTTTGGTAATCCTAAAATTATCATTGAAAGGGGAACACAATAACCTCTTTGTGCTTTTGTTGCTAGCTTCTTAAAGAGGCAATTGCCCTAACAAAGAAATGCCATGCAATGAAGGAGCAGGAGTTGCAAATGAAGAAACAGGTAAACACTTGGCTTTTGCCTTTCATCTTTTGTGTTTAAACAGTTATTGACTCAGGCTGCAGAGTGGAAACTTCAAGCTAAACAGCTGAAAGAGCAGCAGACAGTGATGCAGGCCCAGGTGAATATTCATCACTCACAGCTCTTTTGCAACAGAATCACTGGGTCATATAGCGTTAATATCATAACTGCAGCAGTAATCTTTTGTTGCAAGGAAGTACTCAATTCTAGGGTTGGGAATTGAGAACCGGGTATCAAGTAGAAACAAGAATTGTATGTCTCAGACCTTATCAATTTCTCTTGTCATTGCTGAATGGTTCTTAGATCAGGGGCAAATTTTTTTTTTGAAAGCAAGCAACACAGTTCTACATTGTTTGCATCCTTTTAATAACTCTTTCTGGCCAGTAGTAACATCAGTTACATTATCGGTTCACTTGCTGATACTAAAAACCTGTGCAGACTATTTCTCCATTATTTCCTCGCCCAAGGCAATCCAGACTCTTCTCATGTGTCGTCCCACGCTGGTGGAATGACCTACCAAAAACAATCAGAACAGGGCCATCTCTGGAGGCCTTCAAAAAGCTCTTAAAGACCCAGCTATTCAGAGAACATTTTCTATCCTAGCACTAAAATGAACTGAAGCACTATCCCCTAGCACTATGCTCCTTAAGGTTTCTGCTATGTAGCTTGATTGTTATCCTCGTTTTGTAAGTCGCTTTGGATAAAAGCGTCTGCTAAATGCATAAATGTAAATGTAAATGTAAATTTCCTATTTGACCAACATAGAACAAAATATGTAAAATATATACCCAGCTGTGATGTGAATGATGTGTCTGCTGCTTTTAGCACTTTCACGGATCAAAGGGGCCATCTAAATATGGATAGCTACTTATCTGAGATTTCCAAAGGAGGGCAGACCTACCAGCCTCACCCTGTATGAAGAGCACAGTGCTCTGTGCTATTTGCGTGTCCAACATCCTTCCTCTCAACCTTTCCTCCTGAGTCTCTCAGCTTCCTAAACCAGTTATGGCACCCTTTTAAAAATGTGAAGCCGTATACATATAATGATATAACATGACAATAAAAGACTAATTGAATTGTGCCTGTTTGCAAATGAATGAAGAAATGAATGAAGAATGAACATAAACATTTGCATGACACCAATCTTACATAAAGTTCCTTTTAGTGACACTAGAGGGTGCTTGACTTCCACATAACATCCAATTTGTGACAGTACAGTATGCTTAACAGTGTTGGTCATTTAATGAAACCACTCATGTGCTATACTATCAACTAACAACAGAACTCTTGGAAAATCTTTCAATTTAATTCACACACAGTAGTAAAAAGGAGAACGCATTCTGTGAATTTAAGGGTCTGGAAGGGTGATAGGGAAATAAGTATTTAATATATGCTGGAGCAAGGAGTTTTTAAAACCAACTGAAAACACTTAAGCCTTAAACCAATGTAAAGAGGTGAAGATAGGTGTCAGTTTTTCTACATCCTCAAAGGATAGGATTTTTTTCAAACCTTAGCGATGTTGCATAGGTGAAAAAATTATGTTTTAGAAATATGCTTTATATGACCACATCCCCCTGGGGT
>JAGFZM010000757.1:20000-181127 GCA_017657215.1 Limnothrissa miodon | reverse complement strand
TTAATGTTGTAACATATTGAAAATATCCAAACACATCTTTAAAGCTTGTGACCTCTAGCAGGGAAGCTTTTTATACACCACTATGCCCTGTCTGACAGATGACTGATTTTCTTTTCTCTTGTGCTTCTAGCTAGTTTTATATGCCCAGAAGTTTGATGAATTCCAGGTAACACTAGGGAAAAGCAATGATGTCTACATCTCTTTTAAACAGGAAATGGACAAGGTTTGTGATTCATTCAATTGACATGGTAATTACAATCTGAAAAAATATACTCTGTCTTTACAATCTGACAAATGTACTCTGTAGATGACCAAGAAAATGAAAAACATGGAAAAAGAATCTGAATTCTGGAAAACACGCTTTGAAAGTTGCAACAAAGCTCTCCAGGATCTGATTGAGGAGGTAGTTTCATGTCGAACATTTCTAACATCATATTATATGAGAATGAAGGATGTTTGTGATGACATTTTTTCCTTTATATTTAATTCAGAGATCTGAGAAAGCAAAGGAATTTGAGCTTTTTACCCTCAAGGTGGATAAACTTGAGACTTTATGCAGAGCTTTGCAGGAAGAGAGAAGGGGACTATATGACAAGATCAGAGGCATTCGATTTGACATTTCTCAAGCAACCTTGGCAGAGGAACCTGCTATAAAAACCTCAGATGAAACACCAAGCGTGGGTCTTGGACTAACTGCCGAGTTAGACAGGTTAAATGCTGAGCAGGCCCCACTGCAAGATGAAACACCAAGCATGGGTCTTGGACTAACTGCCGAGTTAGACAGGTTAAATGCTGAGCAGGCCCGACTGCAAGAGTTTGCTGCCTCACTTGCCACCTCAAATGTAAATGAACTTGAGGACTCTGATGATGACACTGCTAAGTTACCTTCTGTGCCAGAGGAGCTATCAGAGGTGTCCTCAGAGAACAAAATATCCCAATCTGATCCCTGCCACCAAGAGTCAAAGACAGAACAAATTCAATCAGAAACAGCTGAAAGTGAGATTGCTCACCTCCCTGAAGAAGTTACACAGGAGCCAAGCACACCAAGGGAAACTAAAGCAGATGATCAAGCACCAGAGCAGGTGAAGCAAAGGCATGAAGACGCAGAAAAGGACTGTGAGGATCACGCTAGTGTAGAGCTAGATTTGTCAAAGGATACAAAACCAGATGCCGTTTTACCCATTGTAGAGGTGGATTCAAACCAGCAGAAAATAACTAACTCAGAGTCTGTCCAGAAAAACTTGAATCCCATGCCAAAACAGGCAGAAAAGGCAGAGGCAAAAGAAGATGCGGATAAAGTACAGCCTGTAAAACAAGAGCGAAAAAAAAACAAAGTTCCCAAAGAGAAGCCTATTGTAGAGGGTGCAGTCAAAACGGAGGCAGCATCACAAAGTCAGGCACAACCACAGACATCAAAGTTACCCTCTGCCAAACCTCAAGGGAAAAAACAAGGCACCCCCAAGAAAAAAAGTCAGTCCAAAAATGTAAAGAAATAATCGCAGATCACAGAAAATGCCTTTGGCAGTGGTTTACATGATTGTTTGTGGTGTTTCTAGGTATTGAAAATGCTAAAGCAGCATGCTCATTTTTATTGTAATGTGTGGTCTTTAAAATTCCTTAAAAATGATGATTAAATCCTTTTGAACATTTTTACAAAGTGCCATCCTATCTGTCATTATATATGTTTCTTGTATCTGACAATGTTGAATGAGGAATGCAGGTCTGATGCCATGCATATCCTTAAATATATTTTGTAGAATTATCATACATGGAAGATTCCCTTCAAATGTGCACAAAAATGATCCAGCATAATCCATTACAATGACACCTCCTAAATCCTGCGCTTTAGACTAACGTGAGGAATCACTTTGGCTATCACTACTGGCTGAGAAGACCATGCAAAATGAAGAACTATTAAGAATAATTTTGGATGGCCTCTTGGGTATCAGAGGCACCACCCTGAAGAGGGCTATCAGAGACAAATTGCCAAAGATGAAGACCTGGATGCAGGAAGATGTCCGTGTTCTGGCACCCAAAAAAAGTTGTTCTGGATAGTATATGATCACCTGGCCCTATTTCAAAATTTAAATTCTAATTCAATTTGTGGACTGATTTCAGACCTATACATCCATATTCACAAGCAGTGACCAGTCAGATGTGTTGTGCTGTAGGCCTATGTGTGGAACTGTCCTGTGTGCGTCCTTTGCAAAGTTGGTTAGACTAACAGCTCCAGAAATGTGAAGAAAAAAACATATTTCATGTATTGTACAGAAATTTAATCAGAAACATCAAATGCCATGTTGAAATCATTTTCACAAACAAGTAGAATAAATTCTTATATGCTGTCTTGATATACCCTACATGTTAATGACTTTCTAGCTGGTATGCTGTCTGTCCCGTATCTGGGAACAAGTGCTGACAGGAACCTGCTCAAATCGGTCCAGTAGTCCCTTAGCCTGGGCCCGCCCATACTTCCTGTGACGGTACATTCAATTTCACGAGCAAGTCAGTCTGGCCAGGCTGCCGTTTTAGAGGAATTATTTTTCCCAAATCTGTGGGCACCAATGAGAAACGAGCTTACGCATACGTCATCGGAATGAGTGGTCTGATTGGTTGTAGATTCATCAAGTTGTATACAGAGGCATCTGATGGACGCAGGTTAAGCCCGCCTCCCAAAAGACGTTTGGGAGCTTTGTCGTGCAAGCCAGGCTAGTAGTCCCTTCTTTCTCAATTACATTCTGGCATTTGTTAAGGTCCAAGGTGACCACATTTTTAAAGGTCTCCTACAACACATTTTGTGATCATCAGAAATTATTTTAGCCTCAATAAGAAATTTGTGCTGAAAATAATCTAGGAGCACTGCTGGAGGGCCTAGTACAGGTCCATAATTTTGCCTTCCATCCAACCGTATACATGTTTGAACACGAGCCGGAAAAAGGTTCTGACAGAGAAGAACAGCCATCTCCACAGCGTTTGGAAATGAATGTGGCAGATCGGTAAGTTTCTTGTAGTTTTCCTGGTAACTATGTGTGGTTAGCTCTAATAGCCTAACATTAGCGTAACAACTGCCCTGCAGAATTTTTTATGCACACAAAGGCCTATCCAGTAGGGCAAAAACCGTGTAAATAAGTATTTTTCCCATATATGATGCCTACAATTTGAGATAAAAGTAAATAGTTGTGTGCGCACATCCAAATATCTTATTGCAGGTGCGAAATCAAAAAGGGTAAACTGATGAAAGAACAAAAGGATATGCACACTGCTTTAGAGAGACTCGACTTTTAATATTTGTGCAACGTTTCAAACGTTGCAAATGTATTAAAAGTTGAGTCTCTCTAAAGCAGTGTGCATATCCTTTTGTTTTTTCTACAATTTGAGATAAAAAATTAAATTGTGCTAAAATCCTGCAACATCTCATAGAGCACTTTAATGTGGTTTTTTTTTTTGCCTTTGATTTCCGTAAGATGTAAACAAATAAGGTTACACTCTAACTAGGCAGTAAACATTGAAATAACATTACAGTACAATACATCAAATTGGGCGCATTTCCCACATCATCTGTGTAACATTTCGCAGTGCTTTGTTCTATTTGCAGACTTTACATGAAAAATTGACTGGAAACTTTTTTTCAGTTTTTAGTTTTTCAGGCTACTCAACAAATAGATAATTGTATTGATTTCTGAATGTGATTTAATAAAAAATACAATGCATACTGAAATACTGAAACTCAGTAAAAATGAGACAATATCTGAACTTTCCATTTCTGCATCGTGCTTGGATGGAACCATTCACGACAGGTGTCCTGGTTCAGGTGGGGCCGCTTACCATTCGTAGAGGTAACTGAGAAGAAGTTTCAGTTACCAACCAGACTGACTGGAGGCGATCAAATCCTCAGTCCCACCTGTAACCTGACTACAACCTGCACTTCCTGCACCCCTGCCTCTCACTGCTTGATTCTATGTCTCTAAACTTCTGGGTGGGCTGCCTCCAGCTCCACAGATGACCCTGACCTGATTGATACAGCTTCCAGTTGGCCCTATGGCTTGAGTGCTCCTAATGAGATTATATCCTGGGGGACTATTATGTTGCTATATTAGCACAATGCTTTTCTTATTATGTGTGCCTACATCCTGGCATTATTGTGATAATTCTATGGTCAAGACCTAATAATACCATGGACTACCACTACATGTATCACCATCTGAAACTGAAAACCCGCTCTAGGCAGTTGGGTTAGCCCTTTGAGTTGTCAGAACTGCCCAAGGTTTCTTCCTATACCATAACATAAGATAAAAAATGATGTTGCTCACTGGTGGTTTGTTGTGAAGCGCTATGAGACATGTCTTTTGTAAAATGCGTTTTACAAATAAAATTGAATTGAATATGTACTTTGCCAACTGAAACATCTCAGAACAATTATTTCAGGATTGTAGATGGTCAAGAGACAATGATGTAACGAATATGCCGCCAATATTTGGCTTCAATATACATTATACTTTGGCTTAACGGTTGATGGTTTTGATAGAAGCATAAGCCCCTCCCACTCAGAATGAATGAAAATGTAAACAAATATGCCTTTTCATTTTGTTCTGAAGCTGATGATTTGCCAGCTACTACTGCAAAGATGCAGACGTCAGTGAATTCACAGGCACGTGAGAAAGATTATCAACTCTTCACAAGCAAAGGCATAAGCCAGACCAAAATCTCTGGGCTTGCCACAGTAGGCCACACTCTCATGGTTTAGTCCTACACCAAGTGCAAAAATAGAAAATTAAAATATTGTGTCATTGTTTGCCTTTTGAACTTCTGAAAAGAAGACCTCAAGTGTACCAAGTATAAAATATGAATCCAGCAACAATTATTAATTTGCTGAGATGTTCGAGAAATGCATTATTGAATTTTTTGCAATTTTTAAAATATTTTTGTGTGAAATATGCAAACAGAACACTGTAAAGCATTACAAGAACCCCCACATTTTCAAACTGACCTTTTTTTGCAAAGTGATGGCTATTATGTTTCCTTGGCAATCAACAGCCTTGCACATGATCAAGATCTGCTTCTTATTAGCATTAACAATGTCTTCAGAGTTACTACTGAGCAGTGAATACTTTTACCTCAATCATGAGAGCATTTATAGACATTCCTATATCCAGGCTCTGAAAAACAAGTAAATGAAATTGGGAATGTATTTATTTTTAACACCTTTTAAAGACCTAAAGCCAGGGTGCATAAAAATGGCTAAACATGCGCAGATGCAAAACGCACCACTAGAGGTGCATAATTAACGACGTAAATTTGACTGGGAGAATTGGGGACCTTGTGCACATCATTAAATATCTTTCAAATTATCTAGAACAGACAAAGCGAGAGTTTATTCCTGACACTTTCACAGCATCATTAAACAACAAACATGAATTATTAAATTATTCATTGAATCAGCAGGAATTTCAACAGAACCTTCAAGAGAACCTTTAATGAAATCTATCCTAGTTACAAAAGGGAGAGCAAATCCATACCTACTGATTTAAAAATGGGTGTCATTGAAGCAGATGGCAGATTCTAAAAATGTTGTCTTTATAGAGCAATATTCACATTTAGAGACATTCTTTTATCAGTATATTCAATTTGCATTGGTACAGCATTAACAGTGTGTTTCTCATAGAGGACAAAAAAAGAGAAAAAAAAAACTAAATGTGTGTGCAAACATTCAATAAAGCATTCTGAATGTAAATCATGACCTTACCCCCATGAACATTCTTAAAAACACTGATCCAAATGAAAATAAATTACCAATCCAAATAAAAGACATACAAAAGATTATAAAATAATACAAAAATATCAGGCTAGGACAAGATGGAACCATTTGTCAATACACTTCCAAGAGTTTGAAGGATGAAAAGGGTTTAACAAAATGGTAATCCAGGTTACCACAGTGTGGACATTGCTGTACATTACTATACTCAGAGAAGTACTGCATACCAACCCGGACATCGATGACTGGCTTTCCACAGTGCTTGCAGTTCAGACGAGCCTATTGACACAACATAGAATAGAAAGATAGCTTAATTAATAACTTAACCTCATTCTGTGACGGCTGCATGCTGTTTTCCAATTTGTTTGCTCTCTTCTCTGTCAGTCTCCTTCCTTATAGGTAATTGCTGGCGTGGATGTAGCTAACCAGGAGGGATATAAAGTTTGTCATTTATGGACAATTTCTGTTTTGGTCTTTGCATCCACATCACAACACTCAAAACCTACATACACCCTTGCTGACATGCTGATACTGATTACTGACAAAGATAATTAAATGGTTTTTTTTTTTCATTAATAAATAAAAATTTTGTTTTTGGTTTGTCCTCATTGGTTTGGTTTGAATGGTGTGCGTTGTCTTTTTTAGGCAATGCATTATACATTCTAAATGAAAATGGTTCAAAACCACTGCCAACACAGTTGTGCACTTCAAACACACTGCAGTGTGTGAATGAGTTGCTATTTTTCTCTAGTGAAAACAGGGTGGTGCGCACATCCAAAGAAACTCTACACAGGTGCTGGACAATTGTAGGAGACGATAGAGAGGAGATGGTCCGTACACTGTTATAGCTCCAAAAAAAATGTAATTTAAAGAGGCAATGTTTCGATCCATGTGGATCGGCCTAATGAAGATCCACATGGATCAAAACATTGCCTCTTGAAATAAAAAAAAAATGTTTGGAGCTATAACTCCATCTCCTCTCTATTGCTATTTTTTTGGCTTTATATAAACCTAGGGTCAACAAATTATTATCTTTAACTATGAAGATATTCAAATATCCTAAATCCTAAAAATCATCAATTCATCTGCTGTAAGCCCCCATAGACAAGCCAAACTAATCGGGCACATAGGATGGATCAGAGTGCAAAAGTGAACATCTCTTGTCTTTTCTTTCTGATAGCATTAGATTTCTGCTGATTTCATTGATTGTTTCAGTGGGCCTATGTATAGCCAGAGGGTCTAAATTCACATACATTCTTTAGCCTAATGTATGGAACTAGATCATTTTCGGATCTGACTCTCTGAATAGGCAACACTTTGCTGAAAAGATCTTTGCACTTGCACAAAAGAAACTATGTAGCTTAACAGCAGACCGCTATTTCTGTTAAGAATATGAATGACCTAAGACGCTAAGCTACAACTTGCCATACACAATTTATATTTGTGAATGCCACCAAGCTACTGTAGTAAAATACCATAATACCACTTATCAATGCACTTATCAATGCATTCTTAGAATGAGCTGAATGAACCTGAAGGTCATGCCAATTTGCTTAGCAAACTGGCTTTACATCAAGGCTGTTAAGTTTGACTCTGAGGCAGACACTGCAGAAGCAAAGCTCATCAAAGTGCACTGTGTGCTCAGTCTCCTCCTGGGTCTCGTCTGTACAAGAAGTAGCCAAGAACTTGACCCTGACCTCTATGGCTTGTGCTGACATTTATATTACAATGCATCTAGGTGACCTGCATCCGTTACACTACATTTGCCTGTCCTCTGTTTGGCCATAAAACAACATTTGACAAAAATACACTTACCTGACAACATGGTGAGGCTGCCAATATATCATACGTATACAATGTCCCCAACTGGTGCCAACTGCCGTCCCATCGCGATTTACACTTTATACACACAACTTTGTGGACTCCTTCCAGACAGTCCACACAGATGCCATACAGGTGCATAAGTCTCCCTTTAAGAACAAATTACATATGATAAATTAAATGGTGCAAAAAGTATATTACATAAATATATAATTATGACAAACAATTTATAATTCTTCATTCCTGTTAAAAGGGATGTACAGTAACAATATCAAAAATGTTAAAATTAGGGGTTGACAATAACAAAATCTCACTCACTCATTGACTCATTTATGTGGGTATATGTTGGTTACCGAATCTGTGAGGGGCATTGCTATGTACCGCTCTGCTCTAGAATCTTGGTCAAAATGTTCCAAATGGTAAACTGCAATACGTGAGATTCAGGGACTTGGATGATTTCGGATATACCCGAGACAAAAAATCATGGAATTATAAAATAACAAGTGAAATGTTACAAGAGTGAAACCATAAAAATTATATAGAAATGTGTTAGAAATGGTTTAAATGCTGCAACATGGTTGTAGTCTCTAGTGATAACCTGCTGATATCCGCAGGTCGGGCGGTTATGGGTAGAAGTATTGTGGGTGCGGGTAGGTTTGGGTCGGGTCAAAAAAGTAAAAACGCAATGAATTAGGCATATTGCATTAGAGACTTTCTAAGACTTTTGGCTCATTGTTATGATTTCCCTCTCCTCTCGATGCTGGCAAGAGCGGTGCTTTGCGTTCCTGCATCCAGCGTTTCGATCGAGGGCACGTTCAGTTCAGCAGGTGGTGTGCTGGAAGCGCGTCGAAATAGGCTAAACCCTGGCCCAGTGGATTCTATTACTTTCCTTCACAGTGCTTCCAAACAGATGCCATAAATAAAGTCGGCCAATATTTTCAATTTGGTAGCTTAGATTGTTGAAATGTCATGGCTTTGTTGGCTTTGTTATGCCATGATAATGTTACAGCTTAGAAAAACTTGTTTTTTTTCATACACACTTGTGTCTTGTAGGCCTACAGGAGAAATGTGTTTCATTTTTGGCAATCCTTTAATAAAAACGACAAATTGATCGTTAGTTTTTTTTGGCGTTGTTTCATGCATAAGCTAATTAATCCTTCATGAAGTTGTATCATCATCTTTAAGGCGCAAATCATTGCCATTTGGATACCATTGTTCCAAATTAGTCCTCTCCACTTAACTGGTAGCTAGGTTCCGCGACAGTTGACACACTGGCGTTTTTTTTTTTTTTCATCGGGTCAGGTTGAATTTGGGTCACGGTTCGACAATTTTTTTGCGGGTCGGGCGGGGGGGTTTGGGTCTCCTGGGGGGGGGGGGGGGGGGGGGGGGGGGGGTTAAAAAAGCCTGACCCGCGCATCACTAGTAAGTAGTGTCCTGTAGTAGTGTGCAGGATCCATTGAGTACTAAGTCTGTGTGATTGATGATCTTATGGCCAGACCCTATGGCCGGTCTTTGACGATGTTCTTTGCCTACTTCCTGGATGTGCTAGAGTACATGTCCTGGAGGGAGGGCAGGGGGCACCAATGATCTTTTCAGCTGTTCTGTCTGTGTGCTGATGTCTGCATTTGTCCTGTTTTGTGACTGACCCAAACCAGATGGTAATGGATGAGCAATGGATGAGATGGATGAGACCTACAATAGGTAACCTATATAAAATCTATCGTCTTTCAGACATATCCAACTTTTCAAAATGAAAACACTGGCTAAAGTTGCTACTTTTAAAAATAAGCAAATCGAGAAGCAGGTCAGACTAGTTTAAACAGGCTGGCTGCATATTGTGAAGGCAGAGCTCCCAAGTGTCACCTGGTTGCTGTTTGGGTACACTGCAGCTTCTCCAGAAATAATAAAATTATCCCCCATGTAAAAGCTATGTGAGTCAAAGAGCGATTCAGCAGGAAACCATCCAAACTAAACCAGTACCCACTGTTGCTATTAAACATCATCAAAGACCTCACATACCCTGTGCACTCTCTCTTCACCCTCGCTAACCTTTGGTAGGTGCTACAGATCTCTGAATACAAAAACCACCAGAATAGCATCTTCCCCACTGTCATCACTCTCCTGTAGATAGGCTGGCATTGCAATCTTCATCCAGCCATAGGCTCAACCATTACAGTCTTATTACTCCATGAATCCTAGACATTACTTGCACTGCAGCTTAGTTTCTTCTGTGTATTTTTTTTTTATTTTGTACAAAATCTTTGTAGTTTATTACATGCAAATAATTGATAGGTTATGTATATTGCCTATTGTGTTGTTGCACAGCACAGTGTGTGTCTATAGTACTTACTGCCCACTTAATACTACTGCATGTCTTTCTTGTTTGTCTAGAGAGCCAACACCTACCCAATTCAAATTCTTTATATATGTATATGTATATAGCATACTTGCCCAATAAAACCTGATTCTGAAGGTTGTGCATAGCAAGTACAAACAAGCTCCTATGCAGAGATTGCTAAAGTGCGATAATTTTGTCAAATTCTGCAAATCATTGGCTAGTTGTGTGTGATTTAAGAAATCAGAAATAGTTTTTCAAACCTAGATTTAAACACTGACATACAAAAAAAGACTAATTATATGCAATTCCACATTTATAGGAAAATTACTTTTCATTTCTGGATTCTGACCATGTATTCTTTATCATAGAAATCATAGGGCCCTACATTTTGGTCTTTTATTGCTGAAAACCAAAAACCAATTGCATGAATTTAAAGCTCTGATCAAACTGTATTTTCAGTGGTTTGAAGTACTTCATTTTTTTATATGTGATTTATTGCAGCAGTGACTGGTATGTAAAATGTCCTTTCTCAGATGGCTTTGATGCTAACTTTGTCTTCAAAGACTGACAATTTGGCTAGAGTTTATAAGCTTAATGACAGCCTAGTTAACATTTAACAGAATTAATAACCATTATGGTACATTATAGGTACATTATAGCACAGAAACATCAATAATCAACAAAATGTCAATTGTATTTCATATCACTACCTTGTAGATGGCATGGGACATCATATTCTATCTCCTCATGTCTGGACGGGCTAAGGAAAAGTGTTCCATCAACAAGTGGAAACTGCTCAAAAATGGGCAGGACACGCTGGCAAAGGGCACAGTGAACCATGTTGCGATGGCAAGCACTGAGGGCTGACAGGATGAATTTTCTCAGATCCTCTCCTTGTCCAGCATATGCATCATCTTCCATTCGGACATGATATGTGTTCATCTTGTGGCGGGGTATGTGAGTGAGCAACTCTGAAAGGTCAAGCCTGCGAAGAAATTGTACAGGATGGTCCCCTGGGACAAGCCGTGGTAATGAAAGCCCATGTATATGCGCAACATGACTGCCACGGCCAGGGATCGCACCAGTCATAACACTCTTTTTGTGGTTTTCCATATGGACAGCATTCTTCAAAAACTCACCCAAGTGCAGAGAGCTGCGAGGTCCCATGACAGTATTAGGAGACAAGAAGGGAAAGCCTGAAGGGGGAGACTGACAACCAAGGCTGCTAGCACTATTTAGTAGGCATCCATTACCCTTCTCATTAGAGTTCTGCCTGTCAACCAGCTGCCGATGGGATGATTCATGACTAGGAATTCGTTGAAGCAACTTATTGCTGGTGGGCTGTTTCCATTTTTTAGGCTCTTCTGAGGGTTCCGCACATGTGGCTCCTCCTACTGAAGAGCTCATGGACTTTCCTGGATGTTTTTCCAATACTAATTTTTTTTTTCTGTCATCATGCATGCGCCGTACCTGATACCAGTCTGTGTCTTTTTTAAGATGCCCCTGACCACAGCGACAGGAGCAGAAGCGAAAGGCCAGGTCATAACCTTTTTTTGTCCACATGTTCTGTCGGCACTGTTTTTCATTCCAACTGCGAGCCCTTCCTATACAGTTAAACTGCACCAAAATGCTGCTTTCCCATTCATAAAAGCACTGCAGATGCATCCAGTTGCTGAAGGGGCAGATTTCGCTGTTGCACAGGACCCGCTGGTAGTCATCTCTATCAAGGTTAACCGGTCTTCCTATACTGCAGACAAGAGGGGTGGCACAGGGAGCCTCTGAAAAACAAAGCATATAAACTGTGACTACTCTAAACCCAGCATGTAAAATAAGGGTTGGAATCTTTAGCTGTTCTACCTGTGTAATAAACATGTAGATAAGTATAAACATTCACTTTAACCTAAAATATAATAGGCTACATACACATAATATAGAGCACACTGATCTGAGCTGAGCATGGATAATTTTTCATTAGCTTAGCTATTTCTTTAACCATGTAATGTAGTAGCTTCCCTAGGGTAGCTTCATGAAATTCAACTATTTCCAACACTTTTTGACGCAGCACTGCAATGATACACCGCCTCGATTCTTTCAAATAACAGAACTTAACCAGAGGCAAGATTAACTTACACTACTAAAGATTACGAGTAGATGGCAACTGAAGAACACGGATGATTTCTTAAACACTATTTTAGACATGTACTTCTAGACTTTCCATTTATTGTTCATTCTCAGATATTTTGTTGTAGGAGATGCAAAACAAAGTACAATACTAAAAACAAGTGGCCAACTGTGAAGTGAAGTAGTTTTGAGCTTTCCTGTTTGAACTTTCTATTGTCGCTAGCTTAACCAAAGATCATTTAGAACAGATAAAGCATTCAAGGCTTGGCCAGTGTAATCAAATGGGATACATTTACAGCCTCTTAATTAGCATTAACAAATTCTCTTAATAAGCAGTTTTCATAATCATACCAATACTCAATTGATTTGACTGGGTTACTATGAGATCATGGCTAGCGATGCGGGCTATTGTAAACAAACTTGAGATGTAAATGTTAATTTTAACTGACAGCAGAAGATCTCCTTATGATTCGTCTTGCTTCATTAATTGTCCCTGCTTAACACTGCTTGCATCCATAGTTGCCACTCACATTTTTGAAAAAAAAAAATCTCACTGAAAAAAAAAAACCCAGACAACTAAACTAAGTATAAGCAGCCATATTGGGACCCCTGGCAGTATTCTCAAGGTCTGTGGGACCCATGGAATTCTTCAGAATAATAGAATTCTAACTCAGCAGGCAGAGTGACAACGGGATAAATCTCTGAAAGTTGTCCCAATATGGCTTCAGCCTTATGACGTAGATGTCCTGTCTAGTTATTCTTTAAACCGGGACAAAGCAACATTCTGTTTTTCTCTCACGAGCTCCCTCTAAAGACCGCTGTATTGCATTGTATTGCACTGCATTCTATTGGAGGCGGACCACGCTGCTGAACATTGCAAGTGCTGTATCTACCGCTGTAGGCCACAGTGGCGCATTCTACACCGTTCGTTCACCGTGTAATGACTAATTTTAGCATACTAAACAGTATGAAACAGATTAATTAAATGAAAAATGTTGCATAGTGTGCCTTTAAGGTCTGTGTGTCGACCACCTTGATTGCATCAATGTTTAACGTCTGTTCCGCTGAATGTCTTTGCACAGTGTTCATGTATCTCTGCCGACAATATCCTAAATTTTATATTTAAATTTAATATTGAAACAATGTTGATTTATCAACTATAGACCAATGGAATCTCAATTGGATTTCAACTGATACTGATATTGAATCAACATTGAAATTCCAACGTAACTATAGATCAATGCGATTTAAATTATATATCCATTGATAAAACCAGAAGATATAATATATATAATATTTTTTAATTATTTAACTATAGGCTAAAAAAATACTACTACCACACAAAGGCCTAGCCAGGATGTCCATAACCTACGTGAGTTTAGTTTGTAAGTACAATTTTGAGGTAGTAAAAATTGCAAGTACACGCTTTTTAGGGGGAAAATTATTTATTTGATTTTATTTAGCCTAACTTTAATTCGCAAGGTCGTCTCCAACTTCTTCTGCCTGGTCTGGCGCATGATGATCCAATTTCATACCGTAGTCGCAGCTGTTGGGTGAGGGTATCTGAAACACATAACAGAAAAACACTTTCGGTTAGGCTAGTCAATGCCGTAAGTTTTCTGAAGTAAATAGCCGATAGAAAAGAGCTGTCATTGACACCGTGGATAGGCTACAACTCCAGCATTATGGTCAGCTGAGGTAATTTACAGTAGGTTTGTGTAACTTATTCCATGCTAATAAGTGGAGGATAGAGAGAGTTGAAGGGTTAGAAGCTTTGGTGTTAGTTGGGTATATTTTTATTAGTAACAGCCTACAATGGCAATAGCAATTCCGAAATAAACCATGAACAAAACATTGCTAGCCATATGGCTTTATTAAGTTCGAGTGTTAATGAAGTCTGGAGATGCTAACTTTGCTTACTAACGGTTTTTGAAAGTCAGGTTCTTGATCGGAGGGGATGTTGCTTAAATAAAGCTATGACAGCATACAATGACAGCATCTAGCCTATCACATTTAACTTCGTAGTGCAGATATGCATTCATAGATAAGATCAAAGTTCTTTCTTACCTGAAATTGATTCCAAAATGAATGAGACGGAGAGCAGTATTGCTGGTCTACCAAACGATGATCTCTGTGAATTGTAGGTCTGTGACTTTTAAATCATCTTTCCCGGTCAACTATGTATCGATGCTTTTCGACAATAACCATTTCCTGGTCAATTAAAAATCAATGAATTTTCAATGTTACCATCATCACCAAAAATCAACGTTCTGTCAATCATAAGGACAACTATGTATCAATGTTGTTTCAATACCACTACTTTCAACATTAGGCTTCATCGGTTTTACAATGTTGATTCAACATTTATTTTGCATCAGAATTTCAATGTCAACCATTCTGATAGTTCAGATGGAAAACCAACAGATTAAGTTGGATTTTGTCAAAAAAAAAAAAAAAAAAAAAAAACCCAGACGACTCGCAAAAAAAAAAAAACAGGAGTGGCAACACTGCTTGCATTGGTTAGTTGGGCTCTCACGTGATGAACAAACAACTCAAACCCGAGGCGAGGTGATTGAATCATAGACTAAAAACCCAATTAATTAATATTTTCTTATCTTATAGCAGTATAGTTTTGTTTGTAGCGTGATCAATGTTTATGTAAGCAGTAGATTAAGGAGCTAACAGGTAACATTTTAATTATATTTTGCTAAAATGAACAAAAATACTCCAAAGAAAGATTCGTTCATTTTTCCGAACGAGTCCCAAAGTCCGAGTCGAGACACATAGACTGTATATAGTTATGTACAATCTATGGATGAAACGAACAACTTTCAATCACTGTAGTCCTCCATGTATTCTGCACTTGCTCGTGCGCGCCCTTTCGTTGCAGTACCACCCGGAAGGATTTTGAGAGTGAACAGTCTCACCATATTATAAAATTCCCTGATGATACCCACACATGTGCCTACCTACACAACACAGGACAATTCAGGTTTCACGATATCTTGTCGCTGTGGGCCTATAGCTACAGTTGACGTCCTATGTAGGCTTTTTCATTTTAGAAGCCCACCTTAAATCCATGCTATATGGACAATGTCTTATCATCCAAAGCAGCCAACACATTAATGGCTAACGTTACTTACCACCCATGTTGTCTTTGCATGATCCTACTGTAGGTCTAGCTCCTGATAACGCGGTTGCAACTCCGGGGTTTCCTCCTGATGCTCCATTTTCTTGTTCATCACCACTGCTGTTTGTGCGTTTATTCCGCTTTCCTTTGCTGGTTTTCTGATTAGGCATGGTGTTCCTGTCACAGCGAGTGTTGACATCAGTGCGTGTTGACTGACATTTTTCGCAGTTGATTAGCTCGGCTATTTGACAAGTGCACGGCTTCCACCTGCTTTTTACGACCGACTGTGCTTCGCGATTACTCTTCCTCACTGTCACCAAAGGCCTAGTCCAAATTCAGAAAAGGAGTCTGTATTGGGTTTCTTGGAAGGCGTGTCTGCGTTTTGTTTTCATTTTCAGCTTTCAGTCTGTTATGGTCAAGCGGCGTTTCCTACATCGGTGACGTAGCCCGCTGACTCCACCTCTGCTTCAGCTTCCGCCTGTCCCCTATCAAAGACTGAAATGTAAGAAAGACTTTGTATGGGTGATTCTTGTTTTGGACCACATATTTGGCTGTCTGTTTGAATCTGTATTGAATTTTATGATTTTAACATTTTGCCAGGACCATACCATACTTAACTATGAGGAATGCATGTTTGCCAAACCCAGGGGTTGAAAATATTATAAATGGGATGTGTTTTGTATATTTTCCCATTCGTTTTCCACCCTGTGGAAATTTACACAGTAATTACCAAGTTTAAATAATGTGGAAGTAAAAGAATGCTGAACTTTTCTGGGATATAAATGTGCCCCTTTTGCTATGATAAAAGTTTCATTCTTGTAGCAATAGCAGTTTTAACTTTAATTAACTTTTACGAAGCCTTACAGGGTGAAATGGAATATAACAAGGTGGAACAGAGTATTATTTATTTTATCATGCATAGTTTCCTTTGTATTTCACAACAGTACTACAACAACAACTACAACTACTACTTCAACTACTAATAACAACAACAATATGATTATCAGAATATTATTAAGAATAACATACCATTATTTTTCATTGTTATAAAAATAATTAAGTAAATACATTCAAATAATACATCTACAAGTCATTTTAATTTAAATAATAAACATTTGTAAAAAATAAATATATAAATATAGCGCCATTTCTACTCAATAAGCTGCATATCTCTTACATAGCCTAACAGGGTGGAACCTAACAGGGTGGAAAATTTCTAGCTAATTTAGCTCTAGCTCTTTGTGTGAGCAACATTTAGCTAGCACACACTACACATCTTATCAGCACTTAAATAGCTACTTATACTAAATATTCTTTTCAATAAATATTTCCCATAATATATACTAACAGGGCGGAACTTTAAGAGTTCCTCAAATCGGTTTGTTATATGAAATTGCAAAAAGAAAATACAGGAGACAGTGATGGCTACAGCTTCTCTTAGTTTTCCAGGTGAATTTGCCTCCAAAAACAAATTATGTCATATCTGGAAATGGCTGTATGAATTTGTAGTCTTTTTAGGGAGCCAAGAAACTATAGGCTAACAGGGTGGAATGCGGGGACATATAATATATTATATAATTACAGAAAACAAAATAAGTTTTACCAGATTTGTTTGTTTCTCTAAAGGTGGTATACCCTAGCCTATAAAAATAATAAAGAATATATATATATTTTTTAGTTTATATTTACTGAGGACGTTGAACACAATGCATTTGGGACATGCTAAACTGAGCGCATATTCCAGAGAAATGGTGCCTTAAAGAGATGTACAAAAATAAAAATTATGATTTTCCTTTGTTAGAGCTATTAAAAAACACCTAAACACATAATAAAATAGGTTTGTTACAAAGATTTGTCTAATTTTATAAAAGAATAAGCGGTAATAGGTAAATTGCAGTGGTGTCATCAACAAACATAAGCATATTAAAATTATGCAGAGCTGTGGGGGTCTGTTACACAGGGGTCTTTGGCTCTTCATTCAATTAATTAAGGTAATAAGATCATTATCAAGACAATATATGTAGTGGCTTATAATAGTTACTTGCTACTGTATAACAACAATAGAACACTTCACACTTGTAAATTTGTTACGGTTTTGTGGCATTCATGGATTAACAACTAGTTTGTAAATAAGCATGAAACTGAGGTATCCTTTAAAATGCAGCTGATGTTTCACTTTTAACAAAGTTCCATTGCGATAAGTAAATAATCTTTACTTGAGGAATGATGACTAGTTTAATTAAAACCAACTTCAGTACAGAAACATTTTATTTCAAAATGCTGAAACGTGTACAAAATATTACAGACATTTTAATGGATGTCATTCAAATCTGACTATTCACTAATCTTTGGAGTAATTGTACAATATAGTCGTCTGCATAAGTATTATACAAAACACAGCATGAATCAAAAGACAGGCATTCTTGTTTTTAAAACAAGGAGAGTAAACTGCTGCTTTGGCATTCTTTATAGTAATATCAAAAGGGTTACCAATAAAGTAATTGGTTGAGCATTAAGTCTGCAACTGAACAGTACAGTCTTTCCATGTTGCTGGAAATGATTTCTTAAAAAACATATTGACATTTCCGTAGCAAAATGAGACATCACAGCATCATTGAATAAGTTGTTTCAGGGCATAGCTTGAACTCTGTTCAGTACAAATAAGGTGCTGACAATTCTACAAGAGTATAACATCAACATTGTCATGAACACCTTGAAGTAGTAGTTCTCCTTGAAATGTTATTATCTTCTTTCTCTTGGCTGCCTTCAGTGTTCCCACAAGGGCCTCGAACAAGTTAGCACACTTGTCATCATTGAAAAGCACTCCAAATTTCACACTGATCTTTCCATCTGCATCTGAAAAAAGTAAATAGTTGTACTTTAGGAACATGCCTTGGGGCAATAATGTGGGTGGATGGATGGATGGATGGATACTTTATTAATCCCAAAGAAAATGAGGAATTTGGTGAAGTCATATTCTTGACCATCAAAAATTACCCAAATATTATTTTATATACTTCAAGGTCTCCAAACAGTTTTCTTCTGAAGCTACCTTGAAAAAAAATGAAAACACATGTGGACAGTTCTGGGATCATTGTGGACATTCCTACATTTTAGGGATCTTCCAACAAAGCCATAATTGTTCTAGAGCAGTTCTAAAGAGCAGTTCTAAAGTCAAGGCCTGCAGGCCAGATCTATGTTGAAATGTTGAAATGATGTTTTTGATTAGTATTAGAACTGGCTCACATGTCGCAGCCGCCTGCTGGTGTTTTGCACGCACCAATAACCTACTCCATACCCGGTAACGGAAGCGTACACAAACAGTTCAGTGCAGAGCCCTTCTGTAGGCTACAGGTGCGTCACTAGCTATTTATTATCTAGAGATATGCATCAGTGGTTCTCTAGTGGTTCGCTAGTTATTTCTCATTATAGAGATGTATGTACGAACAAGTCACTAACTATTTCTTTTGAAAGCTATAAGCATATTGCTAGCTATTTCTTATGTTTATAGCAGTGTTTCCCGAAGTGTGGTCCGGGGACCACTGAGCATTATGCCTAATAGAAGGGTAAATATGAGATTGGTAACTTTAGGTTATCCCAATATCCTCAGTTGGATATATTGCTAACGTTGATACTGAATTTCATACTGAAGTTGTTCTTATTCCTTAATACAGGGTTGTCAATATCAGGAGTCAATCAAGAAAAGTTGACATTATTGATAAATACTAATCATAAAAAAGTAAGACATCAAAATGCAAAACTGTTGCAATTTAATGTGGCAAACATAAGTAATCAATATACACTATATGCAATTTAAACAATTCATTAATAAAAAAATCCTGAATGTTTTTTTTTTTGATGTATGAATCCATATCCAGAAGGAAATAGATTATCCAACACAAAAATGTGTTACTTTTATCTTGAAATACATTTATCTTGTAAATGTTGATTTCTTTTTCATAGAAATTCATACATTATGTATGGATTTGTTTCTAGCAAATAATTTTGATCAACAAGAGCTTATGTTTTCCACATGTAATCCTAATACTTGTCCAAACGGACAGTTTCAAACAAAGCGTATTTCTGCTGATAACAATCATGTCTGTGCACATCAAAAGGCAAACAATATCAGATCAATAGATAATATGTGCAAATATGTAATAGGTTTCTTACTCTCAGTGCCAAGGCGTCGAATCTCTTCCACAAGTAATGACACTTCATGCTCCACATTCATTGTCACTACAAAACAAACATTTAAGGGGAGACAATTAGACATAGGCTACATAAAATGTTTGAAGATGAGCTGTAACGTTAGTTAAAGAATGAACACAGCCCATTACACTATGCAGTAGATTAATCATTTAAAGTAATGGATGTCATTGTATTCTGAAGAACTTTATCCATTAGTAACATTATGCAAATTAGGCTAGGCTACAGTGCAGAAAGTGATCATTAAAAAAAGGACACTTCGTTAAAGATACTTCTGACTGAGGTAATTTGTATTCCCAAAGGGTATCACCAGTTAGGGCCATTTCATAGTCCACACAAGGTACAAATGTCACAAGGAACGCTCATGCACGTATTTTCGCTGCAGCTTACGTGAGGTTTACGTGTGGTATGTTATGATTGATGGGCTAAAATGCAATACATTGCTCATACAATAGGGGGTAGCAGAGTCAGGGTGACAGTTTTCGTGAGACAAATTATTTAGCTTGGTTTGAAACATCGCTACGCAAAAAAGAGAGAGAAATAGAAAGTGGCATGTCCGTCCTTTAAAGGCCCACTATGCAACATTTTTCATTTAATTAATCGTTTCATACTGTTTAGGATGCAAAAATGAGTCATTACACGGCCCGCGATATTGATCTGGTCCGCCTTACATCGGGAGATATAATCTACTGTGGATCTAAATTTGGATTTAAGATGATTATCTCCTCATACTTTAACACAGGGTTTCCCCTATGTACATTTGACTGCGGCGGCCCGCCGCACCTTCAAGCCTTGCCGCCGCACCTTCAGAACTCCCCCCCCGTCCTCACGTTACTTTAGGTTTGGAGCGATTAGCGCTTTTTGAACGTTCATCCTAACCCCTACTAAATTTTAAGTATGGTTGTGACATATGATGTGTGATGAAGTGCATTGTTTGGATTCAGTGCTACTGGTTTAAGCCCTCTCTTAGGTTTGCCCTGCTTCCTGACTCGTGACTAAAATTGAGCGGCTCTTGGTCCACCCCAGTTAAAAATTATATTTGCGCCTGGTGTTGTGGCAGTGAATTACCACGCGTTGCATTGACTCCGACGCAGAAGCATAAACCAAAAACGACGGCGACGGTGTCGGCGTCAAATCGACGCAGAAGTACAATGAGGCCTTTATCGTTACAGCCTCAAACGTTGGATTACATTCGTCTGCTACTAAAACTAATCATCCCATAACCAATAACTCAGTCAACCAATCAATCGATCTACCAGGCAGTTTACTCATCATTTTAACGTTAGCCCCGCTAAAACAACTTAGAAATTAAAAGCCTCCGTGAATATTTCTTAGCGCATCATAAATCAGATCAGCATTAACGTAAAAAGTGTGTGTGGGAGGGGAGGGGGGGGGGGGGGGGGGGGGGGGGGGGGGTGCGGGGGACCAAATATAAAAACATCTCATTACAAGTAACGTTAGGTATAACGTAGGCCAATAACTGGGTAATCTAACGTTAAGATGCGAAAGCGAAAAGACCAAGATAGCCTAATAAAGACCAACAGACAGACATCACATCATTTCACGAGACTAACGTTTGTCTGCAAAAGGGAGGAATCACGCTTCACCATGCCTTTATGAAAGTATCGTAAATTTAAACAGACAATTCTCACCTACCTCAGGGGGGGTTGTATTAAATACAATTGCAATTGAGCGAGATACTAGGCTACTACACTGCCGGCTAATCTTACACTTGAATAATGCGGAAGCGCTTCTAACGTTAGATTTTCTTGTGGGAGTGTTTCTAGTTGGGGGCCAATCCAGCAACGGGTTTGAACACCAATGTCTTTCCTAACTGTAGCCTATTCATGAATCCTCGAAGACTACCTGGTCTGAATAGCGAAACATGAATTATAGGCATGTACTGGCTAGTCAAACACTTATTTTCTTAAAGCGAACTACTTTTAACCATGCAATGAGGCTTCATATCACTGTTTACAGTAGGCATTGTCCAGTGAGGTTGTCTGGTGAGGCACTGACGTCATCACAATCAGATTTACAAACGTATTTGAGTCCTAATTAAAGAGTAGCTTGTGAATGGCAACAGTCAGTATGTTTTGCAGTGTTGTTGGGCTAAGCTACTCAAAAAAAACTAGTGAACTAAGCTCAGTTACTCCACATCAGGTGAAGCTTCACTAAACCAAAGCTACCTGAAAACCGTAGCAAGCTAAAAAAAATGACAGAATAGTTTAACTACACAAGAGCTACTTTTTAATGTACAAATAGTAATAAACGATTCTTCTTAACCTTCTTCTAAGACTATTATTGATTAAACTCAGCTCTCTAAATAGCTAACTGACAGCCTACTGACATACCGTATTGTTTGTGATGTGTCCTTTGTGGACATTTTTTATTTTATTTTAGCACCACTGACACATCAAATGCATCAAATCGTTGCAAGGAACTGATCTTCAACGACAGCCTAGATAGAATATTTGCTGCTGTGAGCTGATGCTCTGAAATTGTAACATTAGCTTTAAAGGTATCATAGAGCACATTTTTTGACCATCAGAAATCGTTCTTTGAGGCTCAATAATAGCGTATGAAAATTTGTGAGTCTGAAAGTAACCCATGAGCACTGCTAGAGCATCTTATACATGGATTTCATGTTTACAAACACTGCGCCTGCGCATGCAAACCCAGGGCAGAAAGCCATCTTTTGTAATAGAATAACCATGAGAAAGCCCAGTTTAAATGTACTGTTTATTACCTGCTGTTAGTCTACTAATCCCTCTTCTGTAGCCAAGAAGAGTCTTGCACACACCCACTCAGCATATACCCAAACATAATTTTACATATTTGAGCCTTTGAGCTAAATCTGTATACATATTTGACATTAAAGATGCAAGCCACTTGAAATGGATGCCTCTTCCTAGGTATGTTGAACATTTTGATGCCATTTCCAACTCTGTTGGCACAGTTCACTACACAACAACTTCTTGTTGTGTAATTTTTAAAAGGGTTACAATGAAACGATTTGTATTTCGCGCCCCCCTGGCAAATCAACCTGAGACGGTTCCAAATCATCTTTGATTGGGCCATGCAAATGTAGGAGGTGTATCCTCTTGATCTTAAAGGTGCTCTAAGCGATGTGACGCGTTTTTAGGACTAAAACATGTGTTGTTACAAACAGCAAACATCTCCTCACAATTGGCTAGCTGCGTGTCCCCTGAACACACAGTAAAAAAACGCGGTCTCTGAAGACAGCAGGCTCCACAAACGGCAACAAAAACACAGTGGGCAAACCTAGCATAACAAACGAAAACGAAACATAACGGTGTTCCAGCCAATAAACGACAAGAAGGAAATGCACGTTCATGAGTCTTTCAGGAGACATGGGAGGGAGGGGGTGGATATAGCTATCCTCCGTTTTGTTTGACAATACTTTGAACGTCAACAAGAAGTGACGTGAAACAGCATCGCTTAGAGCGCCTTTAAGTGTCTGTGGGACTCTTTTCATATTGCCCCGTTTCAGTGCGGTGAAAACTAGTTTGAAATTTACATGCTGAATAAGGCGGGAGATGGTGTTGACGTTTTAGTATGGTCCATTGGATACCTAAATTCAACAATAACAAGGTAAATGTGGTATTGCATTCTATAATCCCTTTAATGGTATAGTTTGGTTTTTAACACTTTGAGTCCCTTTCACATGTTGTCTAAAATGCAATAAAGTGGTTGAAACTGAAATTTTGACGATTGCTCCTGTCTTGGCTATTTGGGAAATGTAATCGCCTCTGCCTGCTTCTAAATGGCTAGCAATGGGCACAGTCTGTCAGTCCTTAAAACATATGTAAGGTGGCCGGGGAGGGCCACAACACAATACAAATACAAAAACCCACAACCCAAATACAAAAGCCCACAACACGATTGCATTTGTGAAAAAATAAAAATAAACTCAATTTCTAAATGTCAACTTATTTGCATTAAGGATTCTGGATTAAAAAAAAATGTGGCTATACTTTGGAGCATCCATGTGTTATGGAACATAAAAGATGTGTGTTAAATATACTAGGATGCAAAGTCACGTAACCCCAATCATTCTCTATGGAGGCCCCAGCCTGGGACCCGCCTCGCGAACTCGCTTGTCCCCGATACGTCATAGGCGTTTCACCTCCCCTTTCTTTCCTTCGGATTCCTTTAACTCGAATTATTAACCACTTTCAAAATCACATGGTCTCATTTCGTATAAAATGGATACAGCATAGCTACTGTAGGCATACTCAGCCAATTAAGGGCACAAGCTGAATAAACTAGCAGGATAAACTTCAGAAAAATTTTGGTCTACGGTTAAGAGTCGAGATCTATACTGCTGTCTATTTTAGATTATTTTACACACATTGATCTGATGTGTATCTTCACTTGTATCATTAGAAGCAGGTATAAGCTCTTTCAAATTAACAGATTAAGGTGAGCTACTTTATAAGTCTCCCTGAAGAGAAATTTGAATTGGAGTTCGGAAAGTTTCTGCATAGAATTTAAAAAAAATAAAACACAACAAAAAGACAAGATTTAAAACATGCAAAAGCATTCTGGACAATTGTACAAATCAGAAACATACACATTCATACATGTATATACATCCCATTTAGTACCATCCACAACCTACACCCATGGAATGTAAGTTACATTCATATTTTACCTAGGGTTGCAAACCGTATTTGTGTTAAATAGCTTGTACCAAATAACAGCTTCCATACTTCTTTGATGTCTTATGCTAGACCTGTAAGAAATAAGAAGAAATAAGGTTTATCAACAGGTTAATGGCCTCAGCCTTCAGTCATAAGGACGACTGCCAGATAAGTTTCAAACACAAGGTTCACATACTTTTGCACTCAGCAAATTGAATCTTTGGACATTCAATATAGAGACAATGCTACTACTGATTTCAATGAAATGTGCTGTTCAGCATTTTTTTTAACTTTAAACAGGCAAATCTAAATGGGCTAGATGGGTCCCAAAATTCCTAGACTATAGGGCATTCCTAAATAGGTTTAACTATTGAATTCCAAAACAATGTTCTGTTTTTTTTTTTTCACTGTAGGCTAGCCATCCTTTTATAACTATGCCGATGTCCTCTATCTGCCTTGAAAGTTCTTTAGTGACCTCCTATGGTAACACGAAATATCACAATGTAACTTCTACTCTGGATGCATAATGTACAGCCTGCATGAGAGCACTTTACATTAATAAGAGAAATATGCAACAAATAAATATTCAGTCAGTGTACTTCGTCAGTGGTTCTTGGCACTGACATTGTTGACAGTTGTACGCTGCCACTCAGTCTTTTTATTTGTAGTTGAAATAGGCTACCTTTTAAGACCTCCAAACAGGATTTTGTGATGGCATTCTACCTCTGTTAGCATCTCACATTTGCTGAATCGTGTTTTCCCCATTTTTTGTTTAATAATTGGCCATCAAAGTTTCCTTTAAAATAATATTCATTGAGTGATTGAGTGAACACGGATACCAGCCAAATAAAGGACAACCTTTGGTGGAGCATGAGGCTTGTGCACAATGTATATAAGGTAACGCACATCCATATTTATAATGAGAAAAAGTGTGTACAGGTGTGAACAGCATTGGTGTTATAAATCATGTTTTTTGTGTGTGTGTTTGGAAATTCTCACTTTTTTGCGCACTAAATCTTTCAGCAAGGAATCTACATGTTTCATAAATGAGGCGCCAGGTCTTATAACATCATAGCCTATAATAGTGGTGGCCTAATTATATTTTATAACACTACATAATAGAAAAGCCGGTAAGTGTAAAGGCCTCATCTACTTTTCATCAGCAGTGTACACCAAAGCTTTTATTGAAACTTCATTATTGCACATGCGCTTTCTATGATTGATGCTGGATTCCTAACTGGTTTTAATTAAACTAATAAGAACAAAACAAAACAGTTTACATGTTGGCCTGTATTGATTTTTAATAGGCTACTTAAAATACTTTTATTCACTAACTTTTTAAACATTATCTATCTAGTTTTAACAAATAAACAAACAAAAAACTATTTGGGATTATTGTTAAATCGCAAAAATCCATTTGAAATGGTAAAGAGGGTTTAAGTTAGTACTTGATCCACTTCTGATGCAGATAATATGCCGCAAATGATAATATTTCACAAGAGATTTTAACCTTTAAAGACTACAAAACACCATATATTGATCCTAGAAAACTGTGACACCCATTCAAGAAAAAAAAGATCACCCTGTCAGGTAAAATGGGACAGTAAATTTAATTAAGAATTTGCAACAAAGTACAAAATTATGACATGCCTTTTCATTCATTGAGAAACAAAAATAGGCATATTTATTGTCTGTGTATGCAAAGCATGTGAGGGACACTCCACTTACCGGTATGTTTGTGCATGTGTGGAGCATCTGTATGTTTGTGTTTGTGTTAAGATGTATGTGTGTGTGTGTGTGCACAACAGCATGGACATGTAAATGAGTGGGGTTTTGTGGTTTCTGTGTGCGGGGTTGTGCATGTGTGTTATATAGCCTACTGGTGTTATTAGGCTATTATGCTAACAGTTTAAGGCCTTCATTCTTCCAAATAGAGAATGTGCACAGCTTAAATTTAAAAATTCTGTTTCTATAGGAAAACAGTTCCAGATGACTTCTAGTGATGATGTAAAGCCATTAGCCATTATAGCCATTATAACAGAAAAGGTGTCCCATTTTAACTTAGTTTGTCACAATTTGCCAGATGTACACCTAAAATACCTTTTCCTTGAAAAAGTATTTAAGTACAGCCCAAATGTGATAATTTAACCTCTCATTAAATAACAAACATTTCACTCATGTTTTGTATTTTATTATCATTGATTTAACTAGGCCAGTACAATATAGATCACAGAGACAGAATCAACATGCCATATTAGGCCTACTCTGCAAGTAGCTATTAGCCCATAGCAAAATATAAATCATTTTAGAATTATTTTATTTTGTAAAGGACATCTAGGCTACAGTAACATTAGAATAACATGTTTTCATATTGGCTGCTACTAAAGGGATGTCTAAACTCATATTCGTCCCATTTTACCTGATGATTACCTTATCTAGTGTAGGCCTGCACATTCACACATAAATCAGGCTAAATCTTGCCTGGATTAAATGTCAGATCTAGCCTATATTTAAATGACTGGAATAAAAAAAAACGACAGTGGGGGCCTATTTTCTCATTCCAATCACCTTTATCATCTGATGCTGCTGCCTCCAGAGCCGTAAATAAGGCCATTTAATTGTCCATTGGAAACGGTTGTGTTTTCCGATTGAAACATTTCTAGTAGAGGTCGATTCGCTCAGTGCCTGATGCAATCGCGTCTGATGTTTCACTGCCGCCGCCGCGCATGAAATTACACAGACAGTTGCATCAGCCAGACTAGCAAATAATCAGATGCAAATCAGTTTTACGTAGACAGCAGCGACCAAGCTGATTGGTCCCCAGAATCCCGTTCACCAATGAGGTATAGGAAAGCCCCTACATTTTCACAAGATCTGAGCCAACGGGGAATCAAAACGGCTACAACAGACTATGGTTCGCCAGAACAAAATTCATATCCCGTTGTACTGAGTTGTAATTGGTACAATACAAAGAGGTGTGGCATTGAATGTATCATAAAACGCCATTTTGCTTCATTTGCCAGCACTCCGGTTTAGGTGAGGTTATGGTGTAGAGCCCGTAGCCACTTAGGTCAGTTAAAAGGATAGAATTTACGGTTTTTGTTGTGGTAGTTTTGTTTAAACATTATAACCAAGCGGTTCAGCGAATGGAACCAAGCGAATAAGGATTATTTACTAACGCGTTCTTGTTTTTACTCTTGGTTTTTCATTAGATATGTTTTTTTAATACAGCATGGAGCAACAATAAGCGTCGGCATGCACAGTGCAAGGCAAAAAGTGAACTATTCCATCTTCACAACTGCTAAGCAGTTGGGCTCAAATACCGTCCGCGGTATTGCTGTGAGCCAACCAATACCTCTCCTTCTTGATCGAAGGAAACAAACATTGGCAGGTTAACCAGTCGTCTAAACTTGTCCTGTTCAAGTTTTATTTTTTTCGGAACCCGTCACCATTCTCTAACTTAACCATTCGTTAAGCCGCCATGAAACCCCAAGACATCTTGATGGGAAAAAACAGCCTATGGATCTTCGGATATGGCTCGTTGGTCTGGAAGCCTGACTTCAAGTACAAGAGAAGCGAGATCGGATATATCATGGGTTACAAAAGGCGTTTCTGGCACGGGGACAATTTTCATCGAGGAGATGATGAAATGGTAAGCAGATTTTCAATATTTCATACACTGTGGACGCAATATCAGAGATATCTTGCACCCTCTCTTGCGATTTGGGGATGTTAATGTGGTTTTTTTCCCCCTTCCACAGCCCGGAAGAGTTGTGACGCTCATTGAAGATGATGACGTAAGTATCTCCTCCATCTCAGCATGGTGGCTTGGAGGTCTCCCCTCCTTCCACCTACACCCATTTCGCTTTTTCTGCCATAACTTTTAAACCTGCATATATTGTATAGTAAGGCCTATTGGTATTGCCAAACAAATATATATTTTTTTTTCCTCCCCCAGGCATGCACATGGGGCATGGCTTTCGAGGTGATTGGTGCTCAAATGGAGGAGTGTCTGAAGTACCTTAATGTGAGGGAGTCTTTTCATGGGGGCTACATTACACAGTTGGTGGATTTTTTCCCTCATGGGCAAAATCAACCACCTGTTCCAGCTTTGGTCTACATTGCCACACCTGATAATCCACTGTATCTAGGACCAGCAAGTCCAGAAGAAATCGCAGCCCAAATAATTGTTTGTAAGGGCAAATCGGGGCAGAATATTGAGTATCTGCTTCGTTTAGCCGAGTTCATGAGGACTGCCTGTCCAGAAGTACAGGACCCACATTTGTTCTCTATAGAGGCTGCCGTCCTGACACTCTTGCCTGTATTATTGACTCATCAAAATCCTGTAATATTTCCTGTTCTACAAACTTCTGTGGTTGTGTAACACTTCTGAAATTAATTTGACTTTGCTTGTATATTCCCTGTGCAATTTAACTGAGACCTACAGGAAAAAAGGGATGTGTGTGTGTGTGTGTGTATCCAATGCTAATGCTCCATGAAGCTGCTGTGCTGTTTATTTCCCCCCAAAAAATCACTGTTTAATAAGATGTGTAGACAGCCATAATAATAAAAAGATAAAACATAAATCCTTAGTGTGCAATGTCTTATTCTACTGGACTGGGAAGTGAATCCTTCAGTCATTCAATACCTGTATGAATGAATATACTAACTAACCAATGTTTTAAAGAGATGGTTTGTTAATCATATTTTAAAACATTATGTTGTCATGTTGTAAGACAAAACATCAGCAGTAGTATGAATTTGCTAGTCAACAGCAGGCTCTCATTAGATTAGGAAAACGGTGGGAAAAGTATAAGGTGAAATTGTATAATTGAAATAGAAGAAATCTAGTAATAGACTTGCCAATTTAGGCTAGGGAAACTAATGGCTGGGTGATGTATTCTTTTAGTTTGAGCAAAGATCAAATGAAACACTACATTATCTACAAAGGTTTTACTGCAGAGACAGGGTGTAGTCATTCTAGTAAAAACCAGCCTGTACAAGAAGTTGCTAAATGCTGTGTGAGAAGGTCTGGTCTTGGGACACTAATATTGTAAAACATCACCACAGACAAATCCGAATTGACCACAACACAAATGATCAACTTTGCATGAAACCCTGTGCAGTATAACTGGTTGACAAAAGTGGGATTTTGTAGTAGCCTAAGCCTAAAAAAAGTCAATAAGACAAACTGTTAACTAATTAAATACCAATACGGCATGACAGTGACATTCTGTGTGAATTTTTACTGGAAATCTAAAAGATATATAACCACCCATAAATAAAGACATTAAAATATAATTGTTTCCACACATTTATATTTATTAACAATAAACATATCATACATTGTACATCAATTAATTTATTAGAATTATTTAAATAACTGATTCAGCAGTTCTTAACATTTTTTTTTCTGCAAAATAGTTTTTTTGATACTATAAAATAATTTTGAATGAAATTTTAGAAGGGCTTTCAAAGCAGTCTTGTTACAAGTTTTCTTTTACTGCTTGAATAAGCAATCCGTAGAAGAGATGGGGAAAACAGTACTTTTCATTTTGAATACACAAGACAAAAGTTCAGTTAAAATAAGTAAGCATTTCTCAACAATTAGAAACATGAATTGAAAATGTAATTGAAACTAGAAAAATACTAGAGCATCAGAATGTGCTGAGGGAAAAGAGCAACCAACAGACAATTGTAGACAGATTAAAACGGTTTCTGTAACGTATAATGTAATGTATAACCAAACCAACTTGGACTAGGGCTTAATTTTCACATCGACCAAATATTTAAGATATGATCAATAGTTTGACTGGTGCATTTCTTATTAAGCCAAACTGCTCTGCACTCATTCTCTATTTCACACCTGATTGGTCCTCCTTTGCATGCATACCTGAACACTAAGGTATTTTACACCAACATAGAAAAAAAGCAGCAATGTTGAGATACTAAATATAGCCTTCAGAGTTGAGTTGGTGTATATGAGTCCATTCACCAAGTGGACAACTTTTCTGTGAAGAGTGAATTTAGTTTTTTATATTCCCTAAATTGTTCGTTTTTTTATGAACAGATTTCTCAGTTAACTTTCTAATATACATACCATACAAACAGGTAAGCTTAGCTGCAGTCAACTGCATTCTTTCTTAGCCTCCCTACTGCTGAGATGAGGCACTGGCACCTTTGCCTTTTCTGTTAGAGTTGTGATGGATATGGGGACCACTGTGTGCCGTGTGCTGTGGGCCAAGAGTCATTATGCCAGTCTTGGTTCCAGCAGCGGAACTACTTGAAGCAGTGGATGACATTGCTGAAGTCTTGGTCACTGGTGACTGTAGATGGCCTGAAGAGGCAAGACCTGGTAAGAAGTAGTTAAAATAATTAACCAATTATTAATTAAATGTATATTGAATCTTTTTTTTTTTTCAAAGAAATGAGACAATAGGTTGGATTGAAGCCCGAGGCACCCTAATGCTGGAATGGATGAATTAATAGTCATGGCACCCTTATGTTGGGCGATTAATTGAGGGAGAGGTGGAAGTGGCACCACTTTAGTGTGCAGGCCATGCTGTGTTCCAGTGAAAGATCTTAATTTGAATAAAAATAAATAAGTAAATAAAATAAATACCTCTCTGGCAGGATGCCCCAGCCAATTATAAAATGCAGAGAATTCCACACACTCCCACCCGTCTTATGTGACTGCATGTGCGGCAAAATTTTCTTGACCAGTTGTATAGCCTGCTAATGCAGTACGTGTTTACCTTCACTTCTCCTAGTTTAATCCATTCTGTGGTTGATGACCCAATGAGCACATTTCCTTACCTTCACATGTAGACTGTAGATAGCAATTTACAAATATTCTTTTGACTGACCTGAAGGAGTCAAACTACTTCTCAAAGACCCATAATACTAAAAAGGAGGACACTTTTGTCAAACTTATGTGCCTCCCGGACACACCATGACCTCCACTCTATCGCATGTGTGCACCTCTTTGGTTAGTGTCCAAAGGTATTTATTAAACCATATGAATAGCATTATTACGCATAATACATAACAGTAGACTAGTAGTTATGTAGTAGTAGTGTCCTTTGCCGTAACACAGAAACACTATGCTTGTTACACTTTTGAATATGCCCTAGAGATTACACAAGAAAAAGTTTTCCTGTAATAAACTATACTTTTACTTTCAGCTACCTATGGAACACTGAACGTACAAAATACAAGAGGTACCCCTTTGCTTAATGTGAAGAACATCACAAAGTCACATCACTAAGTCTCAAGTGCTCTTTTGTCTATTAAACGACATGTTGGCATAATTTCTACTATGGGCTAACTAACGTTCTGTCAATGTAGCCAACAGAATAGGTATGACATAGCCAGCACATGGAGTATTGTTTACATTTTTAAACGAGGGTAAAGGTTTTTACTCAATATTTACCCGACACTGCTTTTTTGGTCAGTCATTTGTTAGACCTCATTTCAGAAAAAAACATTCTACAATGTAGTTTATTAGGCCCAATGCAATTTCAAAAAAGAGGACCAATACGTGTCAGACTTGATGCTGCTTCAGCACTAAAAAGCCAAACTGCTGACCTAAAGCTGGATGTCTGGTAAACCTACTAATACATGTCTGAAACATTTTGGATTGGAAAAAAATAGGCTATATGCCTAGATCTAATATCAAATTTCTATGTCTATGAACAGAAGATAAGCTTTTTTATACGTAATTGCCATGGAACATGCAAACATACAGCATATATAAGTACAGGCTACTCAAGACCTAGATAAAGTCTGCTGTGATGTTCTTAGGCACCATTTGTTATATAAATTTTATTTTAATACAATTTAAACAGATGTTTCTTTCTTGCAATTTTACAATTCATTTTGATTAACTGTTTTTTTGTATTTTTTTACTTTTTAGATTAATTACGAATAGTTTGACAGCGCTAGTTTTGAGGTTTTAACAATTGCATTAAATGCGATCTGGCCAATTATAATCAAGGGCTGGAACTAGCTTCTTCAGAAATAAAATAATTAAATGCATTTAAAGGCACTCTAAGCGATGCTGTTTCACGTCACTTCTTGTTGACGTTCAAAGTATTGTCAAACAAAACGGTGGATAGCTCACTCCTCCCCCTCCCTCCCATGCTTCCTGAAAGACTCATGAACGTGCATTTCCTTCTTGTCGTTTATTGGCTGGAACACCGTTATGTTTCGTTTTCGTTTGTTATGCTAGGTTTGCCCACTGTGTTTTTGTTGCCGTTTGAGGAGCCTGGGCTGTCTACAGAGACCGCGTTTTTTTACAGTGTGTTCAGGGGACAGGCAGCTAGCAGATTGTGAGGAGATGTTTGCTGTATGTAACAACACGTTTTAGTCCTAAAAACGTGTCACATCGCTTAGAGCGCCTTTAAAGGGACTATTGTATGTGTACAATTTTGTAATATTTAAGTTGTTTTGATTGAGTCCTTAGACTTATTTGATCTCACATAGTCTTTACTAGTACATATGTGAATGATGAATATTAATTTACTCCCTAACCTTGCTTTGAATTGTCTTTATTGTTTATACAAGTACCTAACTTGTATAAATCAGCCAATCATAAAATTGATGCTAGATATGTTTGTCAAGGGTTTAGTACATAAGTGTTTAAGGAAGACACTGGGACTGTGCCAATATCTGGTTCTGCCTGACGTATGTTTTGCTCACCTTTGGACACACTGAACCCATAAGCAGCATACGCAGCAGCCGAAGCTGCTGCTGCCCCAGCCATAGCACCAGCCATGGCTGCAGCACTGCCAGCTGTCGACTTTCGTCCTCTGCCCTTCACAGAAGATTTCCCCGTCCCACATGACCCCTTGGGTCGCCCGCGACTCCGGACACCTTTCCCTTTACCAGGATTTGGCGTGTCTTGACATGAAACTCCTGCAAACAAACAAATGACAGTACAAAGGACTGTTACTTACAAATGGCTTGTTTGAACCACACCTCTTATACCACCTTTCTATTATTCTAAATCTAAGTGGATCTCTATATTTAGTTTCGGCTAACAGAATGTACTTTAAATGCTGAAATAATGCACTGTACTAATCTTTATTAAAAAAAAACCTCTCTGATCTTTTATCTGTTTTTTAATGACTACATTCATTCTACTTTTTGCATCGATCTATCTAATGAATGAGGGATGCAAAAAAGTTACACTGTAATATTTATTGTTAATCTACACCCATATTAAAAATTTCACATATAACATTTCATATGTTGTACACAAACCGTTTAAGTTATCTGTGCCAGTGACAGAGGCAGGTGAGTTTGTGGCACGGGACTGTGGTGCAGATGACACTGGTTCATCCACTATGACAAGCATGTCATTGCTGCTCTCATCTGGAGCAATGGAGCCCGGCTGCAACTCACTGCTCAATGAGATCTACAATGACAAAGCAAAACATTCAAACTGGTTGTAGGTGAAACACAACTACTGTAGTATCTACATGAAAGAGTAAAATAAATAGTGGCTATAGAAATTACTAGATTTTTTAGCCTTTTAGAATTTAAGTCATCGCAATATTTTCATTTTTTTTGTTAGATTTGCAGATGGTGCTTTTTAAAATACACAGCAGAGTACTAAAACACAATTTGTCAATGCCAGTGCAATGGGTTTCTTTTCATACAGACTGAGAAAAACATTGCATTGAGGCTTGTTTATTTCTCATTACTTACTTCGCTGAAAGGGCTGGGCATTGCTGACTCCATATCTAAGCTCATGAATGAGTCATCTCCATCTGCTGATAAATTGGAGTTGTCTGCTGAGTGAGCGCAGGGAATAACCAGGTTTACTCCTTCTTTCCTCTTTTTAACATCCACCTCATCTTCCTTTTTCCTCTGTGTGATAGGCAATGTTTACAATCAAGGAACAACCACAGCAGAAGAACAAGTTCCAAAATAACATTTCTCAAAACAGGACTTGTGTATTGTGTGAGCCGTTGTGTGAGTCATTTTATACACACGTTTCACACAAGAGTGTTCCCATATTTAGTCCAAAAAAAACTACAACCCCTTTCCTCTATTCTAAATAGAATTCAAAAAACCATACCTTCTCAGCGTACTTTTCCCGCTTCCTCTTGCGGTCTTTTACTTTACTGCTTTCTTCCTGCTGTCTCTTCTCTTCTTGCCTCAGTCGTACTAAACAAAAACAAGAGCAAGAAAAATCAGCAACCCTAATCGAATTTTATTTGTCACATACACAGTATGATATGCAGTGAAATGCTTGGACGACCGCCTGTGATCTTAGAAATCTAAGAAAAAAAAAAAACAGTTGGCAAGAAAAAAAATAATTTAAAAGACAGCAAGAAATAGAACTGTCTAAGTGTGTACTCATTTTAGAGCATCAGTGAACATTACTAGCCACTCGGATAGTTGGTTTTAGGTTGTTTTAAGGACAGGATTAAAAATACCCAAAGCCGTCCTGGAGCAGGCAGAGGCGATTCAAAATGAGCCAAATAGCTGAGACAGGAACATTCTATTGCACCTTAGACAATGCAGAGAAAAGGCTCCAAGTGTTAAATAATGGACAATACCCAACATACCTGCTATACCTACATACATTCAACTTTCAATATTTGACAAAAATAACCTTCTGTTTAAGCTGAGGATTGAAAGGGTTTGTGTAAATAGATCACATTTAAGCTTTTAAATTTGTCCTTTTTATTAGCTAATTCTTAAGTTCAGGATTTTTTTATGAAGGAGGACATAGTCATGTTATGTTAAAATTATTTTCTTTTTAAAGACCAATTTAATAGCATAATTTGAACTCACACTTTTTCTCCAGCTCCTCATCATCCAGAAGCAGGCTGACCACTTCTTTAGGCTTAAGTGTGTCTGGCTTAAAGTTTCCTCCAGATATCACCATTCTCTGGATCTATGGGAAAGAAACCAAACATCTTTTTTTGTATGCAATGACTATGTTTACATGCACAGTGTATAGAATATAGTCAAAATTCTGGTTAAAGCAAGATCACAGGAAAGGTTTGATACCAGGATAAGCCTAATCTCTAATAAGGGCCAAAACTTCCTATGGCCTTTACAGAAAGATGTTTTTCAGCAACATGTGGACATGAGAGTCATGGGCAAACAGAGTGCTAATTTTCTTTCCAGTAAAGTCCCTATAGAAAAAGAAAGCTCTGCCTGACAACACTAGTGAGACATACTGATCATGTTTTACATCGTGCACATTTACCTCACTCTTCTCTTTGGCTCTTTGTAAAATGCGCTCCTCAATAGTGCCTTTGCAAATAAGGCGATACACCGTGACCTGCTTAGTCTGACCAAGCCGATGAGCTCTGTCCATTGCCTGTTGGTCCACAGTGGGATTCCAGTCACTATCATAAAAGATCACCTGGAAAGACAAAACATGAATTTTGGAAGGGATGTTGCGCAGTAGCTACTATGAATGTGCCAGAAAAGCACAATCTCATCAAAAGAACACAACGGTTAGGTGGTGTTTTCTTGGTCTATAGGAACAAAACATAGGACAGACGTCTCAATTTAACATTTGAGCAAATATGTTCAAGACCTGTTTGTTAATCAACATCTGAATGTAGACCTTTTTCCCTGTTGAGTAAAAATACAAATACAAATTGCTTGAAAGGAAAAAAGTGAAAAAATATGTGCAACATTTTGAATGTTGAAACATGTTCATTATGATCCTATTTAATATATAATATATACATGTATAATAATGTAATGAAATGTAATAGTGATTTTAACACAGTGGGCCAAGTTTTTTACTACATACTGGTATTTGCTAGCCTCCGCTAGGCTTCTGCGCCCATAAAGCTCATAGGAGGTTAGTCTGGCAAAGCTACCGTACTAACCGACTTCTGGCAGGCAGACATAATCTGCGTCCATCAGATGCCTCTGTATACTACTTCACGAATCTACAACCAGACCACTCATTCCGATGACATATGTGTAAGCTCGTTTCTCAATGGTTCCCACTTTTTTGGGAAACGGAAATGCTCTATAATGGTAGCTTGGCCAGACTGACTTTGCTCGCATAATCAAATGTAGTGCCACAGGAAGTATGGGTGGGCATGTCATAATATACTGGGTATGCATCAAAAACAAAAACGGGTATTTTTGAAACATTTCTGTATGATGCTGCTTTCAGTGTTTAGTTTCAAACTTACCGTATCAGCAGCTGTCAGGTTGATACCTAGACCCCCTGCTCTTGTGCTCAGAAGAAAGACAAAAATGTCTGTCCTATTTGGAAGACAAAATGACATGCCATCAGAATAAATGTCTACAGAGATGACAAGTAGTGGACAGAAAGACAGCCAGCTTACAATGAGTGAGCTGGTAACTACTCACCGGCTTTGAAAGTCAGCAACCATATCCCGCCGTTCTGAAATTTTGGATGAACCATCCAGGCGCATGTATGTGTGCTTGCGGTAAACCATATACTCCTGACAAAGTGAAAATACAAAAAAGTATATAATACTATGGGGTATGGTGGTATACGGTATGTTGACAAAGTTTCCCCTTTTTTAGCATGTAGTGGGATTTGGCTCTACACTCACCTCCAGCAAGTCAATCATTCGAGTCATCTGAGAGTATATGAGAACACGATGTCCTTGAGACTTGAGTGTGCTGAGCAACTTGTCAAGGGTATGTAACTTTCCACTGTGTGTAATTAGAGTCTCTTTGTCTAAACGCAAGTAATGAGGATTAAGGGATTAATGGTGGAATAAAATCAATGATCAAACAGCATACAAACACAGCTGAGAAAGAAGCCCATTTTGGGATTATACATTTAAATGGTTAACCGTACTAAAACACACACCAAATTTAAGGTCAGTCAGATGAGTGATTGGAGAGTGATGTGTGGAACAGGCAGATATACAGTCAGACACCCCTTGCTTATATAGAGATATATTCTGGCTGCCTATTTGTTTCCACTGCAACAGTCAAGTCCACACCCATATCCACTATACCTGGTATCCTGATGAAAGACCAACCATGTCTTGGGTACAGTGCCATTACTCCACCGAGGTATTCTGTGTGGAAGGCATAGGATCGATAAGCCCAAGACAAGGCCTGCTCTGGAGATCCATACAGAATGCACTGCTTAGTTGCGTGACTGCTCCCAGCCCGTATTAGACGCCATTCATACTCAGCACTGCGGTCAGCACAGTATCGTTCTAGAGGAGGTGCCGTCACCTGAGAAAGAAGAACCAAGATTACTGCTACTAGTTTTAGAACTGACTAAATTTATGTTTTAAATTAGACAGAAAATGACATCAAGCATTAAGCTCTCTAGAGATTTGTTGTTTCAGGTATTTTAGATGTGTTTAGAGTAGGAAGTAGTAATCTGCATCCATGGATACCACTCTAGTCCTATTTGTTGTTGGGGCAACTAGATGGTTATGTAAGCATACTTTTTATTTTAGTGTTTTGAAAGCAACAAATTAAAACATCAGTTGCTAGAGGATAAATTATACACACTTTTCTCCCTAAAGGATAAGACAAGCAAGGACAATCTGCTGCCCTGTGCTTTACTGAAACATGGCTGAGTGAACTCATTCCTGACAATGGATTACATCTGCCAGATTTGGTGTTATCGATTGGTGTAATTCAACTCAATTTAATTCAATTAAATTTTATTTGTACAGCATATTATACAAAAGTCATGTCTCGTAGTGCTTCACAGCAAAGAGCACCAATGAGCAACAGGGGCAAGGAAAAACTCCCTATTATTGTTTACATCTTCTTGTGGTTTGGGTCCACGTATTTCTTCAAATTATGGCCGGGGCCTTTATTTACTTAGAGACTACCTGAAGCCCAGGCCTTAAATGTAGGTAGGTTTTAATAACAGGCAGGTCTTTATTTCTTTTTGACCCCATTACGACTACATGTGAAAAAACATTTTTAATTTTCTGTGGTCAAAGTCACAGTCAATGTTATGTACATACCCGTGGTGTAAAAGTGAAGAGGAATTTGGGCAGTTGATAAGGTTGGCATGGACTAGCAGGACTCCAATGGCCAGGTGCATCACAAGGTGTCAACAATCCTGGCTGATGTCTAGCAAACACCAAATCCTGAAATCATGGAATAGAGGCAACTTTTGAAAAATGGAATGAAATTTTTTTTTAAAAAATTGACAGAATCGCTACTACCCTTACCATCTTCACAATACTACTCTTACTTGGCTTTTACTCTTACTAGGCTACAATTAGGCCCTATTACTCTTAGTACTATTACAAAGATGGTTTAATAGAAAAAGATTAGTAATGGTGACGAGACTGCCCATGTCGAGACCGAGATCTGAGTCAAGACCCAGTCTTCCAGGAATAAAGACAGTCAAAACCAAAACCATAAAACCAAGACCGTTTTCATAACCATGATTTAATATTACCCGAATTAATATTACATGAATTAATAATATACTATACTATATATTTGCTAATGTAGCTTAGTAGGTTACTTCACAATATTTTTTTCCAGTATTTCTAAAGTGTAATAATTTTAATACATTAATGTGCAAAATTATATTACTGTATTTGTAATAATGAATAATTGTTGGAGTTAGTTGGCAACATGAAAAAAATTGGTCTCGAGGACACACTCTGAAATTACAAATCCTTCTCCTTCTATTGTTGTCCAAATCAAGTCATAGTCTTTGAAGGGTTAAGTCCAAGATGAGTCTGAACAGTAAGAAAATGGTCTCCTAGTACTACAACACTAAAGGAGACACATAGGCCATACTGTAATTGCCCACAGAAATGGAAAAGCATTGTTTGCACATGTCCAGCCTCCTTCGGTGCCATTGCACCAATAATTTTGCTGCTTCAGTAAACGTATGGTCATGTTTTCTGCGGCACTTGGAAGATGTTTTCAGTCAGAAGGAAAGAAAGCTGGTGCAGCATCAACTGAAAATTTGAAGTTATGTTGCCTGTACCCTCGGTGGTCACAGCCAGAAAAAGCACACAAATGGGCCTTTGTTACAACATGACATTCTATTTATGATGTGCACCTGTTTTGATATAACAATTACAGATGGAAAGTTCAGATAATTTTACCGAACTGGACATTTGAGTCTCGTTCAGCAAATTTAACTAATCCTTTTTCGAGTCATTTAATTAATTTTAACGAAATATAATTATTTTACCTCCCTAACACATCTACTGCTTACACAAACGTTAATCAAACTACAGAAACTATACTATAATACAAAATACAAAACTATAGCCTAATGCTATAAGGAACAGAAAATATTATTCATTGTCTTTAGTCTATAATTGCTTACCTCGCCTCTTATCTGACAGGTGTGCAGGTTTGAGTTGTTCGTTCATCATGAAGGCCCAACTAACTAACCAACGCAGTATGTGCCAGAAACAGAATTAATTGATAAATCTCTCGCGTCTTCAGGTTCGAGTCAATCTTTCATCACCTAACACCCTCATAAGCTTAACCAATGCAGTCTTAGCCAAACAAAACAGAATTGATAAGTTAATTTTTGAGGTAATTCCAATTGTTCAAGTCGAGGTAATTCAATACAGAAACTATAGGAAATTGTGCAAAATGTCCACCAGACGTCTCATTCCTCCCGAGTCACATTAAAGATTAGTTCAAAATGAACTAATCGTTCAACAATGACCTATCACTATAACAACACAACCGATCAGCAAAAGTATGATCAGCATTTTATTTAACATTATGTATCTGCATGTTTTTCTATTGATGGTTGTGCTTATAGTTGACTTTGTTACATAACCAGTTTCTTAGCTTGGCCGCAAAAGCTAACGTTCAAAGACAACTTTTACTGTTATTTCCTGATGGAAATTATGAAAGCATAAACTTGTGTGATGCATCATCTAAAATCTTAAAGCTTACAGTCAATACCAAAGCAGATGTAGACTAGGTTAATGTTATGTTGTGCATCTCTGACTTTATCCGAAACAATGGTATGATCCAAATGATGAAGTATATATTGGATTATTTCCCATAAAAGCCTGCTACACGTTAATACAATAATGCTAAATTTGACCTTTCTAATATGGCCGCTCTATTGACATACTTTCCAAACACCATTGTTCGGGGTATATAGTGTGTATATATTGTGCCATTTATTAAGATGCAGTCCCAGATTAAATCTTATTTAATATAAGACCACCAAACCCTTTCAGTGCTTTTACTCAGATTTTTATCATGATTTCAACCATGTGTTTTTAAATGTTTTTTATACATTGGAAAGTGGAGATACAGCTCTCTTCCCATGCATTTAGATAAGGCCCTGGTCTTTATAATCCCAAGTAGCTGCCTGATGTAACTAAGGTGGATGCTGAGTGAAGGGAATTGTATTCAAGGACTTTGCTCTAACTACCACCTTCAAGCTCATGACCTTCACACTACTACTTTTACTCATACTACTTTTAATACTCCTAAACTCTTACTACCTTCATGATACTAATATTACTCTTCCCTTAGCTGCCATTGTTTAGTAGAATAAAGACCGTGGTTAAAGAATGATGTGGAAAACGGATAGGATGACCAAAACATGTAAGCACTGTGTGATACAAGCTGAGCTGGTGCTGTGTTCACCAATCACAAGGTAAACTAAGCTGAAGAGTTTAAACTTGGTTCCTTTTAGAAACTTCTACTATTGTTTTTTGAGTAATTCTACATAAAACATGCGTGCATGAGCAGCAGAAGTTTTGCTTCCTGGCCATTTTGGCTGTTCCAGGTTCAGGGCTGCTGTGAGTCTGTGATAAAAGTGGGTGTTTAATTCATACTGTTCAGTCTTGATAAAGCCTCACCAGAAGGACAGGACTTTCATGAGTGCTTGGGAAAGATGTTGGTGTGTTGAGCCACAGAATCAGATCTTTTGCGTTCAGCTTTTCAGTCTTCTCCTGGTTCTCGATGGCCCATAGCCGGCGCACATAAAGTCGGTAGGAAGACTTTTGGGACAGTAAGACAGCCAACCATCTGTTGGAAGTTACAACACAACACAAAATGACAAATCTATGTCAATGCCAATGAGGTTGGTAAAGTATTATCTTAGATTTGTTATGAAAAATTTCAGCTTTTGTACTCTGTATTATCTAGTGATTTGAAGGACTGTTGGAAAACATTTTTAACATATTAGTGGGTAGATTACCTCAAATCTATTTAACATAGTTTGAACAAAAACTTGAATGACAACAAATCAAATCAAATCAACAAATCAATGGCAAAAAAAAAAATTGTATGTAAATTGTTTCATACAAATTCTAAAAAAATTAGTATGATACAATGTGTGGCATGTGTAAGTCAATTTTGCACTTGTAGAAATATTTTGTGCTTGAGTAAAAGATTAGTCTTCATGGATATGTTTTGCACATGTGTAGAGCAGTTATGTTGCTGTGAAATGAATTTGCACAAGGATTTTGCACATTTAATTAGAAAGAAATTGGAAGAAGTGTGCTATTTGTTATTCGTGTGCAACCTGCATTCACGAGTTACAAAACTTTTATACAGGTTACAACACTTTTACCTACAAACTATCACTGTTTAGTGGTTGTTTCTGAAGAGCCAATTAGCGATTTTGTCTAGCGATTTTTTTTGTGCTGGCACAACATATTTCTAAAAGTACAAAATTTACCTACAGAAGCCACAGATATTATACAACTATAAAAATCTACTATTACAAATGACAAAAAATCTTTTTTGGGTACAAAGTCTTTTTAGCACTGAATTGATTCTATAAAATGGTAGCACTAAAATTTCAAAACTAAAACTTCAATCCAACACTGACTAGAAACTAGAAGTGAGGTCAAAATGTCACCCACCGAATCAAACTGCCCTGCAGCATAATGTTTGACAGTTCAGATGGAGAGACATCGATGAAACGCAGGAATGAGAAACAACTTAGCTCATTGTCATCTAGGTGAACAGAAAGGCATATATGATAAGGAAATACAGTAAACAGCCAATACACCTAAATGGTAATAAAATGGTCAAACCAACATTGTGAAAAGTATATCCTAGGAAATATTTTACCATAAGCTAGGGTAACAATATTGTCTAGGCATTAATAAAGGCATTAGGTATAAGTCCCTGGGGTTAGGTCTATCCACAATGGTAGCATCCAGGATTAAAAAAACATTTCAGGCCACCAGGTCCCTTAACCGCTACACTTTCTCTGCTCTATGAACAATACTGCAGGATAATATTCATCTACATATATAATGTAAAAATACATCATCGTATGTGCACTCACCCTGCCTATGAAACAGAGACTGCTGAATATGATGTGGAGAGAAGGGAGAGAGCAACACTTGAAGCAACCTAGTGTTGAGAGAAATGCAAAAGTCAGACAAACTTCAATAACAAATTCCATATTAATGACTTTTTGTATTCAGCTCTGATAGAAAATACATTTTACCACTTACTTATCCCTGTTCTGGTTTGATTTGTGTAAAAGCCCTTGTTGGTACATGAATTTAGACATTAGGAAAGGTCTGAGCATCATGTGAAAGGGTGATCTGGTCTCTTGCCTCTCAAACAGGTCTGGATGGTTACACACCTTTAAGAAAAAAAATTATCCAACAGCCAAAAATAGCCAAACTGAACCTGCTTACTGCAGTGTGAAAATGAACATGTTCTAAAGCCAGTCAGTAGGCTTCCCACCTTCCTGAACTGCATGACTAGGTTCATGAGGCTGCTGGTGGTGCTGTGGGCCTGTTGAGCGGAACCCATTGATGACTGCAGCAGGTCCTCTATGGAGATCTTATTCTTCAAAGCTTGGTACAGGAGACGCTGTCTGCTGGTTAGCTGGCAATATGTCAGGATCTCAATCTGGGGGGGGGGGGGGGGGGGGGGGGTGTAATATTATATATTTTATATATTTGGCATTACTTTTTCTGCGCTGGCACTACTTTTCAATTGCTAATGCTTAAAGTCTGACTGAAGATGAAAACTTGTAATTGGAATAGGACCTTTCTAAATAGTCATGTGTAACATAACTCAAAAACATAATTTTTTCACCTATGAAACACTGCTAAGAATGCAAACTTTCTGTGATGTTGTACCACCTGCACAAAAAACCTAAGGTGTAAGGTTTTTTTTAAAGATGTTGGTGCTGCTTTAACAAAAAACTCCCAATAACTATCCATCATTAGAAATGTATTCAAATAATATTAATCATTGTGTCCGACTGTATTCTCAAAATGATTAAATAAAATACCCAATTGAACTTCCCTAAACATATCCAAACATGCAAAAAATGATTGAATTTGCAATTGCTTGTTTACAATGGCCAACCCATTGAGACAAGATACATTACCTTATCTGACAACTCATTTTCCACATCCTTCTTGATTCTGCGGAGCATGAATGGTTTAAGGATCATGTGAAGTCTGGAGAGCTGGTCTTTAATAACAGGTCAAACACAAGACACATTTTACAAAAGCGTAAACAACACGGTACAAGGTCAACATATCACATAGAAAAAAAAGAGATTTAAGAAAACATATGTAAAGTAAACTTAAGTATTGCTCACTCTCATCAATGGCAGACTTATTTTCTGCATGGCTTTCAATGTCTTTTGAGAACCACTCATTGAACTCCTCATGCGAGTCAAACAAGGTGGGCATGATAAAATGAAGAAGGGCCCAGAGCTGAGAATGGAATACATATTATCATACATGTAAGTAGTAGTAGTATTATCAGGAAGCACAAACACATACAGTCAAGACTACAAATTGTCTCACCTCAGCCATCGTGTTCTGAATCGGAGTTCCAGTAAGTAAAAGTCTATTTCGGCACTGAAACTGTAGGAGTATCTTCCATCGTACACTGACAGAGAAAAAAGCAATAGTCATGATACTTCTGTAGAAATGCATGTAAAAATGTACACCTGCAAATATGGTTTGTCACTGTGTAAAAAAAAAAAGTTGTGTAAGTTTGTGATCAAATTTTTCACACACAGATTTTCCATTTTCAAGTACGCGTTCATACCGACACATAAACAGTTTTACAGATATGAAACAGTGTTAGGATACATTTATCACTGACTTTTGCTCAATGAAAAAAGTTGGAAGCATGGAAGTCACCTCAACCAAGGCCAGGTTTAGATTATCCACTGCAGACGTGACCATGATTTGATAGTAAATAACACTATGTTAAGCCTCTATCAGTGCAAAATAAAATCTATTTGTGAAAATCAATGTCATAACACCACCCTTAGAGCTGATTCCTTTCACCTTCCTTACTTTATTGATAACATTCCATGCGGCAGTTTCCAGCGTATTTGCAATGATGAAAGGGATTTTATGGATCAAAATGACACCATGGCCAAGAGATTCACAGACAGAGTGCATCGTCCTGAGGTTATTAACCAAGCATACACAAAAGCGCACTCACTTCAACGCGACACTCTGTTGTTGAAAAATGGACAACGCCAGAAAAAACAGTCACGTCCATATTTTGTCAGTACATAAAGTACCCAAGCTGCACGTATCAGACACATCATTAGAAACAACTGGTCGATTACTGATCCACAACTATGTGAGGTGTACCCCTGAACCAATGGTAGTGTGAATAAGCTTATGGACTCATATCTGCAAATGAACACTGTAATTTCACTGAGACCTATGCTTCAATTTGTTGTGGATAAAGCCCTGATGAAGACCTGTTGAGGGTCGAAACATATTGGTTTTTAACATGATTTATCCAAGTTATAAAAACGGCTTTTTAATTCCTTCCTCATCTTTATGCTTGGGTTGTTCTGAATTAACCTTTTTTTCCGTTGAATTTGACTTTTGACCTAATTCTGAATAGAATAGCAACTACTGTTTCTTTATATGAACATTATGGGGATTTTGTTGGAGAAACCTGACAATTTGCTATCATGTGTCCACTAAGTTACTTATGTGTATGCTGCTCTTAAAACTATAAGGCAAAATCTCATTAGATTACTTAGAAAAAAATACATCTGGAATGCCTAATGTCTGCTACACTGCTGCAAGTTTCCCAGCAAAAAGTGTGAAATCTTGAGTTTGATTTGGTAGGTAGATTCTTTCCAGGGAAGGTCCACGGAATAGGTGTGTTTTTGCATTTTAAGTTTTGTGTACTGAAAAAGTGTACCGATTTTTTTCCTCCCAAAAACGAATGGCAGCTATGTACATGGAATAGGAAACAACATTCTCACATTTATTCACATGGGATACATTTTTCAAATTTGGAAACGCTGTACCTGGTGCTGCTCTTTAAGGCCTGGGCCTCATCAAGAACCATGTACTGCCACTTCACTCGCTGGAAATACTTCACATCTTGTACCACAAGTTGGTAACTGGTAATGACAACGTGAAAGGGGGCATTCTGTGTGTACAGAGTTTTCTGGAAGAACACAGTACATTTTTGAATAATGCATTTTTGTTGTATTCCTTTCAATAAGATATTAAGATTGGCGTTTGAGCCATGGCAATTGTGACATACCTGACTCCAGAATTTCCTGATTACTTTTCTGTCGTGCGGATTCCCCCAATATGGCAACACCTGAGGAAAAAAAGAGCAACTTGTTCAATGTTGAGAAAGAGACAGGGGTGAAAGTAGGAGCCTTAAATATTCAGACACGGTGCATAGTACAACAAAGAAAAAAGTCAAAATAAGTCTGGTTATTGGAGCATTATGTCGCTGTCTAGCTGGTGAAAACTAGAGAACTTCAGGACAAGGACAGCACAAGTATGCTGCTTAAACTGTAATTTTCAACTGAGCAACTTCTTGTAGTGTAACACTAGAAGTCACGTGGTATTACAGGGGAAAACGTTTTGTCCAAAACACTGATTAAAAAGATTGATTCAAGTGCTTTTGAATCAAAATCGATTAGATTCCGATCATTCGATTTTTAAACCCAGCCCTACTTCACATAACACAATTATGCACAGTGGTAGTGCAGGTAGCAGGACATGGAAAAGCACAACGAAAACAAACCTCATAGATTGTCATTCTTACCTTGAATTTAGGCACAAAACGTGAGAATTCCTGGTGCCAGTTATTTAGAGTTGAGGCAGGTGAAATTATCAGGAATGGTCCCCAAATGTTGTCACGCTTCATTTGAACCACAGGACAAGACACAGGTGTAAGTGTAATCAAGTACGTGGGGAAAAAAAACATATATGTATATATATATATATATAAAACAAAACTATCAAACAAAAATATCAGGGTTTCTCCCAACGCTTTACAAATAAGCCTTGGCAATAAACACCTGACACCTTGACTAGACCCAGGAAATCACAGTATCAAAATAAAATGAACGCAGAAATTTGTTACATTCATTCAAACACATACATACAACAGATCAGAATCAGGTTAAATTGCCATTCCCTAGTCTACTGTGGCCTTCTGTGCAAAAGAAAATGAACTGCTACTTTACAACCTACAGCAAAATGGCCAGTTATATTGCCTGACGCAGTGTGAGTTTAGTTTCACTTTTTTCAGGTTATGTGCATACCGTGGTTTAAGGCCAATGGGCGTTGATGCATGCACATATGTGTGTGTGTGTGTGTGTCCTGCCATTATCATTGTACATATAGCCGCTATGAGAGATGTAAATGAATTTTGTCAAAAACATTTCGGAACTGTTTGTGTGTAGCTCCCAAAATACAAAAGCGAACTGAAAAAGTTGAAACGTGCCAGACTAATGACTGCAATATCAGAATAGAATAGTCATACCTCTGCAAGGTGAGCCAGCAGAGCAATGCTCTGGACTGTTTTGCCAAGACCCATCTCATCAGCAAGAATGCCATTGATACCCTGCAAAAAAGTATTTTGATTACAACATCAACAATAATAATAATAATAATCTTGGAAAGCTGTGTCTTACGTTAATTGCATTTCATGACGTAGGTCCTGTGTGCCAGGAAGCGGCCTCTTGCAAATATTCTTGCAAGTATTCTGGGTGGCTACCAAGCTTTTGTGGTCATCCTAAACTCATAGAATTGAGGTTACATGTGTAACGCATCATTCTATTTCGGATGTGCTATGCCAACAAGGTCATGAGGATTGCCTCCTAGGCCTGCTGTGAAGAGGCAGAAAGTAAAGCCATGGGATTGTACTGAGTGAGACCACACTGAACCTTTAACTGAACTTAACCTTTTGCAAATGTGCACGTGGATGTCCATGAGCCGCCACACAAACATCTGACAAGGTAACTCCCCGAAACACTCCTGGTTGAGGGACCACGAATATGAGAAGGGTTTGGTAACCCAACTCCACTGTAGGCCTGCCCAATAGTTCCTAATATCCAGTTGGACAGTCATTGTTTGGACAAGGCATGGCCTTTACCTGTGCCATGTGAGACACACAAATAATTCGTCCAACTGGCGGAAGTATGCAGTCACATGAACATGGATCCCCACTCTGCATCTACCCCTCCCCCCTAGGGACGAATTTAAAAGGTTGCTAGCCTGCATCAACAGCATAGTCTTTGGGAAAATTGTAGGGTTCGGCCACAGATTAGCCAGAAGAACAGCATTTAACCTCTAAAATGTCAAGAGGCTCAAAGAGTGGCTGGCACAGTGCATCTAACACTAGAGTCAAGTCCCAAGTAGCCACTGTCTGCCATTGGGGTCTCAGTCAAACCAATTGTTTCAGCAGCTGTCTGAGTGGCTGATCTCAGACGATCTTGAAGGTGAACCTGCTGGATGTGGAGGTCCTGGGCTGGTGTGGTTACACATGGTCTGCGGTTGTGAGGCCGGGTGGATGTACTGCCATATTCTCTGAAACGCCTTTGGAGACGGCTTGTGGTTGAGAAATGAACATTCAATGCACGAGCAACAGATCTGGTTGACATTCCTGCTGTCAGCATGCCAATTGCACACTCCCTCAATGCTTGTGGCATCTGTGGCATTTTGCTGTGAGACAAAACTGCACATTCCAGGGTGGCCTTTTATTGTGGGCATAATAAGGTACACCTGTGCACTACTCATGATGTCAGATCAGCATCTTGATGTGGCACACGTGTGAGGTGGGATGGATTATCTCAGCGAAGCAGAAGTGCTCACTATCACACATTTAGACTGATTTGTGAACAATGTTTGAGAGAAATGGTAATATTGTGTATCTGGAATGAATTTTAGATCTTTAAGCCCATCTCATGAAAAATCAGAGCAGAAACAAAGGTGTTGCATTTATATTTTTGTTGAGTGTAGCTTCCATCTGATTTTGTGGAGGGTGCTCGGGTGCTCTGGATTGTGTGAACAACTGCTGCCTTACAAAATTTGCTGGGATTTGCCCAGCATCTCTGCAGCTCCTCAACATATGGCTCTGAGGGAGAAATACTAAATGCTGGTGACTGAGGGTTGTTCCAAAAGAACGCACTGTGAGGAGCGATCCTGACAGTTGCAGTATCTAATCCCCAAGCGCACTAGTGCTAATTTTATAGCCAGCCTGACAGAAGCTTGGCTCGCCAAGGAGCCCTGGAGCCAGCTGTGGCCTGTCCCCTGAGAGGCACCATGGGATGGTTGTGAAACCCCCTCCGCCTCTTCATTATATTCCTCAAACACATTGAGGTTCTCAGGTGCGATGGTGGAGAGAACATTCTCCTCCAACTCATACACCAGGGACAGCACTGGAGGCCATGCCTTTGAGAGAGACTGAGGTGGCACGACTGGTGCATTACTAGTACCAGCCTGTGCTGGCACATAGGGCCTGTGTCACCCAGGTCAGAAGTGATGTTGTTGATACTATGACTTGATCTGCATGTACACACAATTGTTTATTCACATGCCCACAATGGTTTATTCTCGAGCCCACCTCGAACGACAGAGAACCAATAATTACATGAATTTTCCCAACCTGCGGTGGCAGAGGTTTGAGTAGAGTTTTGAAGGTTGAGAATAGTTTTCTAGTGTCAGTGGCACTGTGAATTTTGTCATAAAGTCATTCCAGTTGACCCTATGGCTTGACTGATCTTAATGATATGGGACTATTATGATGCTATCTTAACACTACCGATATTTATGGTGTGTGACTACATCTTGGGTTTATTATGATAATGCACATCCCACCACAGCATTAACCAGAGCTTGTGTTGTTTACCTGTTCATACAGATTAGCTAGCCAATTCATGCCTTTCAGCTGATAGCCCTTTAGCTTCCCATTAAAAATGGTGGGCTGTGGAATGTCTTCCTCAGCACGTATTGATGGGTTGGACAAGCTGTAGCTTTCTCCAAAGCCAGAACCAGATATGCTGGCCACATGGAGAGATGCAGAACGACTGTCCTTAGCCTCATCATCAAACAACTTAGTCTGCAACAAAATATAAAACATGCAAAAATTGAGACATCTTTCTTTGATTGTCAAACCAATGACACTATGATATATGAATAATTCCATAACTCACCCTTGCCTGGTGGATCTGATAAGCCTCTTTTGCATTTCTCAAAGCCTGAGACTTATAGTATTCACAATCTGTCAGGAGAAAAAAAAAAATAAAAACTGAGTATTTCAGATTAGATAGATCAGATCAGATTAGATTCAACTTTATTGTCATTACCGTATTTCACGTATATAATGCGCACACGTGTATAGCGCGTGGGGATAAAGCAATTATGTAACAAAAATTGTGCATAGCGCGCCCACGCGTATACCGCGCATGCTGCCCATTTAACTAAAAACTCCTCCCACCACCCCCACATTCAACATTTTAATCCATAAACAATTTCAGAAAGCCAAAATTAAAACTCCAAAAATTTTTTTATTTATTTAACCAATGCTTAAGCTGGCCCCACAATATACGATTTTATAATCAATGAAGTGTGTACAAAGTGTTTTTTTTTAAGTGGTCTAATGAATAGTAAGAGATGTGTGCATGTGTTGGGGCGGGGGTGGGGGGGGGTTCAGGATCAGGAGACTGCCGCCAGTACAGTAACATGTCCCCCTAGGATGTTACTGCGCCGACAGTGAAGGGCTCCCAAGTGTTTCTCCGCCATACAGAGTTCTTTGTTATCTGCTTAAAAAAACGCTACGTTTTATTTTGTGTCACTACAACCATCATAGGCAAGTATCAAGTATTCAAGTATCCGCACGTAAATAGGAAAGACGTGGGAGCGTTTGGTCGTTTCTAACTTCAAGGCTGTTTGGATGAACTGAAAGAACTGGGTTAAGCTAAATACAAACAAAGTAGCATTGCGTGCCAGAGCGATTGAGTGCATGTACAGAGACAAGACAGGTATGTATCAATTCGTCTAAGTTAGGGGAAGAACATATTTCAATAAGTTCAGTGGCCTGTTGCTTTAAATAGAATGCTTTCTGAGTTATGGGTTGTCACAATCACCATTATGATGAGCTGTTTCTGTTTTATACTAATGGAAAGAATTGAAAAAGCCTGAGCCGTGTTGTTGGCAATAACAAATGGGAGTTCAACTGCATGCTCAGCTTACTGTACATTGCACAAAATGTACCAAATTCATCAACCTGTTTGGCAGAATTTGCCAGATCCTGTAAACACTTTTTTTTTTGACAAAACATGTTAACTCTCACACACTCCTTCACAGTCACATTGAGCATTCAGTTTCAAGGCAGCAAATTTACCAGCCATTGTTTTCAAATCAACGTTCAAACTGAGAAACTAATGTCAAGCAGGTTTATATAGTAAAACACACTGACTAAATCTATCCCATCTTTCCCATCTTCTAAAATCTCATCTGCATTTTTTATGAACTCTTCCCATTTCAAAAACAGTAGTTCCCTCACACATTATAGCCACCTCCTTTTTATTTTGCTCAATTAACTGTTTTTAAAAAATGCTATTAGCGGGGGCCACCTTGCGGTGGGGCTTGGGGTTGTTTGCACTGCTGCACCCCCCAAAACTCTGCTACTAGATCTCCAAGGAATGCAAATCGAATCTTGACTCACCACCCGCTAATTTAACGAATTTAGAAAGGTGACAGACTTTGCAGTGATGTCATATACTCTATCTAACCATCGTAACATGATACAATGACACCCAAAATGTCTTTATACTGCATGATCTGATTTTCCCTATGAATGTGGGCTTGTCTTTGTGCCTACTGCACAAAACTAGAATAAGGGATTAAGCCGGGATATCTTGGTTATCCTGGTAGAATTAGCCAATCATTTGTCAGTATAGCCAAGATATTCCGGCTTAATCCCTTACCCTAGTTTTGTGCAATAGGCCCCTAGACTTAATTTGCTTGTTTTCTTGACTTGGACAAAAACAATTAGGACTCGAAACAAGACCCGAGTGATTGACTTGAATTGAACACTGATGTCCACACCTAATCATTATTATACAAGTGGGTATTACTATAAAATGGCTCCAACATAAAAATGACAACTGAAGTCCTTCAGTATTGGCCACTCTGTTGGCCCTGCTGGCCCCTAAGACAGTAAGGAAGGAACTTCTCTTACCATAATCCTCTTGGCCCATGTTCACGATGACCCCTCCACCAATATCAATTTGCCTCTGAGAACTCTTGTCTTCCAGTTTCTTCAGGATGTCCTCCTGAGTGCTGGGACATCCCGCTGCATTCTGTTTGCTCCCAATGAAGTGAGCATACAGCTCTGTCTGCGTGATAAGAAAGTTAAGCTTTCTCTGTTGTCTTTTCGCCTGCAGAAGCACAGCACAAAAGTCAAATAGCAGTGTCAGTGGTAAATTATATACAAGCAGCTTCATTTGAAGGACCGGAAAGCCTGTGCAATTTCTTATAGCTCTCTAGCAGTGACATAAAGGGTCAAGTCCAAAAATTCAGGGCAAAGGAAGCCAATTGAGTTTGTGCTGATGTACTCTACTGTGAAACCTGTACCTCTTTCATCTCCTCATCAAGCCTGCGCTGCTCAAGGGCTTCTTTCTCGGCACGCTTGCGGTGCTCCTTCTCAACCTTCTCATACTTCTTCCAGTAGAGCAACATTTCCTTTGTGAGCCGACGGGCACGTGGCAAAGTCTCTTTGCAGTTCTTTTGGGCCTGGATGGCAGCACGACGGACCTCGCGCATGCATTGGTGGGCCAACTGATGCACAAGGGATCATGTATAAACATGCAATCAAATTTTTTTTTAAAACTTCATAACGGAGTCTAAAATGGAGGACTAACAAAATTGAAACTTAGGAACAACGGACAAACATTTATTTTTAACTTTTAACACACCCTTTAGGGCCCAAAATACTTTGCACTCAATACTAGTAACATAATATTCCATAAGCACCGTGACATGAATGTTACCACTATAACCAAACCAAAGTGTAGGAACAAACCCAGAACAGTGATACCTTTTTGGCATTTGACAGAACAAAATTCTTTGCTGATGCTTTCTGTTTAAAAGCCTGCAAAAAACAATACAGAAAAATCAGTTTCACTGGTATAGTCAAAACTTGAAACACATAAATAAATAGACCCTCTCCCCATACATCCCGAAAACTATTTTTACCTGTACTATACTGTACACACACACACAGGAATATGTTATATAGAGGGTGAGTTGAATCACTGAGAATGTGCTGAGCTTTGTTTAGAATGATATATTTACACAGTTGAAAGATGACATTTGCATCCAATTATTCATTTCAATAGCATGTTTGTTTGTAGTCCTAAATCATGTACCTGCCATGTCTGATATAATTACCTTAGGATTCTCTTTTTTAGCGATGGTAAGCCAAACTTTTCGCCTCCTTGCATTTAGTTGCTCAACAGTTAAGTGCTTTTTCTTGGACAACGGAAGAGGAATATCATGTGTAAACTTGGCAAAGATTTTGGTGACGTACAGTCGTCCTTCTGCACCGACATCATCGCCTCTTTTCTTTTTCTTCTTCACCTTTCTTAGTTTTGCTGCCAGGAAAATACAAATGGTCAGTTCACTTCCTGTCCACTTGCGGTTTCTCTATTCCACACCACCACATTTACTTGCATGGTGCCGCATACTCTTACTTACATTTCTTTTCCTCCTTGAATTTCTTCTTCTTTGGGCCATAAAGCTGACGCTGTTGTTCATAGAAGGGATCATGGGAGGACAGGAGACCTGTACTGTAATACTGATACTGTTGTAGCTGTGGGAACAGTAATGTGGGGAAAACAAATAAAGTTACTTCTTCAAGCACTATTAATTACAAACACAAAGACATTTGTCTATTTCTCACCTCACGGTCTGCATGAAACCTGCCCTGATGGAGTTTGGTGAGTTTGTGGTGCCGCAACATGTCTTGTAGCTCTTCATGGGACAAAGAGAAGTCTGAGTCACTAACTTCAGACTCGGAATCGGAATCATCACCTAAAAGAATGCCCTAGACAAAAAAAACAGTATTCTTCACAAAGGAGGCTGATGACCTTCTGACCAACTATGCATGAATTCTTTTAAGCCACAAAATGACTAGAAAGAAAGAAATTAAGTAATACACACCTTTAACCACTTTCTACTCTTCTTCAACTTAGAGAAATTGTAAAAAGTTCCCTTGTTTTGCTCTGTGAAGACAGAAATAATGGTTGCAGTTAGATATAGAAAATACAAAATTTGAGATCATCTGCTTTTGAAAAATAAATTGACTAACCTAAGAGCACAGCTCCATTCATTGGGTTGCATTCTGTCACCCTGGCCCCTTTTCCACACTCAGTGAGGTCTGCAGACTTGTCTTTGATGACCTGCAGAAGAGGGTGTGCTTCTGGGGCCAGAAGAGAGGTCACCTCAGCCAAAGAGTCATCACTGTCATCACTGCAATACAACCAAAACAAGCAAGCATACCATGAAAGCAAAAACTACTAGAATAATTGTGAGACCTACTACCCATTAATAGAAACTGTAAGTAGTTTTACACATGGAATAGTTTTACACATGGAATGACTATAAGGTAGGGTTTGCTATTCAAACCTGTTGCATTGTTTTGTCAAAAAAAAAAGTTTTAGATCAGTGGTTTTTAATATGAGTTTCCTTGTAAAGCAAATATCACTGCAACAAAAAGTCAACAACTTAGGGTTCAAGATTACTGTAGACTGTAAATGGTAGTAGACTATTACCACTGCATGAGTGTGGGTGTTTAGAGGAACACCTGACCATATTTCTCCATATTTCATATTCCTATTAAATGTCTATGGCCTAATTAGCAATTATGAGCGTGTAGACGAGAAAATAAACCAAAGGCAAAAAACTAAACCAAAGAAGGCTTTGGTTTAGTACCACAGAAAATGGGGATCATTCGATTAGCTGTAGACTTTTAAATCTGCATTCTAAATATTAAATAGAAGGTGTTAAATATAATTTAATAATAATTTCCAGACAATTACCTATTATTTACCAATACTAATAGAGAACCTGTAAATACCTGGAAATATCTCTATTGAAAGTAGTGGCTGTTTGCTGCAAGAAGGAATTCAGTCTCAATGAGCGCTCCAGGTGCTGCAGGTAAACTGGCTTGGCCAGCTTGGAGCAGGTGCTGGGGTCTGTCCCATCTTGCCGAGAGGCCATAGAGATGAAGGACGATCTATAAAGACCTCAGATGCTCACTGCAACAGTTGAATTTCGGACTCTTTAGTTATTCATTTACATTATTATTAACAGCACAACATGAATATACATAAAGTTACATACAAGTTACATATAGGCCTACAGCCAGTAAACAGTGTCCAATGGATTGCAAAGCAAAGGAAAAAGATGAAAAGAAATACATTTATAGCCCCCATGTATTAATCTTATATATGACATGCTGCTATATCAATATATTAACCTCATTTAATAACTAGGAATTTACAGTAAACTGAAACTGTATTATATATTTCTGTATTATATATTTCATAAACAAAATAGATTAATACGGTCACAATTTAAATTTACTGTGCACGTGTACAGGCCACATCCATGACGACCTGCTACTGTCAAAAGGTTGTTGGTAAGGGCCAACTAGAAATTTTAAGGTGGTCAGGATGCATGTTTGTATCTAGGGCTTCAGCTGAATCACCCACAAACACACACCCAAATCCCTAAAAAACAATGACTACTGGCCAGCAATATTAATCATGGGTGCACTTGATACACTTACTCTGATTTACACTCTGCCGTATTTATACAGGTGCTCCCAGTAGTGCAGACTAGTGAAGTTACCAGTAAAACCAAAAAACAGTTCAGACGGTTAACAACTGTGTGTAGGTTCATTATGGATCGTGATTTGTCTACGTGAAGCCATTGAAGCTATTGTTTGTCTACTTGAAGCTATTGAAATAAAGCCAAGTTAATCCCAATATTTTGATTACACTTGAGCATATCATGGGTTAAAGTGCCAAAAAATCATCTGACTGAAAGGTTTTTTTTTGGACGGGGGGGGCTTTATTTTATGATGACACCCTAGATGTGTAGAGTGATTTTGGTGGAACTACACTTACGTTATTTAATTTTATACCCAATAAAAATTCTTTAAAAATAGCCATTTGCACATTCCCCAAACTCAGTGCTGCAGTATGACCATGATGACACCCTAGATGTGAATGATTTTACATTTACATTTATGCATTTAGCAGACGCTTTTATCCAAAGCGACTTACAAAACGAGGATAACAATCGAGCTACATAGCAGAAACCTTAAGGAGCATAGTGCTAGGGGATAGTGCTTCAGTGCTTCAGATTTTGGTAGATCTAGTTACAGTTATTGAATTGAGTGTAGTACGACCATAATAAGTGGTGTGTTTTCATTCTGATGGTATAGGCTACAGTTGATAAGAGCAAAGATATTGAATGTTATTAGTAACAAAAGAAAATCTTTAAATATAGAGGTAAGGTACATTTCACCAGGGATGTGATACGACCTTGGTAAGATTCCAAAAGCCTTTGGTATCTTCGAAGAGAATCACTCTTTGGTAGTGAAGTTATTGACATTATCCGTTTGCGTTTTGCACTTTGCAGACGGTCCCTAAGTCTTACTTTAGACCAATGTCGTGCCTATTTATTTATGTAGGCTACATATTGTTTGAACAAAAATCCAGTTGTAGCTCATTGGCTTACCACTGTGGAATAAGCGGTGGTAAGTGGTAATAATATTGAGTTTGATTAAGTTCGAATCTGTCTTTTTTTTCTAACTTCAGTGAATTTCTGTACAGTAAAAATAATAGCCTACCGTATTTCCTGAAATAATGGCCAGGGCCTTTATTTACTTAGTTCACCCAACCCACCTTAACACCACCAACACCACCCACCCAGGCCTTAATTTTAGGCAGGCTTTAATTACAGACAGGCCTTTATTTCTTATTGACCTGGTAGGTAGAATAGGCCTACGTGCTCTTTAATTACGGTGAACTACATGTAGGCTATGATTTTATATTATTATTATCATTACTGATAAAGGGTTCAAAACATACTGTATATCTCCACCTCTGCATCCACTCAAGTGGCCTGATCTGGTTACTAAACATTAGCATGCTTTAGAATGACTGGATCCATGTTTTGCGTTCTCCTTTTGATGGAGGAATGCATTTGAACAGAAAAACAGAAAATAACATTGGACATAGCAGGATAAAATATCAATATTATAAATGGTAGCCTACCATGCAGAAATATACCTGGATTACATTTTCTGCAACTAAGACATTTTAGGACTATCCTGTAAAGATTGGTAAATTCTGCCATTCATAAGTTATGAAGCAATTGAAATTATGAAGTGTAATGTCGGTTAGGAAGAAATAGTCCTAATTTCCAAACATTTCTTATTCATTTATAGTATGGTTGCTTCGATCTAGTAGTAGAGTGTTTGGTACCATTTGAAAGCTCTGCACTTTCATTTGATATGCATACCATGTCTGTGCGATTCCGGGTTCGTGAGTTATTTGACTCGGTAGTAGGCTAATGCAGTGATAGCAACGTTTGCCGTTTACAAAATTAAGGTACATTCATAAATTATTTTCTCAACAACACATCGATGCACATACATGTGCCATATAGCGATGGAAAGCCCCGGTTCTGTTCTTTTCATTGATATGCGTTTCATCTCGCTGTGACATACCGTTGCGCAGTAAACGTACAGAGAAAAGGGTATGCGATTTTGCCCACACATCCATAAAGTTTCAGTAACAGTTCACTTACTTTAAATGACCGTCATATCCATAATGTCCAGCCTTGAAGTTAGAAGCGACCTAACAAGTCCACATCTTTCCTATTTAAATGCGGTCTACGATGTATGGTAACACAAACTAAAATGTAGCTACATTGAAAACTGGGTTAAGCCATTGACTGTAGGCTAAATGCTAACAACGTATCATTGCACCACTAAGACGTGACAGGTAGCCTAACTCATCTAAGTTAGGGGAGGAACATATTTCAATATTGAAGAACAGTGGTGTGTTGCTTTCAATTTAAATATTAGATGGGCTAGTTTATTTTTCCTTGGAAATAAATATTGTGTTTTTTCTTTGCATTTGCCAAATGTCTTAATTTTTTTGGCCCGGCCTGTATATCAGGCCCGGCCTTTAAATGCACGTATCGGTCACGCCCCCGGCCATTAAACCAGGCCCGGCTATTAATTGATCCCGGCCATTATTTCAGGACATACGGTAATTCCTAACCGAGAGAAATCGCAAAGCGGGTGTGAGACCGGGAGAAATTTAAATGAGTGAGTTTAACGGCCAATATGTGAGGGTCGAGAGCCTTTCGTTTATTTAAGCTACGTGTGTAGGCATTAAGCACCGTTTTCCGACCTTTTGAGCTTCGAATGAAACACTTCATGACAATCCACTGATTTATTTCCAATTAATAAGCATCAGTCACGTTATTGACCTCTAGCGCCTCCGGTTGACTGTCATAGGACTGAAAACTTTAATCCATGAGCATATCTAGTATCACCTCGTAGGCCTATGTCCTGAATCAGAATATTCTCAAATAGTCAGCTGTTACGTTTGTATAAGCCATCTTTTATTGTTTCCCTCGCAGACCACTAGAGGTCACAGGACCACACTTTCAGAAACACTGAACTAGACGAACAGCCCGTCCTCCAATCAGTGATGTCTAATGTTGCTGACTGGTACCTACCCTTTCCGGTTTCTTAATGTAATTGTGTGTTCTCATTTTGTTTTTGTGATTCTTCTTTTGTTTTTGTGATTCTTAATTTGTTTTTGAGCTCATCAATTTTTTTTTGTTTCTAAATTTGTTTGTGTTTCTCAATTTGTTGTTGTGTTTAGTAATTTGTTAATGTGGTTTGCACTTCAGCATCATCTTACAAAATCTTACAACATCTTTAAAAAGGTCAATTCACCTGTTTGCTTGAAGGGTGGCCGGATTGTTCTTCGACCAGTCAATTACGGCGGAAGTGCTTTTGAGCAAGGCTTAACTTCACTGCTCCTTTGGCACTGCTATAGCAGGTAACACTGTGCAGTGTGTATTTTAATTATTTGTGATTGGGATAAATGTAGGCCAAATCTTTAAAACATTCATTCCAGCACGAAATGGTAAAAAGTGGCAGATCAGGCTAGTTATGCATAGCCTAGAAGAGCAACCTAGTACTGCTGAATCAGTTTTTTTTTTTTACATTGTAAAATGTATGTCTTTTTTTATTCAAATAATTATTAATAAGAATTGTGCAGTTTTCATCATGAATTCTTAAGCAATATCTCACATTATCCAGGCTTCACTACGAACATCCGGGTAATTTATTCAGAAAAACCTATTGTCATCTATAATTATTATCTTAATAATAATAATAATAATAATAATAATAATAATAAAAAATAATAATAACTTAATAATAAGTGCTTAAGGCAAGGAACTTTTCACGCACCAACCAACACTCCAATACTGTACAAAAAAAAAGACGAATGTTGCACAGCCGCTGTCTTGCTAGATATTCAATATACCTGAACATAACCAATGACCTGATAAAAATATTCACCCCTCTCAGGTTATGGTCAGAGTATATGTTAAAATTACTTAGCATGATCATTTTGGAACAGACAACCTATGTTTACCAATAACTCTGGGTTCACAAATGCAATTAAGCAAGTGAGCCGTCATTTCTAATACCCTGAGGTCACACTGGATATTTGCTTGATTCTTTGTCTACCTGATTTAAGACATTTTTTAATATTCAAATAGGCAGGCCTCATTTTCAAGTATTGAACCATGCACTTTGCCCCACATGTTAGAAAAATAACCTTTCCTACCAATGTTAACTAACAGAGACTACTTGCACGTCACATTTTTCTACAATGATCAATGATATAACTGTGAGTTCACATGGAATGTTTCAGTATATCGCTTAATTCAAGCACCTTTCCTGGCACTGGGGCTGTGCAACATGACCAGCATTTTGCCTGAGCCTCTTTCCATGATACATTATTTCCTTAAAAAATGTACAGATTTCAACGAACTACTGAAAGTTCGGATTATCAGACCAACTGCCCTGAATTGTCTTAGTAGCTTCTGATTTTCTACCCAATAAAACGTCAAAAAAAAAAAACATTGCAGCTCATTTACTGTGAGGTAATGTAGGCACATTCTGCTACATTAGTTGTTCCAGCTAGCTACCAGATAGTATCAATCACATCATTTTTGATCATTTAACGATAGCACTGTTTAGTTGATGCATGCTACAGTTAGCTAGCTGGCTCATATTCGTTAACGTAGCGACGTCCCAGACCACCTTGACATATAAGCCCAGCGCTACCAGTCCAGTACAACCTGCAGTGTAGTTTAGTCACATACTATGAGCTTTTGATTGGTCTAATTTACTGCTGAATGCAATCATCTAAGCAACTTTACGTTAGAGCTGGTTGGCTATCAGGTCATGTTAAGTTAATCTAACACAGGCCGTATGGTCATTTTCCTGATAGCGAGCAAATTTCCCAAATATCCATGGATTTTAATAATTCAAATGGGATGGGTCTCTTTAAGGCTTTCGTGAGACAAGTCAGGAAGGATAGTGAGGTATGTTTTATACGCATTTTAGATTGATTGTTCCCTGGATAAGGACAATGCAGATCTTTCTCGCAATTTGTCGGACTGGAGTCCAATCGTTGAGTCAAGCATCTGGGTTATACGACCCTTACACACAGCTAACACTTTTCTCCCTCCCGGCCATCTTTCCCCCATTGCTCCTCCACGTTTCCTCATAAACACTTGCTCACCTTGGGCCCTGTATTCCCTTTTTCGCTCGATTCTCTGCTGCTGCCAACTCTGCGCTCTCTGCCTCCAAAATGGCGGTTGAGGGTACAGACGGATTCTGAGAGCGTAGGGTCGGCAGTAGAAGAGAGGCGGCCACTTTCTGTAACTGAGAGAGCAGGGACACGGCGCCATGGCGAGGACAGAGAAACGAACAGGCATAATAGACGATCACAGATAACACTGTGTTTCCGCCCACGTTATTTTCGAAATTTGGCAGCCTGTTTCATAACACAACACTGAGACAAAGATCTGTATTCAGTACTTAATTTTCAATCATGCCGTTTATAACTGAAAGAACAAAAAAACAACAACACTTGTTTGATATGTCAGACTTCTATTGCTCAAGTCTGAAACCTTCCGAAGATTTCCGAGTGGGGAATGACGTAGTACGTAAACGAGCTCCGTAGGAAATTATTATATATAGCGAGTGTCCTTTATTAGAAATAACACTCGCTATATTTATTAGAAATTGAAGAGTGTTCTTCATTAGATCTTGACTTCACAGCTAATATTGCCTCCCCTACCCCTTTACTTCCCCAATCACCAGTCTGGGAAGTACTGTGATATAATTCTTTTAATTAGTAAGATGAGTGGCATTAAGTGTCATACTACAGGTGCACTATGGTGCCTATTAAAATACATTTTCCATAATTACATTTCAGGTGTTAATTTTCCATTATCTAGCATCATGCATGAATATTTCACAACTCTTATAACAAACCCACTGCAGCAAGAAAGAACTATTGAGTTACAGTAACAGGGGAAAAAAACTGTAGCAAATATTAGGCTGCAATACGTGATTGCAAAACCAAATATCAGTTATTAGCAATCGACATGTGGCTAAATTAAGAACACATTTCCAAATAAACAAGTAGCAAAACAAAAAATCACAAATCATTATTTACAAGCATTCTAGTACAATAAAGAAGTAATTTACAGGTTAAGATCTCTACATAATAGTAAATCTAGATGAAATGCATTCTCAAAACCAGCTTAACTTCTCCTCTTCAAACCTTTCAGGATCAATAAAAGGCTTATCAATAGACTTGATCATTCGCTCTCCACAGTACACACACTCAGATGCAATGATATCATCAATATCAGACTTGATTTGTTCACGACTAACATGATTAATTCCCAAACTGACTGCATCATCTTCCTTCTGCCGATGACGAGACTTTGTTGTCATGGTAACACCAGCAAGCTTTTTCTGTAACTCCTCTAGCTTGGTCTGCTCGTGTGTGTAGAGGTGAGTACCAATCTCTTGATAGAGGCAGTCATAGTGAAACATATGGCCACAGAGAAAAAGGTAGAATGGACGGTTGAGTAGAGGAAAGTCGCACGTGGCACATTTCTCTTGAGACTCAACCACACCATACTTGTTCCTCATTTCCAAAATGTCTTCTCGTATTCGTTTTGCACTCTCTGTAGCTTCTTCCATCTCCTGTTTCAGCTCTTCAATGTGCTGATTGTACTCCTCCAATGAACCACATATTGCCTCTTTGAAGTGGTCAATGGTAACAAAATCTGGAAAGAATGGCAAGATGTCCTCAATCTTCAAAAGGTTACAGCTGGACAGACAATTCATAGCCTTTTTTACATCCTTCTCTTCTTGTACAACATGTCGAGCAATTTTCAGCCACAGCTTCTTTCTCAACTCTTCATCATCCTCTGGAAGGTCTGCACAGGATTTGGCCAGGTCTACATCCACCTGTGTATACATAAAAGACATAATAAGAAAAGTGTCATCCTAATAGATATTTGAACTCAACCAAATAACATAGAAAATTATTTGTAATGCTTATAGAACTTTAAAAAACAAAAGAAATAGTCAATCCGAACCTGCAATGCTAAATCTACAGCTTCTTCATACAGCTCCATAATCTTGTACACAAGGACACATGCCTGTAGATATCCATGTTCCGCACACAGGCGTAGGGCATATTTCAAGTCGTAGTTGATTTCTGAAGCTTGTGTGCCAGCCTTCTTTAAGTACCTTAACAGTGAGTCAGGCTTATATTTTGCATAAAGAGAAAGTAAATAATTGTGGATAGCTTCTTCCTTTACTTCAAGCTGATAGACACAGAATTCCATGTAGCGAATTGTTTCATTGATCTGCTGAGTACTTCCCATTTGACTGTAGTTCACCAGAGCTGGAATGAGCTTCTTGGGATCAAGTCTGTTTCCCATTTGAATCCAAGCATCCACCACTTTCTTGGGAATGTGCTGCATTAAGACTGGAGAGAATTTGTAGAACAACTTTTCATCACAGTGTTTTGACAGAACATCCAATGCTGCACTGTAGTCATCATGCTGACAGTGGTGTGAGATAACCCTCTCGTAGTCTTGCATGATGACTGAGAAATACACCATGTCATCTACGTTGCCATGGCTAGCCAGAAGATCATAAATTGTGTCTCGGTTGTTGTAAAAACATTCTTTGTATTTGGTGCTGCTGATGAAGCACCTGAACTCATCACGAGTGTTTTTGAGAATACCACCTTTGCCTTCATCTGACTCAAGAAGGCCAAGACGATTTAGGTAGAGCTCGGTCAACCAGGTAACAAGCAGGGTAATCTGAGTCTTCTCACTTGGCTTCAGATTGTTCAGCTTTTTAATGAGGAACTCTTTAAGTGCCTCCTCCTGCTTTGCTTCAATAAACTTCAGTGCAATTTCTTCGAAGTAATTCTGAGTTAGGGCATAACATTTAGCACTCTCCAGATAGCGTTTGTTCTGAAAACAATAGTCGGCTTCTTTGGCAAGGACCATGTCCATGCACTCAGGCCGTTCTCGACAGTATTCTTTAGCCAAATCAAACTTGTTCATATTCATATACATCTGCCAGACATCTCTTGCCTCCTTTTGTATGTGGTATCGAAAGACAGCCTTTTCAGTATAAATCCACACCAGGCCCCCTGCAGGGTCTTTGATCATCTTTTTCAATTGGCCAAATTTATCTGGAAACACATCCTCGTGTACCACTTGTCCATTTAAGGTACAGATGGCTTTTACTCTGTCAGGTAGGAGGAGCAAGAAGTGAAACTGGGTGAGCACAATGGATATGGGTTTGTTGAAATTGAAGTCGATATCAGGTGTGTACTCCCACACTTGGACATCACTGAGGAGTGAGTCAGGTCTCACATAGTCCAGCTGTCCATACAGCACACCATTCCCCATCATCCAGGCAAAGGCCTTAGGACATGTGCGAAGTTTAGATGTATAAAAGGCAATTTCACTGTAGCCCATGTTGTCAGGAAACTCTTGAAAACTAGGAAGTTCCTGGTTCTGAGAGAAGATGGAACTAAACCCCTGCTGCTCTGATCCATCTGCTACTTTTCCAATAAACTGAAACAGACGCTTACGAGTTGTGGCAATGATAAAGTACTTTGACTCCATACCACGTTCAACTTCAAGACAACACACTGGTGCTGGTTTCCCATCCTCTTCAAGATTGTGGACCTGTCTGAAGTACTGATCTGGGTTAGTGTTGAACAAACTCCCCTCAGAGGCAGAAATCTCTGCTTCAAAGATGATGCCTTGGCTGGTGCCCACAAGAATGGGCCCCGTTGTGACCTCTGTGCCCAGCACTTTGTTCCAGCCCACACTTTCAATAAGATGACCCCTCCACCTTGAGAGACTTCGGATCTTCTGGGTGTTTCTATTCAGATAGACACATTCACTTGTGGTCAGACTGATTACCAGGTGGGAACCTAAAAGGTAATAAAAGTACAATTATATGAACAGATCTTAAAACACTGTTACAACCGGTACTGAATATACTAGGGATGGGAAAAAATATTGTTTGACGAAATATCCAGGGTTCAAAATTAACAAAGTGGCTGGTAACTTTCTGAAGTTACCAGCCAATCAGAATTTCCATTAGCCATATTTTTACGTGGTGAAAATAAGAGATTATGATTGAATGCCAATGAATGAAAATTTTATTATTTTATTAACAGTGCATGAAAAACGCACAGAAAGTGCATTTTGATTTTAGCTTATTACGCTGTACGCTCAATAGATTTTCAGGCTTACGTGTATTATACAATTTATTAGTGCATTGTAAAAGTGGGGTCTCTGAATGGGGAGCGTAATGTTTTCATTAAACCCAGACCGTAGTTTCGTCCGGATAGGGTTATTGCGGTCTACAAGTTTAGTTCGGATTGGGAGACCGCAAAATTGTGTGGTAACGAAAGCTGATGGAAGATTTTCTTTGATAATCAAGTACTTTATTACTCCGTGTGCAAAACAATTTACCACCACTTTCGTGAAAAACTGACGTATACTGATTCGCTGTGTCCTCTGCCGAGATAAAATCTGGCAAGTGGGGTTTGTTAGAGATGGTAACCGTCGCCAATCCCTGCTACCATTTCCAGCAGCTGAAACTAAAGTGGCAGATGTCAGAATAGAATGTTGTTGTGAGTGCGTGTCCGGGTGGTAGCCTATACGGTCAACAGCAGCAAGGGGTGGAGAAAACAGATGTTTTGGTGAAAGATTTGTTGTTGTTTTTTTTGCGAAAATTATGTGACATACCAGGAAATATTCAGCATCACAAAAAATGCAATAAATGGCTGATTACGCGGGATTTCAAAAATTGAAACGCGGGATCGCAAAATTGCGAAATCCTGGAGGGACTGCAATGTATATCGTAATATTGCCCGTTCTTTTACTTTATCTTTCAGACTTGACAGAGCCATACAAACCATTGAGTGTATGTGTTATATATTCTATATTAGCCAAGTTCAATAGCTATAAGCAGTCTTATTGTATTATTTATGTTAATCCTTGTAAGATTATTCTAAACCTTATTTTTTTTTATCCTGTTTTGATTTTAGATGACTGTGACTCAGAGAAGGTAAATACAGCAGACTAGTTATTTTTGTCCTATCTATCGATTGTATAGATTTATTTCTAAACACTAATATTACCCTGCTAAGTCAATGTGTTAGAAGAAGCAGTGCGTTTCCTTACGAGCCAGAATCTTGCCTTATTTTCCACACTTTTTTTGATATTCTGATATTTAAAGGTAGTAAAAAGTAATTTCATCTCCGATGAACATCGCACCTTGAAACATTGTGCTCTCTGCAATGTTTTAGAAGCTATCTGTCGTGTCCCCTGCTGTTTGGCTGTCAAAATCCGATTCAGAAAGTCTAGGGCAAGGCACTGATTTTAATATGAAGCAGATCACTTTTTCTCCAGGCAAACTAATGAAAAGACTTGATACTGCATATGCAGCACGATTATGGAAAATACCAGTAGTGGCACTGTCTGTAGGGAAAGTTTGTTACCAACAAGACAAGAAAGGTATTAATATAAAACTTATCCTCGAAACCCATTCCTACGAAAACATAAAAAAAGCAGATCACAGAGTACTTGACAATGTGTTCCTAAATTTATGTTTTTGCTGAGTCGTAAACATTACCTGTTGGATCAAGGAAGAGTTTGTGTACTTTGCAGTCATCTTTACGGCCCAGTTCTACTTGGTTCGGCTGGTCTGGTTTTCCTAGATCAATTCTTTACCAAAAAAAAAAAAAAAAAGCAGATTTCATCCACATGGCAGGGGAGAAAATGTGTTTGTTGGAAGTGTGGACAGCAAACCAGGGTTCTCAAGTACAAAGTTTGCATACACACTTCTTACACAATCATTTGGATGAAATATGGTCCTCCATGCAAACTTCATGGCTGCTGTATGCACGTTTTATCAGTTGGCGACACATGCAGTGCAACATTAGCGTACTTGCTAAACTATACTGCCTATATTGGAATTACAAAGAAAATTTTCAGGACCTGGAATGGCATCTAGGCTAACAGATCACTGTTCATGCATTTGTTGCAACTGGTGCCAATTCCTGAGGAAAGAGAGCCAAACAAGGTCTTATATCTGGCCTCTACCTCTTAAATCTGCACACCTTGCATTCTGATTCTTCCCCCTAACTTTCCCCATTTTTGTTCTCCTAACAAGAGCACTACTACAGGCACATTTATACAAATTAGTTTATTAGATGTGGAGTTTTGAGTGAGGCGACAGGGCAGAGTTGGGCCTCAAAAATCATGACAGCAGCCTACCTTAAAATAGTGTCTTTTCCCAAACTCATGCAAAGCTGGTTGTTGCATACTGTGAAATGATTGATCTTTTCAGGAGGGGAAAAATCAATCCTTTGTTTGTTGAATATTGGCTTCTCTTCCTCCAACCTTACATTAACAAATCCTAAATAACAAAACAAAAAGAAGCAATGAAATTTTACTTATCTGAACGGGAGAGAACAAGATCATAGCATGGACAAGGCCCATCTTACCCGAATGAGTTATTCCAATGTTTGTTGCCGATAAGCGATTATGAGGATGAGCAGGGAGACGAATGTTCTGAGAGTCTTCATATTCATCAAGAATAGAGGCCATTTTAGCATGTGTGGGTGTCACACAACATACGACGAGAGTTTTTTGGATGGAGCAAAATAATTGTTTTTATTGGCCAAGAAGCTAACACTACTTAATTTGCCAAAAACGACGGCTAAGCGACAGAAACACTCATTATGTGCTAATTATTAACTTAAGAATTGCAACATTTTTTTATCTAGATTATCGACACAACTACAAAAACAGATACATATTGCTCTGTAGCAGTCTGTGTTGTACAAGGCTCACAGTAGGAAAGCCTCAAAGAACCGGAAGAAATTACTAGTCAGGTGATCAACACATCATGTGATAGACCACAGGCCGGAGCACAAACCTTTTGCGACGTATTGTGCCCTCCAGTGGTCACTATGGCATGCACAAATTTAGATGAAGAAGAGAACCACCCCCACCCACTAAGCCAGAATCAGCCCCCCCACCCCCCATAAATCTATAAAAATCGAATGTTTTGTTGCGGTCCGAGTAAGTAACAGTCTATGGTCCGAGTTTCCGCTTCAAGCACGCGCTCTATTAATTCTCAGCGTAGGGAATCTGAGGGTACAAGCAAACTGGAGTTAGAAGACAAATGTAATAACTAAGGTAATAAATGATTTATTTAATTAGTTACCAAAGTTCACCAAATTATGACAATAAAGGAACTAATAAATCTTTAATCGGCAGATTTATTTCTGTAAACATTTCACTTTTTAATACACTAGGAAATCATACAAGTCAAGCCTATACCAAAAATCAAAAATCTACTGAGAGGATATATTACATTTGTTCTCCAAAGCCCCATAGAATGACATTGTTTCAGCTTTTGTGATGCTTTAATGTCTTTGGAACTTATTATTCTCAAACAAAATGACTTGATACAGCATGAACGTGATGAGACAGCGGCTACCAGTGTTTTTCTTTATGTAACAGATTTAAACAATCACCTTTGTATGAATGCAACATAATTGCACAATAGACCTGGTCTGTAATATAGTTTCCAAAAAAGATGACACTATGATCAACTATGTACAGCTCAACGGTTCTGAATTTGTGGACCTACTTTTAAAAAAAATCCTGCTAAGACACAAGGCGACACAAGACGGTAAAATTAATTTGTCCAATACAAGACCTTTGCAATGGAATCTGAACAAAGTCTAATTTAAACATTGTGTGTGAAACTGGTGAAAATATTAACTAGTAATATAAAGTAAATGTGATTCCAGGAAATTACGAATGCATGAAAACAATCTAGCTATAATTATAGTAGCTAGATTGTTAGGATAGTTATGGTAGAGGCTATCATAACTAGAGTAGTTGCCATAAACACATGAACAGGAGTGCAGGCACAAGATCACATCAGGTAGGCTAATTGCACATCATACAGATGATTTTAAGCAGTTCTGTATAGTGTAGCATTGATAAACATGGAATTCTAAAATATGTGGGAACAGGCTCAGAAAATATGTTTGAAAACGCTCAGAAAAAAGAACATAATAACCAACTTTGTATTTAAGTTTTTATTTTTTATTTATCCAACATTTGGACTAAAGCTTTAAAAAATCATCTGCACCCCAGGACAGTACTGTAGGAAAATACATCTTTGATAATTGAGCAGGCGCTAGTACTAGTGGTTTCCTCAATGATGACTAGACAAAAGAATTCATGACAAATATCAAAAAGTTGCACAAGTTATGCAATAATTATAGTAAGAATGTTATTAAACATAATTATATAAATATAATCCAGATGAGTAATGAAAATGTTTACATACAATGTTTACATACAATACAATTTAAAACATCTATTCTTGTTTTTCCTCTACAGCATCCTGCCATAATAACGGGCATTCTGAAAAACAGCCAAAGCACAAAATATCACCAAATTTGTTTGATAAGCTTGTGCTTTCAAATTTTAACTAAAAGTATTTGTATGCAATCCGCAGCAATGATTTACCTGGTCATAAGTTTTGCAACAGTACTTCCTGACAGGCCTTATATACATGCACTAAGCAATTTAACCTTGGCTTAGAACTCTGAAAAGCATTGAATACACATTTGAGACAAAATAATAATATTCAAATTGATTTAAATATAGTCAACATTATCTGTACACCATAGACCTGCATACGGTTCTAATTCATAAAAAAAAATCTGTATAAATACCTGAAAAAGGGGAACTACACTGGATACCATTTCAGGATCTGAAGGGTCTTTTACCAGAATGCAGAGGTAATATATGACCCTGTGCTGAAAAAAGAACAATAGCCAAATTGTAATCACAACAGTGCCAGTCAAAAGGTTGTTAGGAGTATTCAATTAAGGCCTGTTAGCAAGTATCTAGAATCTAGTTTGGATTTCACATAAAACATGTAATGTTAGTGTATTCACAAAAAAAGTTAAAAGGATTTATCAAAAAGTAAAATGATATAAAATGTCTAGATTCTATACATTTTATATGGATCATTTAAACTTTACTTTTTTATGAATACACTAACATTAGGCCTACATGTTTCAAGTGAAATCCAGAAACAATACAGAACAAATTTTGAAATACCATTTTAAAAAATACATCCATTTGAGGTGGCTTAAATTCAGTTTATGTGTAAACAAGAGACTGATAGAAAAATATCCATTCATAAAAATATTTCGACCCAAGTTTAATATACTGTATTATTAAAGAACGCAATATTAGCAACCAGGGAGAAAATGTTAATAACAATATCCAAAAATGTGCACTTACCATATATACAGCTTCATTGATAACAATGTCTTTAATTTTGCTCATTTCAATGAAAGATGTGCATTCTCTCCCTGAAGCAAAAGATGATGAGACCTGGACACCCAGGGACCTAATAATCAGTAATGTTTCATGATCCACTTTTAGGAAATGAATGCAAATAATCATGCTGCCCAGGGTCACAACGATGGCACTGGAAAGGACAACAGTGTTCTGAAATAATGAAGAAAAAAAATCAGATACTGAAAAAACTTAACATTAAACAGCTTCAAAGTCAATTTGTGCTTGACATGAATGCCCAGATAGAGCATCCCAAATAATCTGTATTTAACGTTATATTTAAGTCTTTGGATTTTGCCAACCTGATCGGACCTGATACTAACGTTTGATACTTAGATCTAGCAAACGTTAACCGAGGAATATGTAAAATCAGTGTGAAATTCCTAAGTCGAAAGTCGAAGGATGCAAACAACGTTAGGATGCAAACAACTAGGCTAACAATAGAGGTCTCGGTCCGCTTGATTTAGTGCGGATTCGAGTGTGATTGATGCTTTCACACCAACACAAACGAAACAAACTAAGAGCTTTTGGTTCGAATGAAACGTTTGGTGCGCACTAACTGCTGTTGGTGTGAAAGCACCCTAACGTTAACGGTAAATCTTGCTTTAAACTTACGTCGGTTATGAAGAATACAGCATATGCAAACAACCATATAATGCAAGTATACATCAAAATGCTGCGTAGGGACAACTTCGGGATGCTGACCGTGAATTCACGGCAAAAGTCGGTATGTGACTGGGAATCCAGAGTAATTGCTTTTCCATTTATGTCGGTAAACTGTTTGACAGCCATTTTCTCCTGACGAAATGCCAAGAGCCCCACTGGTTGAGCCTGAAATTTTACCAGAGAATTTTACTCTCACAATCCTTCCGGGTGGTACTGCAACTACAGGTCTCTTCTTCTTCTGGTTATGGCGGACTATATCTTTCCGTTCTATACCGCCACCTACTGAACACAGGGGTATGTAAAAAGGAAGTTAGCATTTGACACTTCTAATCATAAAATAAACAAAAAAAAAAAAAAAAAAACTCTTTTGATTAAACCTGTATAGAGATAGGCTACATAATGTCGAATTCTTAGCCCTTTAATTCTTGGTTCCTGGAGAATATCATGAATGTCATTATCTACATCCAAATCTTTCCACTTCTGTAGCCTAGGCCTACAGATTGGTCAAATTTGTTACATTTGACAAACATGGTCAACATCTTCCAAAGTCTTATATTCAGATACCCTTACTTTTGACTATGAAAGATACCTAACCCTACTAGCCTATAGTTAGAACTACTTATGCCAGTTAAGATCCAGGTGATTCTTTTTCCTCCATTACAGTTCTGAGTGGCATAAGGCTACTCTCTGAATCCCATTCATCTTGCCACCTAATTCTAATTTCAGATTGAATTATGGGGTTAGCACCCCCATGTCCCATTGGTATGTTCCTATTTGTTCTGATTCCAGTGCTTTTTTGGCTAACATGTCCACATTTTTATTTCCATGAATTCTATAATGGCATGGAATCCAACAAAAGTTGAACAATCCAACAAAAAACAAACAATCCCAGGTTTATACAGTATTTAGTAAAAGGTGCTTTGCCCGGGTCAAATCCCCACGCATACCAAAACTTACAAATTTGTAATACTGCCATATCACAATAAATAACTGATCTAATGGGTTTAATTTCTATATCTATCAAAGGGCAGTTATGCAGTCATCTAAATAGAGTATATTGACAAAAAGTCATTCACTCTATCTATAGGTATTTCTTATTAAACTCAGGGATATAAATACCTATACCTCCCTTTAGGGTTTTTAGAACCATCAGTAAATATACTCGGCACCCATAATAATTTTACATAAAACCAAAACGCGTAAAGCTTTGTTTGACGAGATGCTCTTCTTTGTCTGTTAATAATTTATTGTTAATAATAATGTTTACCTCTGGAAGAAGTAGTCATGGAGGAACACAGTTTAAGACTAGCGCTGGGTCACATTTTCAAGCCTGTCATTCACCAAATTGTCAATATCCCAACCAAAACTATTGGATTTAAAAAAATATTTCCAATCCCTTAGAACAGATGTTACATCCTCTTCTCCAGACTACAGCATCATCTGCATATAGCAGACCTTCATTACCCTCTCCCAATCTCTCACGTCATTAATCATTTTATTTAACAAAACAGGACTAATAACACTTCCTTGAGGAATCCCATTGTCAACAATGAATTCATGAGACATTGCCATCTTCAACCCTGAATGATTGCTGAGAGAGACAATCAAGTAGTTATATACCAAGTTTGCCATGTTAAATCAGTAACCCTTCTCTCCACAAGGTGTCATAAGCCTTTTCTATGTCTAAAAAGACTGCAACCATCACTTATTAAAGATTTTTCAATTTCATTACATAATTTAACCAAAGCATCAGTTGTTCACTTACATCCCCTACATCAGTTTGGTATCTAATCTACTATAAGTTTTTCCATTAATTTTCCAAGGTGAGAAGTTAGTGCTATAGCCCTGTAATTTCCTCGCGCTTGATTCTTTGCCTGGTTTAGAGAATGGAAGATTCTTTCAAGATTCAGATTCAGGCAATTTACCTTCATCGACTTTATTGAACATAGATTTTCTCCAGAATATTATCAGGTAACTTCCTGAACAGAACACAAATGATAGAATATCATGTATTATCCAATGCCCTTTTAAGTCCATAATAGACATATTTGATTCTTTGTTAAGATATTTCTATTTTCTTTTTGTTTCTTATATTGCTCATTAAAGTGGTTACCTATATGTATTTCTGCAAAACCTTTTTAAAAGCATTTATAATTTAGACAGGTACAAGGGGGTTTCATGTCATCTTTTCGATCATCCATACTTTATCCAGTTTCTCTCCCAATTGAAAAGCAGAACTGTTTCCATGATTCTTTTTTAGCTCCTTTAATGATCTCCCTGGTTATTGCCTTCTTCTTCTGATAATTAATAAGACTGTCCACTGTTAGTGTTTTACACAGCAGTGTTTTAAAGGCTTTCTTTCCTTGATTGGATCAGAACACTCATTATTCCACCATGGAACACTAATTTGCTTTCTTTGACTCTGACTAAAGACCTATTTATGCTCAACGTAAAATACGAATACGGATACGCGCGGAGTGTTTCACACGTCCCACCCGCTTACAATTAGGGACAAAACTGATGAAAATGAGCAATACCACCAAATATAGGGGGGCGGTATTGAGTTTACAATCCAAAATTGTCAACGAAGTAACAGTATATTCACGAAATAATGATCATAATAATAACAGCCTCACCATTGTCAGTATGTTTACTACTCCAATCCCCACACCAAATTTCTCTATGGCTGTCCTTGATAATGCTTTTCAATGATTCATTAGTGAATGAATGAATTAGTTAATAGTATACTTTCCACTACCTTGATTAAATATTTCAGTTACCACACATGACCTTCGGAGTTAATGTGCCTATGGAATATTTTATTTAATAAATGTTATACACCCACCTCCTCTGCTTTTTTTCTGTCATATCTTATGCTATTGTATCCTTTCAGTATAAAATCAAGGCGTGGTTTTAACTATGTTTCTTAGATGCATGTTATATCAGGTTTCTTTTCCAAATCATGTATACATCTCTTAAATTCTTGCCTATTGGCTATTAAACTTCTGGCGCTCTACTGAAGAATGGAGAGTATATTAACTAGAGTTTTGGCCATCGTATTTATGTATCACTTCTTGAATCTTTTTTCTTTGTGAACTGAACCCTAGAAAGTCATTAGCAATATCCACAATTACTTTGACCTTATCACTTCCCTGATGAAGGTCTGTTATTTTACTAATCACCGCACATACCATCTTCTGTCCATTTCTTTTTAAGTTCACAACATTGTGCCTGATTCTTTTTTAGCTCCTTTAATAATCTCCCTGGTCACTTCCCTGATGAAGGTCTGTTATTTTACTAATCACATACCATCTTCTGACCATTTCTTTGTAAGTTCACAACATTGTGCCTGATTCTTTTTTAGCTCCTTTAATGATCTCCCTGGTCACTTCCCTGATGAAGGTCTGTTATTTTACTAATCACATACCATCTTCTGACCATTTCTTTTTAAGTTCACAACATTGTGCCTGGTGGTACTCAGGTCTAGGGTTATTGATCAGATCAGCTGAACACTTTCATAGCTGTTGTTAACTCTGTTTTTTTGAACCAGATATTGCATTTGAGGAAAGATTGCCCCTACTGATCCAGAAACTCATGCGCCGTCTGCTTATAGCATTGACCCAGGACACTTTGATGGGGTCGGGTAGAGTGGGGCTTGAACCTGCAACCTTCCGGTTACCGAATGGCTCCTCAACCACCTGTGCCCCCCTGCTAAAGTGGAGGCAGTGCAATCTACACTCAGGTGGTTTGGGAAAGCTCAGTTGCGGTGACGCTGCTGCAGGTTGTTCTGTTGTAGATTGTTCTGGAACACAACCTGAAATTTGCTCGTTTGCATCACCACTGCTCTGCTCCGGTGATGGCTGCATGGCGATGAGATGGTGACGGTTTTGCCTGATGATTCCATGGGGTCCCTCTACCAGATATGAGCGAGGTAAGGTATGACTCCCAATGACAACCCCAGATGCTCTTTGGTCAGTGATCCACACGTCCTACTCAGGTCCTGTCTGAGTCTGTTGAGGTTCTGTGTATGAAGTCACAGTAGGTTTATGCATCTTTCCTTTTCTTCTCATTTTCCTTCAGATGGCCAGTGTGTCAATCAGGAAAAGAAGGATTTAACAGTGCCGGCAGGACAGGTACAGTGGTACGAGCCTCCTTCCCATTAGAAGTTAAGATGGACTGTATCTATTTTGAAGCGGGGTAGACCTATATGCAAAAAAGGTAGGGATCTTTTGACTTCTTCAGGAGCCCCTTCAGTTAAGAACCTACTCGTTCAGCTGCTAGTTTAGTCCTGACCAACATACTTACTGTTGCACCCTCTCCAACAGCAGCTGCAGAAGCATGGCCTCAGGACCTGTTAGTCATCTTCAACATAGCCACCATTGAATCAATTCTCTGCTCATCCATCACTGGTTTGGATCAGCTACAAAACAAGATAGAAGCAGACTTCAGCGCACAGTCAAGGTAGCTGAAAATATCAATGTTTCCCCCCTGCCCTCCCTCCAGGACTTGTACTCAAGCAGGTCCAGAAAGTGGACAGAGAACATGCCTATGATACTTGCACTACACCTGCACCACTATGTCTTCCTTTGCACCTTACTGTTTTTTAACTAATTACCTATTATATCACCTGTATATAATGTTGATAGTAGTCTATGTATATTTTCTATTGTAAATTGTCTATAATTGTCTTGATACTCATCATATATCCATAGTACCTCTTGCACTGTATGTATGTATAATGATGGACGTACTTGTTGCGTGTACAGTTCTGCTTTTCTTTGGTACAGAGTTTACTTAAATGATGGAGAACGATTTACAACAACACATATATCTGTCTGGCGTTTATGTGAGTAACGTTATGTTCAATCATTCAGATCACATTAAGAGCGACGGGAGCAAGCTACATGCTGGCTGTCTGCAAAGATTTGATGGACATTTTGGCTGTAGAATTGTTTACAAGTTACTCTGTTTAGTCTGTGATTCTATTGTTACATCGATCAATGACTTAAAGCGGTAGTTCGGTTTTTTACACTTTGAGCCCCTTTCACAGATTGTCTAAAATGCAATAGAATGGTTGACACCAAAATTTTATTGATAGATACAACAAATGCACATTGCAAGCTATTTTGAAGCAGGCAGGGTCGATTCTAAATTTCCCGAATAGCCGACACAAGAGCAATCGTCAAAATTTTGTCAACCATTCTATTGCATTTTAGACAATCTGTGAAAGGGGCTCAAAGTGTAAAAAACCAAACTACCGCTTTAAGCTTTCTGATGGGCAGATATCCTGTAAAAATTTGATTCCTTAGTTTGTCTATTCTGACAACCAACAACACAACACAAAGATGGCATGACAAGTTCAGCTATAACCACTGAGCAAGAATCACTGGAGGTGCAGAACAATCAAGTCTCCCATTCACTAACATTCGGAGCATTTGGAGCAATCCGATCATGAATATGCATGTTATGGAGGGATGAGAGATGTGTGGTAATTGTACTAGAGGACGCAGTCACGTAATCCACGTAATTCATTCTCTATGGAGGACCCAGGCCTTGAGCCAGCTTGCAAACTCGTCTAACTCCGAAACGTCATAGGCGTTTCGCCTCCAGTGTTCTATAGCTCAGTGGCTTAACCTAGTGCAGTGTTTTTTTTGTGTGGTTTCACTCCTCGGTCCTCTGTCTGAGAAACACTGACCTAGTGCAACAGCCGCTGCCTACTTAGTGTTTGTATTATTTATAATGCCTCCAGTTTGATTTAGATCCTATAGTGATGTTTTACCAAAAATAGTCTATTTTATACACTTCAGGGAGTTATATAAAAGTTTAAGTATGCAGACAGTATGATTCTGTATGTTAAAATGTTCTTTCAGAGGAACAGTTTTTTGAAGTATTATTTTATTTTTATTCTGTCTGTTCAGGGTACTCCAAATAGGGCAGATGGTGGTGGGGTTCATAATGTTCACAATGGTGTTTTAATAATTTGATGGCATTATATTAACTGGATTTTTACGTCAATACAAACACAAATTCAAATACTTTTCGCCCCTCAACAAATACAAATACAGATACAAATACTGGCGGCTTTGCACACCTCTAATCTCTATCTATCTATTTATCTATCTTTCTTCCTTCCTTCCTTCCAGAATTAGGGTGCTTTGAGCCTCAGTGCAGCCAACCTTCTTTGAAGAATTCACCACTTTAGCATAGCGTGACAACATGATTAAAATACAACACTGGTACATGCTATAACATATTGTTACACCGGTTACCGGTCTGTATTTCCAGAAAGCCTATAACATATCAAAACTAAGGTTTATTTAAATGATTTGTATTCTGTCCACCCTTATATACAATGCAAGACAATTTTTCACGCATTTTAGAGTAAATATACTATTTATAATATACACATTTTAGTTAAATATGTCAGGTATGGGTAGGCTTAATATCCTAGCATCTTAAATAACCCTGTAGCTCCTTGTTGCTATTTTGTATAAGAATGTGCACAAAGTGCTTGTGGTCATCAGCAGTGTCTTTATTAAAAGCTTGAATACCTACTACAGAACAAATGCATCAAACACAATGTCCAGTGATTTTCTTTTTCAGACTGTTTAAATACGATAACAAAAGCCATTTAACAATATGATGATTAATTTCTAATAGTCCACACCAATACAGCCAGTTAGTAGGCAGTGTTAACGATACATTTAATGTTAATAGAACAGTTAGTGAGAAGGCAAATTCATTTTACTTCCCAAATTTAAATAGGGAAGCACATGCCATATGCCATACATTAATAATACATTATGCCAAGTCAATGCAGCTCCAAAACACTTCAGAAACCTCGGCATAAATTGACATTTTTCACATTGTGCAAGAATCCCTGTAGCCCAGCTGTAGGGATACCTTAGTGGTTAAAGAAGAGAACAACAAATACATGGACACACTTCACATATATATATATATATGTAACACCAAAGATGTTTCAATAAATTGATTATGAAGAATATCACTTATCAAAAATGTCTAGTTTTAATATGCTTTTTACAGGTTTCTCTGTGTAGTGTGACCAGCACACTGTTTATATTTTTGCTGATAGCAGAACAATTATTGATGTGTTAAACGAATGTAATGTGCTTAACAGTTTTTATATAGCTTACATTGACCAGAATTGTACAGTTTTGTGTCAACTGATGAGATCTGACATAACACTGAAATGTTGGAATTCTCTATTTCAGAAAAAGCAAAACAGACACAAGAATTGTAGGTGTTCAGCTGTCACTGTACGTCACTATTACGTCAATCCCATATTTAGAGTATTTACATGTATACCTTAGTATAACTGATTGTTTCATACAGTCACACTGTCTTATTTAACAATAGTATAATGGTTACAAGGTACATTAACATTTTGCTTTAAGGTTCTAAGTGCTTGCAGGTTCTATGCTCCACATCTTCATTTATTAAAAAAAATGTGCTGGGGTATCCTACCAGTCATAAAAACAAAATGCTGGATTTTAACTCTAGGTGTCACTCAAGAGCTAAATAACAGAATTGTCACAGAACAGAACTGTAAGATGATGTTTCTGTGATTATTTTTTTAATTGTGTGTCGCTCCATCTTTGGACTTGAATTACAACAGAAGGCATGACTGATAACAGAAGGTAGATTGACTTTGTCAAATGAACATGTTTCCACTCAAAAGGATTCCTCAGTACATAAATGACCCCCATCCCCCCCAACACCCCCCCACACACACTTTATGTTGTAAGTGCAAGACAAACATTTGATCAGAGAAGCTTGGCTATATCTGGTTTATATCTGACATAAAGCAAAATTCATGATTAAATATTCTCTCACTGAGATTATTTGAACATAAAATTCAGTAGCCCCTTATCCCCATGATAGAATACAGCACTGTTCAAAACCTGATTTTTAAGTAGAAAAATACAGATCATGAACATAAGGACAAAAGTTGCCAACACGAGGTTTAATAACAAACAAGAACTTATGAATTTCTGAAATGTCTGAATTTATTCAGTAGAACTCTATGATGTAAACCTAATTTTTAAAGGATAAATCTGGTGTAAATGAATCCATATCCTCGTTGTTCAAGGGCACAAGGATGGCTGTTGTTAGAAATAAAAATGGATACAACATATACTGAATAGCAAAATGGCAGCAAACACTAACCGAAAATGCCACAAAAGGTTACTTTAAGATTAATTTTCTCCCATCTCCCATTCAGTCAATCTTAGCTTGCTTCAATCTATGTTGTATCCTATTTTTGTATTCCTTCTCCTACAAATAGTACTTGGTGGCATTAAACAACAGGGATACTGATTGATTCATACCGCCTTTCTTCTTTGACACCAAGGAGATTGATGATTGGAACATGGTACAATATAATGGCTGATCACACAGCATCGGCAGATGTCTCTGTAGACACAGACATGGTGACTTTGGCTATTTTCACAGTGGTCTTCACACAGCTCTCTGCAGCTCGATTGGCAGCAATATGGGCATGCCTATTCTGGCAGTCAGACTCCAGACTGTTATCTAACTGTTGGGCGCTGCCTTTGCATGCTCGACAAGTGCTCAGGAAAGCACGGCGTAGGTCTTTGCTCCTCAGGGCATAGATGATTGGATTGACAGTGGAATTAAGGAGGGTGAGCATGCTACAGAAGGCAAACACTATTTTGATGGAATCGTCCATCCTCCAGAAGAGGTCATAGACCATGATGGCCAGCAGAGGACCCCAACAAATGACCAACACTACGAGGATGAGCACCAGTGTCTTAGCCAAACGGATGTCCATTCGGGTCTGCTCCGGGCGTGTTGTCTGCACCTTAGTTCCATCAGCTGAATACACCACCAAACTCTTTTGAGAAGTCCGGCTCAGCATTCTTACAGCATGGTGGTGTGCCCTCCACAGAATGTACATGTAGGCATAAATGATGAAAAGCACCAAGACACTGGTTACACCAATCCAGAACATTAGATAGTTCTCATCAATCAGTGGGAAAATATCAGAACAAACTGAATTTAGACGCTTGCAGTTCCATCCCAGAAGAGGAAGCACTGCTATGATAATTGAAATAGCCCACATCATGCAGAAGGCAATGACAGCCTTAGTGCGGGTAACAATACGTCGATAGGCCAGTGGTCGGTGGATAGAAATGTACCGATCTATGGCGGTGAGAAACAGGCTTCCGACCGAGGCTGTGAATGATGCAGTCACCCCTCCTAATTTGAAAAGGAAAACATTTGGGCTGTCTTTGCGATGAAAAACATGAAAATCCAAAAAGCTGTAGACAAAGATGACACTGCCCAGCAGGTCTGCCACAGCCAGGCTACCTATGAAGTGGTAGGAGGGTCTGCAGCGGAGAGTGCGAGACTGCAAGATTACACACAGGACCACCAGGTTCTCCAGCACGGTGAAGGTCCCCAAGGTAAGAGACATGACAGCTACTGCCAGTTGTTGGCTAGGTGTCAGAACCATGAAGCACTCCATGTCCATAAAATTCTCCCCACACTCAAGAGTGCTTCCATCCTCCCCAATTGAGCTCTTGTTTCCAAACAGGTCAGAGGAGTTTGTTGGGTAAACATTCAAACTTTTCAGGATGAGTTCCTCATTTGATTGCACTTTGTCTGGAACAGAATAACTGCGGAATGCCAATAATGGCTTTTGGAGGGAAAATCGACCCTTTGTGAGATCGGCATCTGAAGTCGGGTCATCATAGTTGGCATCATTAGACCCGAGATACTGCAGTCCAGACGTAATTGTCTTAAAAGTGGTGTCTGCAACACCATCCAGTAGGCCTACAGACTTCATAGCTGAAGATGAAAGTGGATTAAACTGCGTTGGGTATATCAGGAGCTTGAAAAACCTGGAAAATTATTAGAGAATGTTGAAACATCAAAATTACAGTGTCTGCCAGAAAATGGGCCAAGATTAATTTTGAATAATATATAACACACAATGTAAATAATTGACAAGAAAGATATTTTCAAACTGATGTGCCAGGTTTATTTATAGGCTACACCTTAAAATACCTGGTTGTGGTGATTTAATCAAGACTTTTTACATGATAAGTAGACAAGGGATCGGAAAAACACACAATAACAACAGACTGGTCATTTTAGAGAATTAGACTAGCCTTGGTCAAATTTATGTCAGCCCACACCTAGCCTACATTACTTAGGTATATAGTTTGAGCAGCATAATCTCAATTTAACTACCGGTATGTTTCAACTACATTCCAATAGCCTATAATTCAAATAATTCACTGAATGTTCATCTAAGAGCGAATTCTCTATTGGCTATGCCTACTGGTAATGTAAAGTAATACAGTAGTTGACAAATGTAGCCTGATTGATAAACAAAATAATGTCAAACAAAAAAATAGCCGAATTACAACGTCTCGACAAGTGAAATTTTAGGCTACTTGGTCCACCACTGTTAGTTAACAAGTGGTCAAATGTGTCTAACCTATTAGACTATAAGATTTTTGGTGATGACTTCAATTAACCAATTAAGCTATTTTGTCCCCTCGCCACAGCATTGATCACACATTGTCTTGTGTTGTCAAGAAAAATAAAATATTTGGCTACCAATAGAACCAAATAAAAGAAATCCGAAAAAACCTTGAAGTGTTGCGAGTAGCCTAATGCATTAGGCTATATTGCAAGAGAAGCAAATCGGCATAGAAAAATGACCGGCAGGGATCCACACTTTAATTATCCACTCAGGCTGTAAAAGAGGTAAACCGTAGCCTACCTTTACATAGCTCCTTGTATCGCACAGTCGTCATCAACAGTAGGCTATCCAGAAAATAAGAATTCCACACGGACTATTGATAACAGAAAAATATTCAAAATACTACCAAATCCAGCACGCACTTTTTATATGATTATCGTTAGCTGTATTTCATAATATTTTACAGTCAAATGTTTTCATGTGGGAATGATTTCCTGCTGCAGGCGATGTCTGAGGTCTGCCAGAGTGTGCATATATATGTAGCGTTGTTAAAGCGGAGTAAATCACGTGTTTCGGAGCGCTCTCAACACTCTTAGCAAACCAGATTCATATGAAGAGTAAAGGGCTGGGAGAAAATCATCGCTGTACGCTGAAAACAAAAGACTCGCTGACATTTTTACAAATAATTAAAATGATGGATATGGCTATAAAGGTGCTTATATTCAACCCCTCTATTTGTTACCCATGACAAATATATACATGACTGAATATAGAAAAATAATGAATCGTGTTTATTATAGCCTAAACCTGTTTTGACCACTCATTTGGTTATGCTATTTCAGGTAACTTTAAGGCATTAAACAAACAATCAAATTTATATGGCATGATCAACCAAGGAGGCTGTTTATTTAGTTCTTGCAGGCTTTTCTTTTACATTTCTTTCTTTTACGGAAATGTATGCTTAAACATGACTGAATTTGAAGTTCAAGAAATAATTCTATAACAGACTTACAAGACAACAGAAGAATAGCTAAAGGCAGACTGAATGTAAAAGAAAGTAGCCAAGGCATCACATCACAACATTACACACACAGTGTTGGTATGCATAGCCCACTGGGTGCATTAGGCCTGAAGAGTTATTCAGAAAACCATGAAAACAAAAATCAGCATGCCCTGAATTATAAATTGTAAATACCCTACAAGATGAGAGTGCTAAAAGAAAAAACTGTTCTTCTGCTGTTATATTTTGTCTGCATCTGTGAAGACAACTCATACTGCAGTCCAAGATGCACAAGACATAAATAATGTATGAATTATAGAGGCTACAGCTGCCTTCAGGACAGGATTAGAATAGAAAAAAAAACATTATGAGAGTTTATGGCTGCACAACAGGGCTCTTTCAGTGCACATTAGCACCCACAGTATCACTAGGAATTTTATTCCACTTTTAAAATGACACCAACAATTAGTTGTTTAACTCCTTTATTGTAAGTGCACTGGTTTAACACAGCCATTTTGACTAGTGAATCAAAAGGTGACTCATCATTCAGACACAAAAAGCTGCCATCTGGGCATCAGTTTTGGAACATGTTGTACAGATAAGGATGCTGCATTTAGCTGCAGTGTAATACAGCACATATCATACTGTAGCAGCTGTATTCACATTACCAAATCTATAGGATATGACAAAGCAGAACCAAGTTATATTGGATCATACAGCAGACTACCTGCTTGCAAGATCCTGTAGCACCATCCAACCTCAGGAAAACATATACCTCGAATGCAACAAACATGCTTACACTTAATTTAAAAAACACATACAAACACAAACACATATGCCATTATATTTCTGTGTTTTGATGCCAACTAGGATGCCAACTACTCTTCTAGGAAAAGCACTTCTTCAAATGCTTTAGCTTATTTTTTTTAAGACGTGGTCGACTAGACTGAAAGAATGAATACAGCCATTGCTGAGCATTGAAAAGTTACCATAGCTACATTTGTAAGAAATGAGGCCAGCATCAAGGACACACATTGAATATACTTCTCAATTTTTCTGTTCAGCAAAAAGGATATTTCAGACCAAATCATATTTTTTTAAGCAGCAAGGTATGACAAGACAGATTTAAAGGGAGTAGACTATACACTATTTCATTATTGGAGGATAGAATAGAATAGAATTATGAATGTATAATGCACTGACAAACAAGTTCTCAACATGTTTGCTTGTTGCTTGGCTATGTGATCTGGTCCTAAGTTTATTTCCGGTATTGTTTTGATGAAGGGGTGGAGTGGGGGGGGGGGGGGGGGTTGAATGGCACCTATTGGTATGGCAAAAGCCATGAGCAGATTCAAGTTGGGCTCAAATTGCAGTGGGGTGCAACGTCACTTCGGGAAGCAATGCATTATAAAACATAAAAATGTTTCAGTTTCCAAAACAGAAGTACAGAAGGCAGAGATGGATAAGGCATTACTTTGTGACAATGCGACAACACATTCTTACTGGGTGGAGAAAATGTCTTCATGAGATTGAGCAGCAATACTGTACTGTATGTCAGCCAAAGTCAACCTGTCAGGTCTCAGGTGGCTCCTTATGACTCACAGACTCCCATCTGCTTGTGCTACGTCACAACATTCACCCACAGGTCTGCAGCTCAATGCATGGCTTTCCATATGCTTCTTAACATTGTCTATGTATTCATTAAGGACCACAAATATGTAAAGTGAACACTACATTTTAAATCTATAGAACTAAAACATTATTTATTGAATATATTGTTTGAGTAGGCCTAGATGGGGCACACGAAAAATCAGAACCCAAATATGGAAATGATGTAATATATACAAAATTTATTTACATTTATCCATTTACCCGATGCTTTAATTCAAAGTGACTTAAAAAAAAACATTTAAGTTACAATTAAACAATTTAAAAACTTAAATTGTCAGGAGATGACAATGGGACTGTGATAAAAATGTAGAAGAAAGAGAGTTTGTAAATGCATTCCAGGTAGCCTGGGCCCGCCCATACTTCCTGTGACGCTACATTGAATTTTGCGAACTAGTCAGTCTGGCCAGGCTGCCGTTTTAGAGCTCTTCCATTCCCAAAAAATGGGAACTAATAAGAAACGAGCTTATGCATACGTCATCGGAATGAGTTTTCTGATTGCTTGTAGATTCGCCCAGTAGAATACAGAGGCATCTGATGGACGTAGAAGGCGTGTAGTAAGGCAGCCTTGCCAGACTAAGCTCTTAAGAGCTTATCAGTCGTGTTAGCCAGGCTAGGTAGTTAGAGGCTTTAAGGCAAAAGGGTAGGCTACTCTTAGAAGAAGTGGGTCTTCAAGAATATCTTGAATGTGAAGAGTGAATCTGTCAAAAAGGCCCCTCTCAATTGGACTATTCTGCTTACTCTTGAGCTGCCCCATGGGTTGGAATGTCCCATGTCTTAGTTAAATCATTGCCCGTTTACATAAACCCCCTAAACTCTTGAAGTCATACTGTATTGTTTTCTTGTTGTAACCCAGGCTCTGCTAGTATCAAAGAAATTTAAAGAAGGGCTAAGCAACGTTCTGTTTTTTTTCTCTCACGAGCTCCCTCTAAAGACCGCTGTATTGCGTTGTATTGCACTGCATTCTACTGGAGGCGGTCCGCGCTGCTGAACATTGCAAGTGTTGTATCTACCGCTATAGGCCACAGTGGCGCATTCTACACCTTTCGTTTGCCGTGTCATGACTCATTTTTGCATCCTAAACAGTTTGAAACGGACTAATTAAATGAAAAATAGTGCATAGTGGGCCTTTAAGAATTAGTGGGTGCAGCTCTATAAGCCTCCATTCATTCTGGAGTAGCCTAGCTGTACCCTAGAGTGCAGTACCACACCGAACAGTTCTGACTGTGGAAGTTATGATCTGTTAAACTCAGTGAACTAAGTGAACCTATGATCTGTTAAACTCAGGTGTCGAGGTGTTGTTGGTGCTAAATGACGCTAACATATGGCTTTAAGAAAGTATTAAGGTAGATGTACCCATCAATCAACATTAGTGATGTGAATTTGATCAGATAAGGGTAGACAGTGGAGCACAGTGAACAGTACAGATGTGACGTCTGTTTTTGAACGGATTCTGGATCATCGTTAATAATCTTACAGCACAAGCTGGATGACTTGTTAAGGCATTGAATGATCATTGTAATACATTTTTTGCACGCTTTCACATGGTGCAGACTGCACAAGCAGCATCAACTAGATCCACCAAAAACAACCCCCTGACTTCTCATTTTTTATTATCTGCTGGTCAGATAAGGTGTGCCTGAAGTTCTCTCAACTGATGTATGTTATGAATTTGCATCTTTTTTCAAATGCAAAATTTTAATGTTAGACAAAACAGAGAACTTCAGTTGTATGGAGCTCTGTACCTGTACCTGTTAAATCATTTTACCGTCGTTTTTGAAAATGACGTCAAAGGTAAGAGACAACTCCATGTAGTCCTTAATTTTTCGCTGTTAGCAGATGGATAGCAACATTAATTTATTATCGTTACAATGTGTCTAAAAAATACACCCAGACTATGTTGCTACTCATTTTATTGATGAAAAACGAATACCTAGGTCCTCGTAGGTCAGACACTGCGATATTTGTTGTATATGTTGTTTTGTTATTTGAGCCATTAATTTTCCCATAGGGGTTTTTGCTTAGGAACCGGAAGTAGGAAAATGCTAACCCGCAGCATACAGAATGACGTGGTTCACTTGCCAACTCTATACAACACATGATCACGCAATGTCCAGTAAAAGGCTAGCAACCATAAATAGGCCGTTACCGCATGATAAATTTGACAGAACTAGCCCAGATCAACACCACAAATAAAAAAAAACTGGTGACGGCGCACCTCAACAAATGCATACCCTGCACTCTTTGGAGCGAATAAACACACAATAAACAAAAAAATCAACACCTTACCATTTAAATAGTTAAAATGCTCACTTACACCATAGCTGCATCTTCTGGGCTTTCCAGGGTTTTCGATCAAATCATTAAGATCCAGTGGGCAAGGGCATTCTCTATCGATAGTAAGGTTAACGTTATGGCGAGTCCAGAAAGATGACTGTCCCATTGACCTTTTAATTCGTTTCAACTTGGAAAATGTACGCTCTGCAAAGACCATGGTCATTGTCAGGAAAAACACGAGAACAGTGCAAAGTTATCCGAAACTCACAAGTGTATTGTGTGGTTTATTTTAGCATGTAGCCTAGGCTACCTGTAATACGCATGTTCAGTTCACTACCATATCCCACAATTTCCAGTCACAATGTAAAATAAAATACAGAAAAATGCATTGTTGTTGTTTATTTAAGGATCACTGTTATATGTTTTCAATACAAAACATCTTTGTGTAATTTGTACAGCCTACATACTGTATAGAGACCTATAAAATGCTTCAATGTCACACCATGGTGTAAGAGTATGTAATTCTGATGAAGATATATGGAGTTTGCCCATTCACTCTTAAAACTCACCTGGCGATTTTCCTTGATACTCAGGCTACATCATGTGTACTTATTTAGTCAGATGAGATTCTTGAAGAGGGACACCATTGAGCAGAAACGTAGGTTATTACAGTGAAAGTGCTCGGTCTTCCGACATGTTATCGAGAATAGGGCCCGGTCGTGACTTACTCTTAAGGGCCCCTGCCCTGGGCCCGTAAGCAACTGCCCTCACTGCTTACCGGTAGTTACGCCCCCGTATGGTAGCCTGGCTTCTGCGACAAAGCTCATAGGAGCTTAGTCTGGCCATCCTACATTACCAAACGTCTTCTGGGAGGCGGGCTTAAAGGCGATTATCCGGAGTAAAATACACTTTAGATCAATTTACAGATGATTGGGACTACATACGTTTAGTTGACATCAAAATCATGTCATTCGGATGTGTTTTGAGAAAGCAGCACCATTTTCAGCAAGGTACTGACTCGTTAAAATTCATTCTCGACTCTCTATCCGACCACATGAAGACCTTGGGAAACTTCGGTTTGGCTTTAGGGACCCTCTACTCACTACCACTAAGTGTAATGTTGTTTGGAACTGTAGAAGAGGTATAAAAATAGCGTTTTATAGCGGTGGAAATGATATGCCCGGGTCACTTCCAGGCTAATGAGCTTTTTTAACGAGATTTTGATGTCAACTCAACGTATGTACTCCCAATCATCTGTAAATTTATCTAAAGTGTATTTTACTCCGGATAAACCCTTTAACCTGCGTCTATCAGATGCCTCTGTATACTACTGTAGTTGACGAATCTACAACCAATCAGACCACTCATTCCGATGACATATGCGTAAGCTCGTTTCTCATTGGTGCCCACAGATTTGGGAAAAAATCTAAATCGGCACAATGTCCATAACATGGAGGTATTATAAAACTTGGAGAAAGTGACCAAGTCCCGCCCCTATTCATTTCAGTGAGAAATGCTAGGCTAGGGAATTCAGACACAATTGAACGATTTTTTCATCATTTAAAATGGAGTTTCGTGAAGCCTATTTCCGGTACCATTTTACTTGGCCAATTATATAATGCATTACTGATTTACGTAAGGTTGAGGAGTAAGCTATATGGATGACAGGAATTGGCCGTTTACATTGGATGTTTACCTCGTTTGTGAACGCGCATTGTTTTCTTGTCCTGCCTTTAGCAGCACTCCCATGAACTTAATGTCCATCCCAAATGTGTATGTTAATATGGTTGGTTGGCTTAATTGACCTTTTCTGGTGCCGTTCGCAAAGTTTCTACAAGAACATGCATGGTGAGAGCGCATATTATGTGTGGTTTGTTTTTAATGTGCTGTTCATCTTGAACTTCTGGGTCTAAATCCAATGAGCGTCTCTTGATAAGTGTCGCATGAGCCGAGTTTTGGTCACCCGCCAATCAGCATTTGGAAAATGGTACCGGATTCGATGTAATTTATAGAAAATGGCGACGAGGAAGTGGCATGCTAATTGGCTGAAGCTTACCTCACAAATCATGACCCCCTGGTCCATACTGACTTGCTCGCGAAATTGAATGTAGCATCACAGGAAGTATGGGTGGGCCCAGACTATATCTATGGTTAAAGTCATCACAACTTGAGTAGTATAGACCCCGCTCCCAACCCAAGTTTGAGAATAGATTAACTCACGTTAACATAATACAACACTGATAACAGCCCACCACTAGTTTCAACACATGTACTGTAAGTGATAATGAGCTATAAGCAATTTTCACAAGTTAGTCTTGTGAGAATACAGTAGAGTGGTTTAATGCAATGGACTCACCCTATGAAGACCAGTAAGCAACTGCAGTTAGTCCAGCATATGTCAGTTTAAAAGAGCTCAAAAGACTGATAACACATAATCACATTTGTGAAATTCTCACGCTGTCTCAGTTAGCCTGAGAAAAAGGTTGTACTACAGTATCAAAACTTTTCTTAGAATGGAAAGTAATGTGCAGCACTCATATTTGTAACACTGCATCTGCAGCATTGGCAAGATTCATCTAGCCTCACAGGACCTTCCTTGCAATGCAGAACAATAGTACTGCTCCTATAGTCCCTGCTCCTTTCTCACCTTATCGAATCCACACATTGATGAAAACAAAACAATTAGGGAGCAGACAGCAAACCCATTAAGGGGAGGGAGATGCCTTAGATTTCAGACAAAAAAAATTAAATCACGCTAAAATCCTGCAGAATCTCACAGGGCACCTTTTATTTCCTGCTTATTGCATACAAATCCATTAGGAACACAATTCAACCAAGCACTTCTACTACAGCTTCCCATGCATGTATATCTTTGCACTTTTGAGCTACAGCAGTTCAGCAGTTCTCTGACTCTCAAAACTGGTAAAAACTTAATCTCAGCGATGGCCAAAGTGTTACTAAATTTAAAAATAGGTAAAAAAATCAGTTTTTCCCTGCTCTAACATTTATTGCTTATAATAAATATATAATAAAAATCTCATGCCATAGGCAACAAGTCACAATTTACTTTGCATTTACATCAGGTATGTACCAGGTACATTAAGTAATCAATAGCCATGGGCCTTTTGCCAATCTAATCGAGGGAATAGGCTAAATGTTCTATCAAAAGGCACTTAACTGGGGCTGTTTTGTGTAATGGGAGGATAATGCTGTTGTAGACTGAATGATCCATACAATATGCCACATGTACACTAGCTCATCTCAAAATGACTTGCAGAAAACTAATTTTAAACCTTCAGCCATTATATTCCTGAAAACAACAATAGAAAGGTATTGACTTTTTGTAGAATCCTTTTTTGTATACACTGTCAAATGTAGCAAGTCACAATGCCTTCATCTTTACACGTGTTGATTTCTGAGGAAGATGTTGGGCTCTGGATTTTCCATAAGCCTATAGTCATTTATCAAGGCTATTAAATATTTAAGTGTCACAGGGGGGATATTGGGTTAGAGGATCCTCTTTGATGTGGCCAAAGGCAATACTGCAGCAAATTCAAGATTGGAATCCTGGAATCCAAACCTGAGAACAGCTGTGTGGTTTGTGCTGGGGTGTGGCATGAATTACAAAGGAGTCATCTGCAGTCAGTCATGCAATAATTCTGCTAACATTTTTATTTGGAAATTAAGTTAATTCACAGTTGTTGTTCTTCTGCAGTGTTGTTAGGGGGATGAATAGTTCTCCTTGTGAGATTCAACACTGGAGACTATTCCATTTCCTTAGAAACAAAATGGGATCACGCTGATACAATCCACTGTCTTTGTACTGTACTTAATTTAAAAATTCCACAAACCAACTGTTGCAGCCACACAGTTTAAGTCAACTGACGAAGCAGGGTCAGTGGATGCTGAAGTGCATACAGTAGAAATTAGATGCTGAGGTGCAACTTCATGGCCCTCAGAATAACTAAAGATCAGTGCACAGAGAGCTTCATGCAATGGGAATGGGATGTTCATATGTGGGACCCAAGTTCATATGTGAGTCAAGGCAGGTGAGCAAATACTTTTGGCAATATAGCGTACCTTATCCCAAATTAAAAAAATGTAGGACATTTGTAGGACATTTTCACTTTCAGCAGCGGATGTCTCCGAATATTCTCTGAAAGATTGCAAAACATCTGTAGATTTCATAATTTCAACGAAGCAAGTCCGACCTTACGTTGTTCCAACTTGCATCGTTTGACGGTGTTCGGGAAACTGTCAGAAATCAAGTGTGGAATCGTTCAAAAGTACTTCGCAATACTGTTGTTCAATGCCAACTTTTGTCGGTATTCGGGAAACGCACCCTAGGTTTAAGTACAGCCCCTGTGTTGTCTTCTCAAACTGGGGTTTTTCATCAGTGTATTTAGGAGGCAGAAAGCTCAGAGAGCACCTTTGAAGCTAATTAAACATAAGTCCACACTTTTGACCCTGCAGAAAATTTTAAGAAATTACTAAATTACTGAAATATACAGTGCTCAACGTGAACACAGCGAAATAAAGCACACACTAACCCAGAGCAGAGGGCAGCCAACAGCTTTAACACATCTTTGGTTTGAGAAAGTTCTTAGATGTTACAGTTCATTACAGTTCCAGTGCCAAAACATCAAACCATGTTTAAAATGACTGCTGCATAGTGGCCCTGACAATGTAAGCATTTTGAGAGTTCTGAGAAAGACAGACACCCCTAACCAACCAAGAGGTAAGGCAGAGAAATTAATTAAAGACACTACGTGATAGTTATTCTGTTTATTAGTAAATAAACATTTGTTCACCTACGCATACAGTATAGCCTATGGTGAGATGTATTATGATTGAATGGTATAAATGGTGTCAATAAAAAGTTCACAAAAAAAAGGAAAGAAAGGGGAATTATGTGGCAATGCTGTACAGTGTCTTTAGTTCAGCTTTCAACACTACATTCCTCCTCGAAGATAAGGGCCTTGGGACAGAAAACCACGCAGTGTTATTGGATACCACTTTATCACCGATGGCTAGAGTGGTATGCTTGGACATCTGACACGTTAACCATTGTCACCCATCAGCTTCCCAAAGAAGTGATATGAGCCCCCTTTTGTACAACCTCATGATCCACACAGAAGGACACTTACTAGAGTAACTGTTGTGTATCAGCGTAAGAGGAAGGGGGAAGCCTGTTAAGTACTGTATAAGCAATAATAAGAGGATACATAATCAGGCTGAACAGTCAAATCCTTTACACCATGTATTATACATGTAATACACATGTATCATAGTGTAACAGAAAAAAACACAAATGTGTTTTGCACGAGGCAACAGTGTATATGCTGACTGAACAGTGTTAGAGATCCACTGAATACATTTCAGGGTATTCAACAATACTGTTGATTGCACACTTAAATCCCACCTTAGTAAGACACTTTTTCAAGCCATTTGTCTGACTCTCGTCACAGTGCAGGAAGTAAGGAAGTCTGACCATTTTGCTCTTTTCCTACTGAAAAGGTTAACTAGTATTCCAGCTCTTTCTTAATGAACAGACAGATCATTTTAATAGACTGCTTTGTGGTATTGCAATAACTGCACACATGCTTGAAAAAATTGTTTAATAAAAGCCTACCGGTAGCTGTTTGCTAGCACTGCTTTCTTTGATTTATTCAACCAGGACAAGAATACTATACATGAATTGTGGAAGATATTTTTGAGTGGATCGTGTTGCCTTGTGATGGCAAGATGAGGCTTTAGGAAGCTTTAAAGCTTTTCAGCAAATGTGTCGCAAAATGGTTCTCAAGGCTTCAAATTCTCACTAAAGCCATATTCGACGGGGAAAAAAAATCTTAGTCTACATGTCTTAACACACTGTTAACTGCACCATGCTTATGTGAGGTAGGCTAGTCTCAGGGACTTTACCAACTATGGTACATGTCTATGAATTCTGGGAATAAGAAAATCCATTGTTCTCATCACCAAAAGTGACATTGCAGTGCATTTCATGAAGACATTGGGAGTGAAATTGTGATGAATGTACAGTTGTGATAAAGTGCTTTTGTAACTGCCTTATTTTGATAAACAAGGAGCAGCTAAGAAGTGCTTTTGTAACTGGAGAGATTTAGTGACAAAATTTAAAGTTACTTATGGATACATTGTAAGTAAAGCTAACATGATAAAATTATTAGTAGCCTAATGTCATATAATTATATGTTAATTAGTAACACAGTCTAGCCGTTTAAACTACTGTATAGCCTACATAAAAAACGGTCTCCAACCAAAGACAAAAACCCACGAGTGCATATTCTTCATGGGACATCTTTATAGTCTAGATGTCCCACCGAAATGTCACGTGATCTCCATTTCACAAGCCTGAGCTTTGGCTAAAATCATGACATACTCGAAACACACTTTGAAGCCTCAATACAATCTGGCCATCACTTTTACCCAAATAACAATGGTAACAATGAAAGAATGAGGAACACATTGCTTGATTTTAAACTTATTCTGATCAATGCTAATCTTCTGGGGTCCAGGAAAGAACCCACACACACACTAATGAAAATTACTTGCACAGAAAGAGCCAAGACCATGTTCATTGTTTTGACCTGACATTTTAATGGTTTAAATGGGTAGGGGGGGGGGGGGGGGACAGCATATGAGATAAATGTTCTACTGAGTAAAACTGATGTCAGCCAACATATAACTAGTACAAAACCCAGAAATACATGTAAATGGGAGGTGGGCAGGGGACAAAATAAACACTGGGAAATTATACACCTGTCAAACAAATACAAAATTTGTGTTGCACTGCTGCCTGCTGTGATGCATTAGTCATGATAAAACAAATATCGTTACAGATTCAGTGTTTCCAGGTGCTCCACCCAGGAAAGTAGCATCCGTAACAAACCAACAAGATTACAAAATCATACCAATCGCACAGATGAAATATTAGATGTTAACCATTGAATACTGCAAGATGGGAAGTAGACTTTCTGACAATTGAATTCTCATAAAGGGTAGTCAGCTAGCATGGTCAGGTATGTTAGCATCCATCAGTCTGAGAAGAATGGATACAAAAATGCTTTGATCTGTCCGTCCTCGAGTAGAGCAAATTATGGTTAATGCCACAGTCCAACCATATCCACGCAAATCTTCTATGGTGCAGACATATTGGGCCTCTTGGGTGGGGGTGGGGGCATGAGTTTGGCATCAGGGTCCGAGGGATGCTTGCGTGGCTGTCCTTGGGCACATCTATCCACAAATTCAAGGAGGATTTCCTTTGTGACGGGGTGCTGGATGCTGTTGCAAACAGCTGCAAAACAGTACCGGACACGGAAAAGAAGTCAAAAAACACAAGATGACTGACACTTCATACAGTCCACCCACTGCTGCCATGAATGAGTTTACTTAATGTTAAAAAGTTTGCCCAAAGGTTCAAGTTGCAGAAACTAAATGGGTTAAAGTAGAAGTAGCATGTCAGATGCTCACCCATTGCTGTGTCATAGGAGTTGGGAAAGCTTTTGTCTATTCTTTGTCTCATGAACACCCAGCTGTTGTTGGCAAATGTGCATTCAATGATCTTGTTGTCATACTTTTTCAGTTCCTTGTTAACCTGCAGAGACATACAACAGAGATAAAGTTTTATTATTTCTAAGGAGCAATGGTGCACAGGGGTTGCCTCTATTATGCTTTAGTTGATTAGTACTGGGTAGGAGAAAGCACCAGCAGAAATACAAAAATGCAGTTTAATGAATGACTGAGCTTTTTTGTGCATTTGTGGGCATGGGGCTAGTTCCTGTCCTCCTGAGGATGGGTATAGGTAATGGCTATGGTAGAATGGTGGGGAGAGGCTGTTGGGGTAGTGTGCCGTGTATAAAGGGTGAATGGGCTATATCGTATATATATGATGACTATATCATACATTAGAAAATGCATAGTAGCAGCTCTAAAAAGTACACAAATAGAAAAGTGGTGATAGAAATGCCATCTCAAAAAGGAGGGATGGGAAATGATTAGTTTAGGGCCCATCTGGATATATGCATGCATTTGTGTATGTGTTTGTGTGTTGTTGGATGTTCGCCAGCATGCTGCTTTCACACTTGGTGTTTAATCCATCCAAATCCACTTCATTCTGCCCTTCTGCTGGCTCTGGCCCACACACAGTCTGGAGCAGGACCCACACTGGCTCACAAACCCCTTTTAGAATCCTTGCATAATGCACAAAACTACAACTGGTGCAAATGTCATTTCAAACCCTCAGTGCAACACTGTGAAACAAAGAAACCAAGACAGACGAGAGTTCCCTACCTCTGGTTAGATGCTTTCTTGTTAATGTTATTTAGCAGTCTTACATAAGAAAATAATTTCTTGAAAAATCATACAATGTGATTTCCTGATTTTTTTTGTTACATTCAGTGGGAGAACTTGCTAAATCGCAGGGTGTTCAAATCCTTAAATAAATAATCGCTAATTCATCACTAATAAATCAGAAAAGCACATTTTAATTTATTTGTCACAGTATAGGCTGCAACAAACTAATGATGACCCCTTAGTTGAATGACAAGCAATCGTAGATTTTAAATATTAAAAATCCAATATAACTTATGGTTTTATGACCAACTGGACTTACTGTGTATTGGCATACCCCATAATATGTTAACATTCAGATATTCAAGTAGTGTTCCTAAACTTATAAACAAATAAACAGGTAATTCAAAACAGATATGAAATTGTGTACCATGTAAATAGTTTTAATAACATTTAATACCCTTTGTGTGTGATTCAAAACCTTAATTCTTTTTTCACACCCTGAGGACCCTCTGTAATTGCAGTCAAGAGAACTGTTGCATGATATTGAACATACTTTTGCAGTCTACTCTCCATTTTGTCACTTTCAAGGCAGATTGTTTCCTAAGCAGCCAATAACTTGCTTTTCTTTTGCAATAGCACTGCTTTTCTTTTGCAATCTACATTCTTGTGAAAATAAAAATGTGTGTGTGTGTGTGTGTGTGTGTGTGTGTGTGTGTGTGTGTGTGTGTGTAAGAAGATTGCATTTCTTTGCAATCTGCATTCTCTGTGTGTGTGGATGCAAAACTGCAATTTCTCACCTTCATTCGAGCAAAGGGTCTGTCATAGCTACCAACATAGAGTAAACCCACGGTCTCCGGTAATAACCTGAAAAGAAATTCATAATAATTTAGTTTGCAACATGCATCAATACCACTGGGTCCTTCTAAATTCATACACCACTTCCCATCTTCCAATTTCCGAAAAAAATATTCTTATGCAATCACACGTTTTTTTTTTTTTTTTTTTTTACTTAAATTTTACTTTAAACAAAGAACTCTATTTGGTAGAGATAAGAACCAAATCCCTTTTCCCATCTTTATGTGTGCCCCCTTCTCACTAGGCCTTGCACTGTCCTCTCTGCTAATTGTAGCCATTAATTCAACTTCTTACCCTCATCCCCATGTGGCCATCCAAAAGCTGCAGCTCGGCTGCTTTCTCAGAGGGGGTGGATGGGAGGCTGGGCAGAGGCTTTTGCAGCTGGCCATTAATTATAGCCTCTACACTTCCAGAGCTATGTTGAGAGAGTGCTCAAACCCGTATTGTTTGAAAGAGCAGACCTTCAGCCAGTCTTCTGTAGAAGTGGCTAAGGAAATTAATGGTTTGGAAAGTCCACCTAACACTCACATTAACCACATGTGATGACTCAAGAGCAAATGGCTGCACAACTGTGATGGACTTAATGGGACTAATGGGATTTAACAATGATTCCAATGAAATCAGTAGAGCAATACACAAAACAATAAAAATTATAAAGTAAACAATGCTGTATGTATTCATTCTAAAGGAACAGGTATACCCTATGTATCATCATTGTCAATTGCTGAAATTCAGTGTGCTCTTTGTGGCAAATGATACTGCCACAGATAGCTTGGCTTGGCTATTTTTACTATTTGTTATTTATTTATGTAATTAATTGCAATAACCACAGATGTTTGTAGCACAACTCTGCTAAGAAAATGTCCATTTAAGAAGAAACAATTATATATAGCATATAGCTGCTAGGGCTTCAAGCGTTTCATATAGTGTTTTTTTTGTGTATTCTGTCTGTCTGTTTGATGCAAGGAGGACACACATGTGTGATGGTTCCAGATGGATGTACAACAGCACCCTGTGTGTGAATGTGAGTGAGTGTGAGCAAGAAAGAGACAGTGAGAGAGACACAGTGTGAGAGAGAGAGAGAGAAAGTGTGAGATAGAGAGAGTGTGAGAGAGAGAGAGAGAGAGAGCGAGCGAAATGCTGCAGATAACATAAGGCTGAGGGTCTTATCCCTGCTTATGCGCTGATAATGCGGCATTGGGTCTTCTGCCCAGGGGCAGCTGTTTGCAGTTTACCAAGAAAAAGCCATCAGCACCTGACAGAAAGCGGCAGAAATGACAGGAGGTACTGAAATAAAACAAAATTTCCTTACAGACATTTCTGACAGCAATTTTTTGTCCCTACAGGGGACCAAGAAAGATCCTTCGGGTTTCTTCTAAGAAAATTCAAGACCATTGTAAGACCATTTATATAAAAACGTAATATTTAATTCACAGCCCTATAGTAAAAAAACAAATCCTTAAAGGTATTCATTTATTTCTTAAACATATTATGAAAATTTGGAATGTGTTAAGGATGATTTCATCTCATTGCAGCGTAATAGTTAGTTTGACCACAATGTCACACCCTGTAGACAAAGCAGTGTAACAGCAGCCAACACTAACTGACAAGGGCATAAAAGCAGTGTTTTTATTATGCCCCCACCTCTTAACATTAGCAGCCAGTTCAAACACAACCACATCAATATCAATGGAATGAAGGTAGAACGTGTCTCCTGATTAAAATTTTTGGGGACCCACATCTCAGAAAACCTGTCCTGGACAATCAACACCACCAGACTTATTTAAGAAGGCCCATCAGCACATCTTCTTCCTGAGGAAACTGAAGAAGAACCATTTGTCTGCTGACTTCTACTATGGTCAACTTCTACTGCTGTGCGAGAGCATCCTAACCAACTGTGTCACAGTCTGGCATGGAAGCTGCTCTGTCGCTGACTGCAAAGCACTGCAGCAGGTGGTGAAAAATGTCCAAAGTAACACAGGGACTCCACTTCCTGCCACTGAGGATGCGTACAAGAAGAGGTGTCTGAAACAGGCTCACAGCATTCTTAAGGAATCCTCTCACCCAGCTAATCAACCATTTCAATTTTCTCTCACAAATCGAATGTGCTGGTTTTGAGCCTATTGCATTTTATGTGTAGAAAGCCAATCCTCTGCATTGTTTCAGTATTTGTAATACTCTTCTCGACTCTTCACGAAAATTGTGACTGTCAAAAACCTACATTTGTGACAACAAATGAACGAAATTACAGGAATGAGCCAAATCTGATGCAAAGAAAGACAGTAAATAAAATCTAATGTTTGTTGTTTCTGAGTCTGTCACATGGCCAAGAGATGGCGTCATTAACATAGCAAACTTACACTGTAAGCGTGATAGTAAATAGTTTATTCTAAGGGAATTAGCCTTTGGCTTGAGACTGGCTTGAGATTTAGGGTACCTTTAGTCATTATTTAGGTAGCACACATATTCTAAATGCCTTCAGCAGAATTCAAATGAGCCATTTTAATCTAGATTAATCTAGAATAATTTCAAGATTACAGTGAGATTAATCTAGATTTTAAAAAATAATCTATGCCCACCACTAAAAAAACATACAAGTTCTGGGTCTGGGTCATGCAAGGTTGGAAAACTGTTGGCTGTTGGGCTAGCGCCTTGAGCCGTGTGCCTGCCTAAGGTTTCTTCCTAAACCACAACAAGATGCAAAAAATAATAGGGAGTTTTTCCTTGACCTTGTTGCTCATGGTGGTCTTTACTGTTAAGAGCTAAGAGACTTTTGTATGATTTCTGTATAATGTGCTGTAGACATAAAATTGAATAAAAAAAATGCATCCTCAATTACTAGTTCCACCACTATTTCATCAAAATAATCAAGGTTAAAATTTTTAACTTTTATATAAAAATGCAGTAGGAGGATGTTACATACAGCACATTTCTTTTCTTTTAAAGGTATTATATTCAAACTCATAAATTCAATGCTTTTAAGACTTTTTAAAAACCCACAGGTACCTAGTTTTCAAGGACATGTTTCAAAAAGCTTGATGCCTTGATGCTTGAGGCATTGACAATTTAACAATACTATATCTTATTCAATTATGATTTCAAAAGAAACAGTGAATGCAAGGTGGGATTCTCCATCACAAAAATAAGAGAACAGCGCCTTGTAACATGTGTATTTACATTTCAAAGGTTTACCACAGGAAGATCAAATCTTAAGTCTCATAGTAACATATCACACTTCACCACTCTCCAGTTTCTTCAAAGCTTACTTGAAATAATGGCTCTCACAGATATAAAGATGTGGAGCAGGGCTCTTTCGCAGTGTGTGGGCAACACAGCAAGTGCACTTCTCTAACTTTTCCTGTCTGTGGACAACAAACGGTCTCATCCTGTTCACACATCGTTACCTTCACCCATAGCACAGTTGTGTAAAAAAGGCTGAAAGGGAGAAAGAGGTGTACTTTAACAAATCCTTGAAAAAGGATGTTCTAAGCTAAGATCATGAAGCTGCAGATGTATAGATCAAGGGCACATTAACTGAGATGGCAAACTGCTTTACAGTGGCTGAAAATTTCTAATATAATATAGCATATACTCTCGCTCTGACTGCTGTCATGGTTGGCTATGGATAGCATACCAAATTTAACCAATAGATAAATAGTTTGTTTGGTATCCTACACCAAAATTACTCTAATTTTAACTATGCACCATCCATATGAATTCATTTGCTGAAATTTGGAATGTACCATAAGGGTTAAACAGCTTAACCTGTTGCACTAGAGCATCCCAAAATGTTCCATGTTAACATTCAATTCTACAGGTAATAACCCAAACCTTTTTTGCTGGCCCAACACTAGTAGCCAGCCATCAACAATAGTCTGAAGTCACAAAATGTTCAAGATGTACGCACAAAGCCAATTTCTCATCCAAACAATGCCATGTCTTGCCAGAATGTTTTCTAATTTTGTCATATAGTAAGTACTACATAATCTTAATTTTTTTTGCAATGCATTGGTACCGGCGGACAATACATTATTTGTTCTACATATACATCTGAAATCAAGGAGTTTGTTATATTTACGTACATATGCGCTCACACATAGTTATATGCACCTCACATTTTGTGTTTTAGCAGTACTTTAAAGATATGTTTTTTTCTCCCTTTCTTTCTTCAGATATAATAAAATAATGGAAATTTGTGCAAAATTACAGAAATTACAGAATATCTCATCGGAAATCTACAACCCACTCAAGTTGATCAATTAACTGATAATGTTATAGATGCACTTTACACTACATTAAATTCCATTGCGCCACTTAAAAGAAAATTAGAAAACAAGACAAAATTGCCCCATGGTATACAGCACAGACACGCTCAATGAAGCAAGCTGCACGTAAACTTGAGAGAAAATGGTATGCCACCAAACTTGAAGTGTTCCATCTTGCATGGAAAGACAGCCTAAAAGACTATAAGAAAGCACTTAATAATGCAAAAACAGAATACTACTCCTCACTTATAAATGATAATAAAAACAATCCCAAATTCCTCTTTAACACAATATCACGCTTAACTAAAAGTAGGAATGAAGTGACACACTCAATTCCAATAACATTAGACAGTAATGATTTCATGATTTTTTTTAATGATAAAATTGAATGTATTAGAGGTAAAATAAATAACACCATTCAAACCTCAAATTCAGCTGGTTCCCCTATAATGGAAACAGCAACTCCTAGCTGACCTATAGCATACCTGGACTCGTTTACACCTGCCAGTATATCTGAAATTATCAAGCTGATCTCATCAAGTAAGGCCTCTACTTGTCTACTGGATCCAATTCCTACTGATCTCCTTAAGGCTACTCTCCCTAGCCTAGCTGAGCCGATACTTAATATTATAAATCACTCTCTTGCAGCAGGACATGTTCCCAAACTTTTCAAGACATCTGTCATTAAGCCTTTAATCAAAAAGCCCAACCTTGACCCTGATGTCCTGGCTAACTACCGACCTATATCCAACCTCCCATTTATATCAAAGATTCTTGAAAAAATAGTGTCTAAGCAAATTCGTACTTTCTTGGACGCAAATAACATTCAGGAAACCTATCAATCTGGCTTTAGAGCATACCATAGCACAGAATCAGCCCTAGTAAAGGTCTACAATGATCTCCTTATCTCATCTGATAATGGATGCATTTCATTATTAATCCTACTGGATCTAAGTGCTGCTTTCGACACTATTGATCACAGCATCCTACTACATAGACTTGAGCATATGATTGGCATCAAAGATTCTGCATTAGCCTGGCTCAGGTCATACCTTACTGGACGTTACCAGTTTGTACATGCACATAATGAAGCATCATGCCACACTGAAGTCAAGTATGGTGTGCCCCAAGGATCAGTACTGGGACCTCTGCTATTCTCCCTTTACATGCTACCTTTGGGATCTGTTATTAGAAAACATGGCATTACCTTCGACTCTTACGCAGATGATACCCAACTATACCTTTCAATGAAGCCTAATGACTGTACGCCAGTAACAAAACTTGTTGCCTGCCTCAGTGACATCAAAAACTGGATGACTAATAATTTCCTTTGCTTAAACTCTGATAAGACTGAAGTCATGTTGATTGGCCCTAAAAACCTGACCAACACTTTACCCCATCATCAGAGCTTACTTAGTGACCTTTCACTCACACCTAACACAAAGGTCAAGAACCTTGAGGTGTATATTGATCAAGACCTCTCTTTAAATAGTCATGTAAAGCATATCTCCAAAACCTCATTCTTTCATTTACGCAACATTGCTAAGGTCAGAAAATTCCTTTCTTTTGAGGATGCAGAAAAACTAATACATGCATTTGTTACCTCCAGACTTGACTATTGCAATGAACTGTTCTCTGGATGTGGTACTAGCTGCATCAAAAACCTTCAACTAATACAAAATGCTGCAGCACGAGCACTCACAAGGACAAAAAAATATGAACATATCACACCTGTCCTTGCTTCCTTACATTGGCTTCCTGTTAAAAGCCGAATTGATTTTAAAATACTTCTCCTAACATATAAAGCCCTTAATGGCCTTGCTCCAGCATATATTAAAAACTTACTTGTTCCCTACCACCCTTCTAGACCCCTAAGGTCACAGAATGCTGGTCTCCTAGTAATTCCTAGAATATCAAAATCAACAATGGGCGGAAGAGCTTTCTGCCATCGTGCGCCTGTCCTGTGGAACAAACTCCCTTCTAACATTCGTCAAGCGGACACTCTCAACACCTTTAAGTCTAGACTCAAAACCTTTCTATTTACTGACCCCTTTAGTTAGGGATGGTGTATGGTAAGCCACATCTCCTCAGGGTTTTATTGGAAAGGACTGCCTCTGCTGTAAGCTCCTGTCCAGGGCTTGGTGGCCACTGACCATTTCCTTTGGTGGTGTTGGCTTGTTATACATCATACCTTAGTTATGCTGCTATAGTTTAATGCCGCCACAATCCACCCATCTGTTAAGCCGTACAATTTTCACTCTGTCTTTCTCCTCCTCTCTTTTCCTCTCCACTTACTTCTCTCTCTTCACTTAGCCAACATCTGTATATGGTTTCACATGCAATATAACTCACATTCTCTGAAATCTGATGGAGACTGTTCTAACTCATCTCCTCTCTGATTTTCCATGCCTTTACCACCCTGCCGTGAGTCATCACTGCCTTCCACTGCCTGCGCCTGCACCTCCTGGGTTCTCCTGGGACCTTCTTCCAACGTGATCCGGCGGCACTCCTGAATGGTCCTCAACCCACTCCACTGTCCATGCCACTGCCTCCCTGCTGAGGGTCACCCCTGCCCTCCACTGCCTGATCCTGCATCTCTGGCTTCCTGGGCGGTCTGCCTTCAGCTTCACAGATGACCCTGACATGATTGTTACAGCCTCTAGCTGGCCCCTGGCTTGACTGCGCCTAATGACATGGGACTATATCCTGGGATTCTAATGGGACTCCTATATTACTGTACTTTATTTACCAAAATTTTCTTGTAATATGTATCTAATGGAATAATAGTGGACTACTCACCATCTAAGAGACTGAAAACCTGCCCTAGGCAGTTGGGTTAGCCCCTTGAGCCGTCGGAACTGCCCAAGGTTTCTTCCTCTACCATAACAAGTAAAAACAAAAAACGCTGCGAGGGAGTTTTTCCTTGCCCCTGTTGCTCATTGGGCCTCTTGTGTTAAGCGCTTTGTGACATGCCTTTTGTAAAAATGCGCTATATAAATAAAATTGAATTGAATTGAATTGAAATCTTTTGATATCAGCTAATTTAACAGACGCCACAAAAAAAAAGTACTACAGTATTAATTCACACACATAAATACAACTGGACCAAGAGTTGAGTAGAAAGAGAATAGACCTCAGCAAATTTGAGAAACACGAACAGACACATCATAACTACAAAGATTGGGTCAGGGGATTATTACTTAATGTCTTTGGTGTTATATAATGTCCTATACAACACTATCCATTTCCATGCTTTTTTGACATCTGTTATTTATTGCTCTGTCTAAATAGATGCATGTATAGCCTGTTACTCTGTTCTCTCATATTGGGGGATTGGCAACTCTCAGGATACCACTGACTAAAAATAAATCTGTACTTCAAGTATTTATTTTTGTGTTTTAAGAAACATGCATCAAAGTAAGCACATTCACGCTCTACGTGTGGTCTGATGTTCAACTCCTTCAGCATGACAAGTAGACTGTGTGTGTGAGTGTGTGTGCGTGCGTGCGTGCTATAAAGTATCGGAAGCAAGCTTCCCCTGTGATTGTGACTCACCCCTCACCACCAACTTTGGTGATTTTCAGACGAAAGTCAACAGAGTTGAGACTCGGAGGCTTCCACTTCAGGATGTCATCACATCTACCAGCCTTGTATCTCTGTGGACAACAGGAAAGGGGACACATGAGCTGTGAAAATCACATGAAGGTCATTTTCAGTTTTCTGCCATCCCTGAGAGACTGGTTTACAGTTGAACATGAAAAATTTAATTTAGCCTTTTTGTGAATCTACATTTATGGTCAGAAATGTATCACCCATTCAATATGAGAAGAAATAGAATTGTCTTCTGGAGATAAACCGATTTAGCTGGGGTGGGTGTGACACACCCACAAATTCTTCTTCAGTGTAAATAGAAAAGAGAAATCATGTTATATCCCCTGTAACTTAGCAACAGCACAAGGACTCACTGCTCTTAAAGGGACAAAATACATTTTCCGCATCCTGATCACTCTTTTCAGGTGTGTACAAAAGTAGTCATTACGCTATACAAATAAGTCCGTATTGATTCTTTTGAAAGCTTCTGTAGTGAACAAAAAAGTTCTCATTTGCATGTTTGTGACTACACAATGCCATTATACAATAGCTTCACTCAACTTGGTCAAAAAGCATTAAGGATATAAATCTCTCTTCATATGAATATAGGTATAGGGTAAGGTATATGAATACCTTAAATCTGTCCCCGATGTTTTGTTTCTGTCTCAAGTCTCGACAAAGGTACCTACGTTTTTATTGTTAATCTAATGAATGCTTCCCTGCATACCCAAACTAGCAAAATCAGAGCACCAATCACACTTACATTTGAAAACTATGCAGAGAGCTTTTTGAAATAATGGAAGCAGTTGAATTTTCATGACATGAATGATAAGTTGAATGACAATGAAAAACATCTCCAAATGAAGGGATTTAACACTTCAGTAACCCCTTGTAAATTAGTCTGATGAAAGTGCAATTGAGTGGCACCAACAAAGGGAAGGGTAATAGCTTATGAATCCTGAAAGAGAATGAAGGACATTTATTGTGTGACAAACACGACATTCGTATTAATTTTTTCGGACTAGTAAAAAAAATGACAAGGTTTCTTTCAAGGTGGTCTTTTGGGCTTGTATATTTGACTGAAATGTATTTTGTCTGATTGGCCAGGCCTGTATGATAGGAGGGGAACAGAGAAAGTGTAAGCTCTCTTCTGTGTCTGTGTAGGCGATGGCCTTCATCTCTTTGAAACCACTTCTATTACACACAAACAAAAATCAGCCAGGGAGCATTTATACATACAAAAGGCAGAAAAGAAAAGGTCTCTGTGTTCAGTACATAATTTCATCAGTAGGAGGTAGGTGTGTAAAATACTACCTCAGCTATGAGAGAGCATATTATAAGGGAGGCCGCTTGGTTTGAATAGTAGCTTCATGAAAAGGGGACAAATGATGCAATGTAATTTGCAATCATCAAGCAAGTTCTTGTTAAAACCTAAATATTCACGTGAATAGCACATTCACAGGTTGCTTGTAAAGGCAATGTAATGGTAATGGCAGTGGCGGTTCTGCGCTGAATTGCGCCCCGGGCGAGACTACCTCCCGGCGCCCCCCCTCCCCCCAAAAATGGCACTATATGGGCCTAATGTTAGAATTTCTGTGATGGTTTGTATATTATGCTTTTGTTGTGTTTTCAAAAGTATAGCAGGAAGGGGGCGTTCGTTAGTTTAACTGGTCCACCGGAGGATAGCCTAAACCATCTCGTAGAAACTTAGCCTATGAGCCAGGGAAATTTAAATGGCCCTCCCTTGGCAAATGTAATATTTTGAGCAACCCTCTCAGCTTAATTTCACAAGTCCTCAAATTTACCTTTTAGCCTCCGTTTCAAGAAACGTTGACAATTTCACGATATTTCAACGTCGGCAACTTCCTCATTCTGATTTTACACACATTGCGGGGTCTAGCATGGGTACCGTGAATTACACGTTACACCACTACCAAAATCATACAGAGAGAACTTTGTTGCATACCTTTATCCTTTGCCCGTTTCCACATCATAATCGTTTTTATTAGACCTACCTATTTTTATTAGCAATTAAAATAAAAGGTGCTACTTATTGGTCTGTGTTTATAGTTTTTTCTCCTTTTTTCTAAGTAATATGTTGAATTAAATGCGTTATTTGTAATAAAGTCAGGTTTCACTGACATAGTTTAGCCCACTTCTTCATTTGGGAGAGGTGAACTGTAGCCTATACTCTGCGCCCACATCCCCTCCCCTCATCCCCTCTCGCTCACTCAGCTTCTGTGCGTCTCCTTCAGCGGCAGGCAGGGGCGGCACAGGTAGCGCATCATAGACAATAGAAAATCGCTTCGCGGCACAGATTTTTTCCCCCTCTTGTGCCGCCCCCCATGTAATGCCGCCCTGGGCGGCTGCCCCGTTCGCCCATGCCTAAAACCGCCACTGGGTAATGGAAACAGCAGTAGCTTTAGGAAATACAAATTAATGATATATTACAGCATTAGCATGGTTGCAAAATTCAAGTATATTGTAGCTACCTTGCTAGCTAGTGCATACATCTCGTCACCCTTATTTGTATACTTCAGATCACATTCGTCACCACAGTTTTAGTACTCTATCTTGTTTGCTTTAATGGAGACGCAGACAGTAATGGTTGAAATATTATTTAATTCCTCCACTAAGCAATACTCTCAACAGGGGAAACTAGTAAGGCTACATGGCCACCAAATTTCATTGTCCCTGTGTGTTTCTGAAACCACAGTAGTAAATTTGGGCATCCCTGTCCTGCCCGCAGTATGCCAGTCAAACACAAATGTTTGTTTGTATGCAATGCAAATGGGTTGATTTATTTTGAAAAAGTCATGACAAATTACGTAAATTCTGTATGGATGCACGAATCTTAGCTATACACCACAATTCATAAATATTCACAAATATTTACAGAATATTCTTATAATTCTGATTACCAGCTTATCACAATGTGTAATTTACTGCTATTTACAATTGGAACGACAGTTCAAGTTATTGTTGGCTCGACCCTACAACAGATTTGAGACAGCTCAGATTTTTCATGTGGTCCCTCCTAAAAATGAATTGCCCACCCCTACCTACGTACAGTACCACCCAGTTTTGTATCTCAAGTTATTCCCCAAATACTGTGTCGGGTCACGCACATTATGGGATGGCCACTTAAGGGCATCATGTGCTAGTAGTTATTAAATGGATCTCAATTCAAATGGATTTACTGTGTCCAGTGTGTTTCACAATGCTATACAATGTTATACAAGCTAGGTTGAGCAGGTGTATTTAAAGGTGTATTTATATATCCAATGTTTGCACTGATGAGGGCCTGACTGTTCACTTAGTAGCACTTTTCTTTTCAATTATCTAGTCAATGCATAGAAATGCATTCTGCTATTTTCTATCCTTTCTATGTATTTTCTGTTATTTTCTATGCATTAAAAGACAAAAGATATTCTAAGAAATAAAAAAAAGAGAGGACCGGTCTAATGAGGAGCCATTTGAATGTAGTAAGGGACGGCTGTATCCTTCTTGTTTGTGAATTAGTCAGGTGAAGGTTACAAAAATACGGGTTAGGTGAGAGCCATAGCTGAATGACCGATGCAAGGCTTTATGCTAGTTCTTATAAGTTACCTATATGTATGTTCTTGGACTTTGAAACACAGCCAAACCCATTATATGTTTGCCGCTATAACATTGCTGCTTTAATATACTGTATACAGCCATTTTCCTTGATATGCTTGTTCACGAGGTGGGCAAGTAGGTAAACACAGGGTATCATTTTCTGCTCCATACAATGCCATTCAGACATGATATTTTTAAAGAAATATCTTTAAATATCTCAAAACGTATGTAAAAAGTTCTAGTTTTTTTTACAGGCTCTAACTATACCTTCAGAAAAAAATCTGGATTTATCATTGCAACAGGTAAGGACTGCACAAGGGGGGGGGGGGGGGGGGGGGGGGGGGGGGGGGTGATATCTATTTGTGGGTGATCTCTGACAGGACCTAGACAGGTATATTATTATTGCCCAGAGGGATGAGGCTGCTCCTAATTGGCCAAATATGTCAGCGGTTCTGTCACACTGCAAGTAAAGATGTATGGACTGTGCAGAACTCCACCATGCCAACAAAATCTACTGCACGATTTCTGGCTGTACCATGCCACAATTCACCTCACACACAAATGAACACTAAAAGGTACACAGAACTCCACTTATTCATCTAGTTTCACTAAGTTTCACTTCCAATCAGAATGATGAACAACGATTTAAGCTTGCATAATACTGGAAGACCTGTACACTCAGAAATGATCATCTTTAGCCTTAATATTAGAGGTGCAAAGTCATTTTGAGGGTAAACTGATGATAATAAAAAGAATGTCCCACTGCACTGTCTGCACCGTCAATGCCACTACTGCATGTAATTTTAACCTAGAGAATTACAAATAGCTTTTGAGCAATTATACAAAGGCCTAAAATCTGTAATCTAAAACGGCTTCTTTGGTTCTTGGATTGTGATTGGCGGGTTCTGCGTTCCAAGCTGTTGTAAAATGATTGTAAACACACACCGGTGCCTCTTCATTTCTGTAGTACTACGCAATCGAACGTCAATACAAAATACTCTGCTTTGCGTCGTGCCTAACACCCCTCCTCAGCTGTTCTAAAACCAGCATATACGCACGGCCTCTTGTGGCTTATTGCTTAAATAAATTTGGTTCTTATCTAAGTGAGCTTCAGAGTGCAAGGAGGCTGGTTTTGCTACATCCATACACCCATCTTGGGTGTGGAGTTTAATAGACACATCTGTAATTTGGCTTCTTCATAGGAGTAGGAGCATTCTTACAAAAATCTGGAAGATGCTTAGAATGTCACTGGTACTGTGCAGGGCTCTTTAGAGCTATTACACCCTATCCTTAGAGCTATCATGCTCTGTTCACCCACAACTGTGCCTTCCAATCCAGCAACATCAACCTAAAGTTTGCAGATGACACCACCTTGAGGTAGAGATCCATAGCAGCTTGGTACCTGGGGGTCTACATCAGTGATGATCTGGACACTAAACACCACTGAGGAGGTGGCAGCGATACTTTCTGTGGAACCTGAAGACATTTTGGATCACTCACTAACTTCTACAGCGGCACAACTGAGTGACCTAACCAGCTGCATAACTGTATGGTATGGCAGCACCACTGTAAAGAATTGCAAAAGCCAGCACCACAAAATGACATCATAAACCTCTCTGCTAAACATTTACCATCGCAGAGTTCACAGGATGGCTGCCACCATCATCAAAGACCCCACCCAACCCCATCATGCACTATTCACACTTCTAACTTGAGGCCAGAGGTAAAGTGTCAGATACAGGACCATCAGAGTAATGACCGAGTTATGCATCCGCGTTGATTTGAAGCCAACGCTATTAAACACAATTTAAAAATCTCATAAAGAACATGACTTGTGAACGGAAAATTGACAGATGATACTGCAAGTTCGTGATAATGAAGCACAGTGTGGGGGATGTGCATTGTTTGATATTTCTTTGGTAAATCAAGAATTTCTTGATGGTGGAGAGGTTATCTGGTACCCTGTTAAATAGGCAAATGACAAAATCCAGACTTTTGGTCCCAAATAATAATGGCTGTTTTTTGCAGCCCCTCAAACACTGACACGCTGACTGTCTTTTTCCTTTTAGATACCTCATAAGCACTGTGGTATAATAAACTGTCCCAAAAATGCATGACTAAATCCATCTGATTGTTCTGATCTTTCTTTTAATCACCATGTCTAACAATTGTAACCTACAGTTATACAATACAAAGTCAAATACAAAGCACACATCACCCAGCACATCTGACACTTGTTCACAAAGCACACCTAACACTTCCGGTGATTACCTACACTCCATCTGGTCCTGTCTGGTCCAAAGGTCACTAACACACACTCACATTTTGAGCTGTGACATCCAACTATCACCATCCCTCTGTTTACTGGAAGACCTTTCAATAGCCCATATTCCTCCCAAATTTTCCAAACCTGCTCTAGCCGCCTTACAGTAACTGTCACCAAGAAATACATTTAGTTAAACTAGAAAACCAAAACCTCATTGAACATCAACCACTGGCTAAACCTCCTCAACGAACATGTCACACATGTCAAAACCCAACATCAATCCTGGTTTAAAAAAAAAAAAAAAAACTTTTATTGTCACACCTGATTTACCTGTTAACTAGACCCATTTTTATACACACACTGCACATTTTAAGACCCTCCTTTTCCAACAGTATATTATTATTTATGTGTTTATTTTGTCTGTGCCTTTTGTGTCATCTTGTGTCTTCATTGTTTGTCTGTGTCTGTTGGGCTGTGCATGTCTATGTACGTCTGCCTGTCCCTCGAGTAACTCTAAAAATGTATTGTTTTGTTTTATATAAATTATTCTGATAAGTAAAGGTTGATGCCATGATTTTATCTGCAGGACATAAAAATTAAGCTTCTATATAGTCTCTCCATTTAAGACACAGTAAATGACTGCAATGTAAAAATACAAAAATGACCTATTTAACAATAAGCAGAGATAAATGGGATTTACATGGAGCAATAATAAGGGTATGCAGACAGGCTGGAAAACAGTAACATCATTGCTGCATCTGCAAATTGAGGCACAGGAAATGAGTATGGTGATATTAATAGCCTAAGTGACACATGAATTAGCACCCTTGAAAGGGATACTAATAGGTCTAATCTGTCAGTGGAGTAGCACAGCAACCATGCCACCCTCCACATCTTTATACTTGCAATTGGAGGGTTGGTTAACATTGACTTTTAGCAAACTATTGTTACAGTGGAAGGTCAGTGCAGGCAATATATTGTAGTTATTAATAGTAAACAACAATATATTGTAGTATTAATAGTAAACCAGGCAATATATTGTAGTTATTAAGGATTCAAGGAATTTATTGCCACATACTTTTTTAAAAGGTGTAAAAAAAAATTGTAGTGAAATTACAGATGTTGTCTGTCTATTGTGCATAAAAAAAAGCGAGAGACCTGGGATGGGTAGATAGAATGGCAGTGTGCTGTGTATGTGGGGAGGAGGTTTTCTGTTAAGCGGCATGGGGTGGATGTGTACTGTGAGCAGGGGGAGGGGGGGGGGGGGGCAGCTGGTACTTCAGTGTTGATGTGTCATGAGTAAAAAATTAATTAATTTATTAATTAATTAATCTTAATTCGCAATACTGCTCTTCACCCTGCTGACACATGACTGCACACCAACCTACAGCTCCAACCACCTTGTGAAGTTTGCGGACGACACAACGCTGGTGGGGCTCATCACCTGGGCGATGAGACCCACTACAGGAAAGAGGTTGAGCTCCTGACCACGTGGTGCAGAGACAACAACCTCCTGCTAAATGTTAGCAAGACCAAGGAGGTTATTGTCAACTTCCAGAGAGGCCACACCTGTCACCACCAGCTGACCATCGACGGCGCTGCGGTAGAGAGAGTGAGCAGCACCAAGTTCCTGGGGGTGCACATCAGTGAGGACCTCTCCTGGACTACCAACACCACATCACTGGCCAAGAAAGCACAACAGCGCCTCTACTTCCTGCGCAAACTCAAGCGGGCAAGCGCCCCACCACACATCCTGACCACATTCTACAGAGGAACCACTGAAAGCATCCTCTCCAGCTGCATCACTGTGTGGGGCGGTAGCTGCACTGACTACAACAGAAAAGCTCTACAACGCATCGTGAGAACAGCTGAGAGGATAGTTGGCGGACCACTCCCCTCCCTGCAAGACATCTACACCACCCGCCTCACCCGCAAAGCCATCACAATTGTCAAGGATGCAACCCACCCCGCACACTGTCTGTTCAGCCTCCTGCCATCTGGAAAGAGATACAGAAGTCTCCGCTCCCGCACCACCAGGCTCACCAACAGCTTCATCCACCAGGCTGTGAGACTGCTGAACTCTCTCCCCTCCTGGCTCCCAGCCAGCGGAACCACTAGACTGGCAGGAGTATAGGAAGACAGATTGGACTCTACACCCCCCCCCCACACACACACACACACACTCACCAACAAGGAAACAAACACTCTGAACCAAAAACCAAACAACACTCTGGACTGAAAATAACTACAACTACCTCTGCATTGCAAATTGCACACACCTGCTGCTATATATTTTAGTATTCCCTTACCACTATTTATACCACTTTTTACCACTATTTATATTTAAGACCACTGCTGCTAAAATCTTGTGTTGCACTAAGACAACAAAACAACACTGCTAGAACACTTACTTTATGTTATGTCTTGTCTTATATATACTGTGTGCTACCTAAGTATAATGCCTTGAGCCCACTTGCACTTTTTTTACTTAACAGTACCTTATTGTTTAAATTGTTTGTCTTGTTGTGCATCTGCACTTTATTGTTGTCAACGTCTACGCATGGGACAAGTGTGAAACGTAATTTCGATTCCTTTGTATGTCGAGTACATGTGAAGTAATTGACAAATAAAACTGACTTGACTTGACTTGACTTGACTTAATCCAGAATTCTACCATCTCGGACCCAGAGGGTCAATATTTCATTATCAGTGTTTCCACTCACAATGAAAACATTTCAGTATTGCTAATATATATGGCTCTAATTCTGATGATCTTGATTTCTCCTATACATTTTTCAATTCTCTATCCTCCCAATCAAATTCGACAAACATAATTGGACAGATCAACCACCTCCTCCCAATGCAGAACAAGTTAATCCACAGAAACAAAACATCAGTATATGAATGACTTGGGTCTTGGTGACAGTTGGCGACTAGAAAACCAATCAGTCAGAGAGCACACACATTTCTCTTTGCCCCACAAGTCATATTCCCGTCTAGACTTTTTTTTTTTCCAGTGATTCAGTCACACCCAAAATATCTAACGCCAAAATCCACCCCATCATAATCAGTGATCACACCCCTGTAACATTCCAATTTAGCTTAACCCAGATCAAACAACCATTTAACAGGTGGTGTTTTAATACCTCCCTTATCAGAGATCAAGACATCAGTTCATTTTTTTTAAAGAGAGTGGGCATTCTTGCTGGAAACCAATGAAACCACAGAAATCACACTCAGGGAAACGGATAAGGCAGTAAATGAGAGGAAAAATAATTTCATATTAGTTCCATAGAAATAAAGGGAAAAGAATTGTAAAAACATCTGCAACAAAAAAAACCTGTATTAGTAACCCAACCCCACAAACTAAAGAATTAACTGAAACCAAATTACAGCTCAAAAATATAATCAATAAGAGGACACAATTTCTCATGCAAAGACTTAGATGTGACCATTTCAAACACAACAATAAATATGGGAAATACAATAAAGAAAAATCACTCATCATCATTGTTACCATTTTAACATGTATGCCAATTAACATCAGCTAAGTTCATTGAGCAACATTTTTAGCATATAGCTTGTTAGCATTGTCAACATCATTAGCATTATTATCATTTTCAACATAAATGCTATTTTAAACTATTTAAACTATTCAACTATTTAGCTATCCAACTATTTAACTAATAAAGCTGTTTAACAAGTGAACCTATTCAACGATTGAAACTATTTAACTACTGAAACTTTTAAACCAGTGGTCTCCAACCTTTCTTGCCCAAAGATTGTTGAGGCGAAGCGTGCTCTTCGGCAGCTACATATCCTTAAACTTCGGGTGGTTAGTTTCATGATACCGCAGCAGATTGCCTCTTTTAGAAAGCGCCTGCGTTTGGAGACAAACCATATACACACACTTGTCCTTCACTATAGTGAACATGAACTCTTCTTTCCATTCTGGATTAAAATGATAAAGTCTTTGGCTTTTTCCTTGAGTTATTTGCCATCCTGGTTATTTTATGTGTGGATTTTTAGTGGGGGTTTATTGCGTCTTCTTCGTTCTCTTTTAGAATACATACACATAGCGCCACTCGGACAATGAAACCCATGCAGTGGTTTTTCTTGGTATTACAGTTCCCGCACTCCCATAAAATTAATGAAATCTACTTTCATAGGTCTATATTTGCGGTGATTTTGCCAGAGCACAAGAGATCTACTAGGAAAGGCTTTAAGATCGACCTGTTGATTGCGATCGATAGGTTGGCGACCACCTTTTTAAATTACTCTATACATCTATTTAACTTAGAAAACCCTTGACATAACGCAAACTGCATTGTGGATGTCCCTGGAATTCTATTCACTAGTTATTATTATTATTTAATAAATTTTTATCTGTGTCTGTTGGGCTGTGCATGTCTATATACGTCTGTCTGTCTTCAAGTAACTCAAGTATAATTCAAGTATACTTCTGCGTCGCAGCGACGCAGACACCTTTGCCGGCGTTTGTGATGTATACTTTTGCGTCGGAGTCACTGCAACGCACAGCAATTCACGACCACAACACAAAGGGGCATTGGGTTGATCTTGGAACGTTTCTCGAACGTGGAGTCAAAGATCATTTGGAACAGCTTCATCAACAGTCTCTCGGTGGAGTGTTGTTGCCATATGTTACAGCAGTGTGATAATTAAAGCCATGTGGATAAATAAAGTATTTGTTCAGAAAAATTGGAGTAGCAGCACTACACATGTAAGTTATAGATGTATAGAACAAAATGCGAAGGAAAACTACAAACCTATAATATATTGTTTGCACAAACTGTAAGCACGGGGTGCCATGTGTGTTTACAATGGATTAGCTTGCTAGCTGTGTCATGTAAACAAATACCTGTGTGAAAATCCCAAATTAGACTCAAAATTATATCCAAAGTTTAGACACTGTCTCCCGATGTATGAGCGGACCAATCACAACTCTCAAGGTCTGTGTCTGTGAGCATCATACTGTAACTTAACCAAACTATTATTAGATACATTTATATTTTTATCCTGTAACCTTTATCCTTACATCTTAATGGTAATCCTTTGTATACCTTTATTAATTGTATTCTTGGCATGTACACTTTCAAGATCATTTTTATACTTTAGCTTTAGCATGGTGGCCAAGACGATACCGTGGTTTAACAGACAGGTTTCAATCAGAACAGGCTTCATTATGGTCGACCAAACAAGTTCAGTGCACATGCTTAGTGTCATACCTAGGTCGTTTATCAATACAAAGAACGCCAAGAATGGACTTGTGTACTTGCAAGTTCAAACTTATCAAGTCAAGAATGGGAGTGCAAACTTGCAAGAAGGCGAGGGAACAGTAAGCTCAAACAGCAGTTTGAGACAGTTGCGTTCTTGTTAATTACATAATTACATTAAGGTGCTCGGAAGCTGCTGAATAGCCGTGACAGTTAAGTTTGTTGCAGGATTTAAGATTTAAATTATACAAAATGATTAAGTCACCATTTCTCGTCTCATTTTACAAACTGGGCTTTACGGCCATACATTCCGAACGTATTAGTTTATGCATTATGGGGTGGAATGGTCCTTAACATAACAGAAGTCACCATCCGATGCATCCTTGATAAAATGGCTGAATTGAGAAAACATCCGTGAACTTAATGCGTTCATGAGTAAATGCGAACTTGTGAATTGGAACAGTACTTCGGCTGTGCTTTATGACGTTTTATGACGCATCACAAGTTCAGGAGAATGCAAGTACAGACAAGTACGGTTATTCAGAAACAGCCCTAGAGATGTATAAGTGCTGCTAGCATTTTTGCTAAGTTTGAAGCAGTGGCAGCTCAGTCTATCAGTGCTTAGACCATACACTGCACACTACATCAAATAGGTGGACATGGCTGCCGTTCCCGAAGGAAGCCTCTTCTAAAGATAATGTAAGAAAGCCCGCAAACAGTTTGCTAAAGACTAATATTCTAAGATGAATCAGACCATGTTCTGTGGTTTGACAAAAATAAGAAAAAAATATTTGGTTTAAAGGGTGTCAAGCAAGTGTGGAAACAACTAGATGAGGAATACAAAGACAAGTGTGTCTTGCCTGCAGTCAAGCATGGTGGTGAGCTTGTCATAACTTGGGACTGCATGAGTGCTGCCGGCACTGGGGGGCTACAGTTAATTAAGAAAAACAATGAATGCCAACATGTACTGTAGCCTACTGAAGCAAAGCATGATCGATTCATTCACTTTAAAAATTGCCCACAGTGCAGTGTTCCAACATTACAATGACCCTGAACACACCTCCAAAACGACACACTGCTTTCCTAAACTGAGGGTAAAGGTGGATTGGCCAGGCATGTCTTCAGACCTAAACCATATTGAGCATCTGTGGAGATACACAACATCTCTAACATCCACTAGCTCAGTGATGATGTCAGGGAGTAGTGGAAGAGAATTCCAGTGGCAACCTGTGAAGATCTAGTAAACTAATTGCCCATGAGAGTTAAGGCAGTGTTAATGATTAATTATGGTTATGTTAATGGTTAATAATGGCTACAAAATATTAACATTTTGAGCACAATTTGGACATGGCCACTTAGGGGTTTACTTACTGTTGTACCTATTGTTGTAAGAGGATAAGACATTAATGGCTGTGTGTTGAGTTATTTTAATTGGACAGACACTTAACACTGTCAAGCTGTACCCTGGCTACTTTACATGTGTCATATTTACAATGAAAGTATATAATAAAATATTGAGACTTTGTAAATGTGAATAATAATAAAATGTGAGACTTGTGAGATACTGTATGTTAATTTGAAAAAAAAAAAAAGTGGGATAGTGGTTCTGGTATCAGTATGAATCGAGCATTTCATTTGTTGTTTTACCCGGACGGTTCTAATGACCAATCTCTGATGGGGGAAGATGTTGATTTAGCCAGATGGTTCTGGCTCTGACACATTAGAGGATCTGCCAGAAGCGTTTGGCAGGCAGGCTATGCCCATCAGTGGCCTAAGTAGGAAATAAAAATTCCAAGCTTTTCAAAATTCATCACCAACATCAATTATATCTAACATTTTAAACACTTGCCTATGATGATGAATTGGCCTAACCCAGCAGCTATAGACACACATGACTGACATATCAAAACATATGATATGCCAGAGACCAGACATAAAATTATTTTGTTTTGTCTTCAGTTATAAGTCTTTTGTAGGACACACACCCTTGAGTAAAGTTAGTCACTGAAGCGACTGCACACATATGCTTAGCGCACACTCAGAACTATGGTTAGTGGGTTTTAATAAGATTTTATCGAAAAAACCTTAATAAATCAAATTTATCAGTTTGAATCCCTGACCAATCTTTTATTGGTTCCATGATTAAACACCCTCAGCAATACTCTGGCCTGTGAAGACGCCCATTTGCAATCATAAATCCATTTTCCTTTACTGTGTTGGGACATTTTTCTAAAGCAACAGTTTATAAAAACAGCAACAAGAACAACTGAACATGTTATATTTAAATAAATACACAAAAGACAATAGTGCAAAATGAAAACAAATAGCCAAATGAGTAGTCCAGCCAGAACCTTTGACAACCATCTATGGTATGACTGCAATAATAACAACAACGTGGGTCTACATTTTGCAATTATTGTGATCCTCAACTAACATCATGGTTAAATTGTATTTCTTAGATGAATTTATTCTTTTCAGAATGACTGCATGCAGTTGGGTTGGCCCCTTGAGCCTTGGATCTGCTCAAGGTCTCTTTCCAGACTAATACAGAAAAAACCTTGACCTTGCTTACAGGTGCTCTTTGCTGCTAAGTGTCATAAGACAATATTATTGTAAAAGGCAGCAACTATTATAAATATGAAAAAGGTCAGCCTTACCCCCATAGGCTGAAAAATAAGGCCATCCATCTCATGGCTGACCTGGGCAGTGAAGCTTCCTTCCAGAAGCTGAAAAGGAATGAGAAGACCTGTGTAAAACATAATTTTGCTCTTGCTAATGAGATTAGTTTCAGTGGTATAGCGCATCATTGTTACAGTTACAGAACAAACAGAGCATTGTCTTTTAAACTTTTTTGTGTGACATTTCAAAATCCTTTGAGGAAAGTAATTGTAGTAAAGAAGAATCGTAAAAAACTATGCTATAAAAAGAGAATCAGGCGGAAATCATCCCACAGCTTCAACCAGCCACTAACCAAGTTAATAGGGCACAGTAACTTAGGATTTCATTTCACTATGCCTAAATTAATTTAACATGAGTTACTGGTTTGTTATTGGGACTACGTTGCATCAAGTTTTTTGGTTATTATGCTGATTCACTTGATTGATTAAATCTTTTAATCTGCATTACAGCTACTGATAGATGTAATCTATTAAAAAAGATGCAATAGGTTTAAGTGACCATCTGGTCTGGTGATGGCACGTAATAATGATACATAGTGGCTACAACCTTGAAAGATCTTGATAACCACTAAGGGTAAGAACTTGGTCTATATGAATGCAACTGATCATTGGCCCTAGCAAGGCACAATGCAGACTGTATTGCATTTAAAGCAAGTTCCATAGGTAGCAATTCCTGCCAGGGGTGTAGTACCCATAAAATTAGTCCTCCAAGGTTAGGTGCATTGTAATGTCCATTTTAGAGTATGTTTCCATTAGCCGCCAAACAATGTAGAGTCGGGTAGGATTAACGCACCTTTTCTTTACGTTGTGTCAAAGTTTATTGTCCGAACAAAAAGATGAATGAAAATGTTGTTTTAATGACTTCCATAATACTGGTTCAACAAAAAATGTTTTAACTAGATTTGCAAAGAAAAGAGTGGTCAAAACAGTGTGATTTCCCATGCTCCCATTATCAGTCAGCCACACCAATACCTGTGCCCTACATTCTTTAAACATTGCCCAACTACCGCCACATCAAAGTGGGCAGGCCATGACGCCAGGTACATGGGTCATACAATTTCCTCTAATCATCATAAACCAAAAAACATAATAATAAAGAAAGGTATATAATAATGATGGCATCAGGGAAATAAAGATAATAATATAGAAAACCATTAAATGGCATAAATAATCAAAAGGATGACTTTGAAGATTTAAGTGTTAATAGCAGATGAAGAGGTGAGGTGGGTATGTTTACTTTTAAATGAGTACATGGACTGAATAAATCAAGGTTCAAAAATATAGAAACACATTTATTGATATAAAATACACACATACATATATAATGGCTCAAAAAGCATAAAAAATATGATAATAAAAAAAATATAAAATGTAATAATTAAACTTGCCTTTAAAAGACAGATAAGAGTTATAATGATTCTTATTCAAGTAAGAATGGCTTGGGACAAGGGCAATCTATTTGCAGCATGTGGTGTGCACATTTCAAAAGTATTGAAAAAATGAGCTAAACTTTGCAAATGCCATTACCATCTCCATTCCACCTATCCTGGTCGAAAAATAATGGTGCGCAAATAGCGAATGGCAAATGACACTGAAACAATGAGGGAATGAATCAATAACTGCAGACTGACTATAAAAGCAGTGTGAAATGACTGTGAAGGACAGAGAAATGTTTCAGTCTTACTCAGTTGCAGCTGGTGGTTGCAGCTAGATGATGATGTGGCAAAAAACAACTTCCACACACATCCAAAAGGATGCTATATGACCAACTGGGACAGTGGACTATAACAATAATTTGCAATCTTCTACAACTACAACTGTTCTCGACAGGCCCTATGTATGCATGACTGGCTAACATGTTGACCTTAAATTGAAGTGTTATTACATTTAGTGTTATTACATTTTTTCAATTAATTTGCTTATGCTTAGGCCATTATAGGTAGAAAAGAATACTGTCCAAAACTGTCCAAAACAACTGATCACTGAAACTGATGTAAATAGCTCCTTTCACACAGGGAGGCTCCCTATCATAGTCTCCCATGCATACCCTCCATCCATGTGGGTTCATGATCTGACAGCTAACAAAGAAGTTATTATCCTAATGCGGCAATGCCATTCACAGGGGTTTTTTTTATGTTGGATCCATATTGTGAAATATGAAAATGCCACATGTTTTTAGGATGTCAGCAGTTATACGAAATTAGTAGTTATGAGGAAAATCTATCCTTGAATATTATGTCTAGAAATATGTAAGTGAGCATGAGAGTGAAGGAAGAAAAAAAAACCACTTGAGTTAAGCATCCTTAATCCACATCCCTGCTAAGCCCTCCCTCTGCCTCCCATGGAATTAGCATAGAAATGTAAATTGAACGTTGCATGAAGGTTTTATATTTTGACCCTTATCAATCCTGGACATTGCACTGGATAGAAACGTGATTTGAAGTGCACAGAACCTTCCTGGTGCTCAGTCACAACAGAACGCTTCACTAATTACCACTAACCACTCAAACAAGACTGAATTCCAGTCCAGTCAAATCAGACAAAATCTATATGCATTTAGTTTTCTGCTTAAACTGAAGTTTTACAAAGCAGAAAAAAGTAACACAATGTTTACATTCTAAACAAAAACTAGAACCCAAACAAATAGCCAAATCCCATTTGGAATTTATTATTCATTTGATAGGATAGATTGGGTAAAGAACTCTTGTAAAATGTTATTACAATTGCATACGTCTAAATACATTGTTTATATTACCTTGTTGTAGTAATGTGCAGGTATCAGAGGTACAGATACTGACTAAATAACTGTGTTTACATAATAGTCTAAGTTGTTTATCCACCCAACCCTAATGTAACAATGTCTGAGAAATATGCCCTGAAGAACAGCACTTGGTCACTGGGAGCGGATTCTCTAAGTCTTTGGATGGTGAGATAACATGCTCTATGTGATTCATGACTAACAGGATGAGGTGGGTGGTGTGATGCCTGTGACACATATTTCCCTGGCTCAAAACACATCACATGCTAACACAAAGGAGGTAGCTAGAGCTCACATCCACATCTCATGTTACTCATCTGACGTTCATGTACTCTTGAAACATTCCTAAAGAAATGGCATAACATTTTATTGGAAATAAAGTGTAAAAAAAACACTAAAAAACCACTAAACCACTAGAAAAAAAACTAAAACCACTAAAAAGTCTGTATAAATAAACATAGACTAGCACAAAAATATCTTCACCGTATGAACAATACCCAGTCTATCATAGCTAAGCCCACATGTTGCCTAAAAAGCAAACCTACTTGTTTACCAAGAGGTGCATTAATGGAATACCATAATGTGGTCAAGTGCGTCCCTTGCATATCACTATTTTGACTTTCCTTAAAATTATGATAACAACAATCAAGGGGAATGTTATTATCAATGTTCATCTCTATCAATTACACTAGCTTGTGAGATCCACAGTAATGATTTCCTGAATGTAATGTAGAAGTAAATCCTCATATGCTTGGCTTAACATCCTTAAAGCCTCTATGTGTAGGATTGTATCAGAATTCCCCATCTATCGGCGAAGTGGTATACTGCATACGTTTGAATAAAATGTATTAGCCCTCCCCTTCCCACAATCCTAATTTCTTGCTACGGAGGCCGAACGCTCGCTCGCTCTTATCTCAGTTTCTGCTACTCAGTCTCTGAGCGGAAACGCGAAAGGCGGAGTTGAATATACGATACTTCTCTCCCCTACAAGAACCCATACTTTTGAAAATGGCGGCAAAATGGATATTCTTCTTTGGTCCCCAGCCATATCTATATATAAATGGAAATTACCAAGTTTACCGGAACACTACAATTTATTCATGGAGGTAATTACCATCGTTTTACATTATATTTTTAAAATAAAAAATATATTTTTAATAAAAGACGAAGATAAATAGAAGATAAATCCTATACATAGAGGCTTTAAGAGTTATATTCACCCATTAAAATGTTGCTAAGTTTAATTAACTTACATTCATGTGTGTATACTCTATCAAATGCTTCATTCAATAGATAATGCAATTTACATTGCCAGTGATGAGAGCTCATTTCCTTACCTCATTAATCTAAAAGTTTTGACATATGAGGTATTAATCTGTTTATTGACGTATAACGTATAATTAAATAATAAAAAAACGTATAATGACGTATAATTAAAGGCCCACTATGCAACATTTTTCCATTTAATTAATCCGTTTCATACTGTTTAGGATGCTAAAATGAGTCATTACACGGCGAACGAACGGTGCAGAATGCGCCACTGCGGCCTATAGCGGTACAGCACTTGCAATGTTCAGCAGCGCGGTCCGCCTCCAATAGAATGCAATGCAATACAATGCAATACAGCGGTCTTTAGAGGGAGCTCGTGAGAGAAAAAAACAGAATGTTGCTTAGCCCTTCTTTAAATATTTGCATATTTAGAAAAAAACATACTAAAAGGCTCTGCAAGCCAGATCTGCCAAAAGCAATTGTTTATTTTCTATTCTGGAAATATGGATTTAAGCATATTTATTATATTTTGCCGATAGATAAAGGTTGTTATGGTCTCAAATTTTATCACAAGGAGACATGTTTTTGTTTTTGTGGACATTGTGCTTTAAGCGTACGGTTGTTTCTGGTGAGTGTAAACATGTGATTGGGCAAATGAAATCAAATGGACACCTTTGCATGAATTATACACATATACCTTTTTACATGTGTTAGGATTACTTTGATATAAAATGCACTTTACACTACATAAAACTCCATTGCGCCACTTAAAAAGAAAACTAGGGAAAAAGACAAAATTGCCCTATGGTAACAATGTAACAAGCTGCACGTAAACTTGGGAAAATGGTATGCCACTAAACTTGAAGTGTTCCACATGGCGTAGAAAGATAGCCTAAAAGATTATAAGAAAGTGCTTAATAATACAACATCAGAATATTATTCCTCACTTATTAATGATACTAACAATAACCCTAAATTCCTCTTTAACACAATATCCCACCTAACAAAAAGTACGAATGAAGTGACACTCCATTCCAATAACGTTAAACAGCGATGAATTCATGAATTCTTTTCAATGATAAAATTGAACCTATCAGAGGTAAAATAAATAACTTCCTTCTAATCTCAAATTCACTTGTTTACACCAACCGATTATTAAGTTGATTTCATCAAGTAATCCATCTACATGTTTACTTGATCTAATCCCTACTGATCTCCTTATGTCTCTCCCTCACCAGGCTGAGCTTTTTTATAGCATTACTGTACATGTTACCAAACCTTTCAAGCCATCTGTTATTAAGCCCTCTGACAAAAAAGCCCAACCTTGACCCTGATGTCCTGGCTAACTACCGACCTAAATCTAACCTCCCATTTATATCAAAAATTCTTGAAAAAATACTGTCTAAGCAAATTTGTACCTTCTTAGACAAAAACAACATTCAGGAAACCTTCCAGTCTGGCTTTAGAGCTAATCATAGCACAGAATCCGCCCTAGTAAAAGTCTTCAATGATCTCCTTATCTGATAACTGGATCTTAGTGCGGCATTCGATACTATTGATCACAGCCTCTTACTACATAGGCTTGAGCTCATGATTGGCATCAAAGATTCAGCATTAGCCTGGCTCTGGTCACACCTTGACCACTGAACACTATCAGTTTGTACTTGCACATAATGAAACATCATGCCACACTGAGGTTAAGTACCCAAAGGCTCAGTATTGGGGCCTCTGCTATTCACCCTTTATATGCTACCTTTGGGATCTGTTATTATGTACCTCATCATCAGAACTTACTTAGTGGCCTCTCACTTACACTTCACACAAAAGTAAACCATGGGGTATACATTGATCAGGACCTCTCTAAATAGTCATGTAAAACTTACTTCTTTCACCTACGCAACATTGCTAAGATTAGAAAATCCTTTCTTTTCCAGAAAAAACAAATACATGTATTTGTTACCTCCAGACTTGATTATTGTAATGCTCTGTTCTCTGTATGTATGACCTGCATTAAAAACCTACAACTGATACAAAATGCTGCAGTGCGAGCACTCACTAGGACCAAAAAATGTGAAAATCTCACCTATCCTAGCTTCCTTAGATTGGCTTCCTGTTAAAAGGTGAATTGATTTAAAAATACTCCTCCTAACATTTAAAACTCTTAATAGCCTTGCTCCAGCATATATTAAAGATTTACTTGTTCCCGACCACCCTTCCAGATCCCTAAGGCCTATAGTTTAATGCTATAGCTTAACGCTGCCACAAAACCGCTCATCTGTCATGCCGTACAATTTTCACTCTGTCTCTCTCTTCCTTCTTCACTGCTCCCTCCTTCTCCAGTTGGCATACATCTGTACATGCCTGCAATATCACACACAATCTCTGAAATCTGATGGAGACTGTTCTAACACATCTCCTTCTTCTGCCTTTCCATGCCATCAACACCCTGCTGAGAGTCATCCCTGCCTTCCACTGTCTGATCCTGCACCTCTTACCTGCTGGACGGTGCCCAACCAACTCTACCAAATATGCCACCCTGCTGAGGGTCATTCCTGTCTCCCAGCGCTTCCTGCGCCACTCACCTCCTGAATTGTCCTCAACCCACTCTACGGTCTTTGCCACTACCACCCTGAGAGTTACCCCTGCCTCTAACCTGAGTGGGCTGCCTCCAGCTCCACAGTTGGACCTATGGGTTGCTCCTAATGATATGGGACTATATCCTGGGACTATTATGTTGCTATATTAACACAATGATTTTCTTATTTGTGCCTTCATCCTGGGATTACTATGATAATCATATGGTCAAGGCCTATTAATACCATGGAATAATCACCATCTACGAGACAGAAAACCCACCCTAGGCAGTTGGGTTAGCTTGAGTCATTGGAACTGCCCAAGGTTTATTCCTATACCATAACAAGGAAAAAGATGTTGCTAGTCTTGCCCCTGTTGCTCATTGGTGCTCTTTGTTGTGAAGCGCAATGAGACATGACTTTTGTAAAATACGCTATACAAAAAAAAAAAAAAATGAAATGTATAATCAGGGACGTAGCCATTGTACTTGATGCATACAAGTTGTTTCTGGTGAGTGTAAAAATATTATTGGGAACTTAGATGGTCACATGCAATAAAAAAACTTGGATACAACCACCAAACTGAAACTGGGCAAATCTAATCAGCAGTGTAAACACGGCCCAAGATTCTTCTCCGAGAAGTTTCTTTGGAAGTGAGGTACTGACAGATGAAACTTTGAATTCAAGCATATGAATTCAATGCAAAAAAAGAGTTTTCATTTGAATGCCAGAATACCATGACAATATGAAATGCACTTCAAAACATCTTCATTGTAATTTGCAGGCAAAGAAATTAATTAATGGAATAGATGCCTTTCCAATGCATCGCCATTAGATGTACACAAAAGCTTCCATACTTTTAAACCCTACATCTGTCAGACTAACAAAAAAGAACCTTATGATTTAGACTGTCCAAACCCTCAATCATTAAAATTTTGAAATAATGCCCAAACATTTTATATTTTATGAAAGACCTCAATTGAGACGACATGCCTATGGTTGACTGCTCTGATTTTTTTTATTTTTAATTTTTTGAGGAAATTTAGCAATTCTGTTGCCTATTCAGCATACAGTTGGTTCTATACCTCAGCTCGGCTCCATGTGGTTTCTCAACGTCATCAATTACAAAACTAAGCAGGACCTTATTCTGGTTGCTGGGCTATTTCACGTCAGCACTTGTGTCTCATGTGGCTTTCACCACGCAGCGTCCCAGCAAGGGTGGAGTATTCATTACCTTATTACAACCAGCTAAGTGGATGAGTTGCTTAGGGAGTTCAGAGAAACACCGTGCTGAGTTTGACTGAGGCAGACAGGGCCAGATCAACATGGCCAGGGGCCCCTAGGCTACAGGTTGATGTAGGCCCCCCCTTGCCCACGCATAACCCCCCGTGGCCACGCATGAAGCCATATAAAGCCTGTGCATTGATCCGCCCGTGGAGGCTGATATGGATTGGTGATGGTGGGTGCCGACCCACTGGGAAGTTTTTCCTGCCAACACATCACTGCATCTGACAGTAACTAACTGCGATGTGACATAAGTGGAGGAAAATACATACACAGAGTAGGGATAGATGTTTGTTCATATTAACCCTTCTTTTCAGAAAAGGTGCTTCCAAAACAGAAACAACTTGACTTGAGTTCAATAAGAGGGCATGAAGTCTAATTAACCAGACACTATTCATGCCCCATTGTGAGAGACTAGTTTTCAATAAATAACGGATATGAACTGTATGTAAAGAGTTTTTACATAAATTACATGATGTGAAAATAGTATTTTAATGCATCTAATTTGCCAAGGCATGAGTCATCACTTTTAATCACATTTTAATCACACAACTTTTCATCTTTTAATCCTTTTATGATGCATAAATCTGTCTTTAATTAGTACAACAAGTATAGTCTATTTAGAGAGTTGGTGGACTCCATGTACTCTCCAAATAAATCTGTCAAAATGAATCCAATCCCACTGGACTCCATGATGCATGAAATAGATTTGCTAAATATTTAAAATTAATGTAAATCTTATGGATATGGATGGAAATATGGTACTCGGGAACACAACAAATATGTCTTTTGTTACCTATTCATTTAGGATGAAAGTTCACTTTAGGGGAATTTCCTACAGTAGGTCAAAACACTTAAAGGCTTACATGAATAATAGGGCAAAACTGCTCTTGCCCTTATGCCCTTCTCTGCCTCAAGAACAGAGATTCTGCTGTACTCTAGGGGCAGATGGCTGGAGTGGAGAACAAAGGAACTCTCAAATTATGATGGAGGCACTGGTGACTTCACCAAGAGAACATCCCAAATCACCCAATCCCAAACAAGACTAGATTTTTCCATCTCAAAGAGTGATGATGACGAGAGGAAAAAAAAATGTCATTCATACTACACAAAACTAAAAGGCTAGTCCTCAGCATCAGTTTATACAGGACATGAAAATAAGTGAGTCACAGGAGAATAAAATAAGTGTTTCTGATGATGCTGACTTCATTCCGTGAACCTACCACATCAGTGAAGTAATAACTGATGTGGTAGGTTATTACTGATAAAGATTGGTACATGCATAATGAATTAGGAAAATTAAAAGTTATTCCATTAGCTCAATGATGTACAGAGTTACATATGCAATGTTATCATGCACAAACCCCACTCCCCACCCAAGAAATATTACATTCGGTGTCCTTCAGCAGTACAAACAATATGAATAACTATTCAATTTGTAACAGTGTGTGTAATTACCTTTCTTGTGGCATGTATATCAAAAAAGGGTTTGTTTCGGACACTGAATGGCTCCTTGGTTTTATCAATCTGTCCTGTTTTCATCTTCTCTTGCCTTGGGAAGATGATCTCTTTCTCCATACAGAAAAGTCGGGTGTTGAAATCACATCGGCCCACAGGATTATCCTAGAAGACATTTGGGAAAGAATGAATTCAGATAACTTATTTTATGCACCTAGTTGATTGCCTCAATTAACAAAATGATTGTTTCGATTTAAATTCAGGCAGTATATTAGAGAAACTTGCACATTTACTGGCTTTCCCAAATAGCCTACCTATTGAGGCAAGAATTGTCAGTGTATCAAAATATATTGATTTCAAACTATGTATGGCATTCCAGAGTTTTTAGCAAAGAAAATATTTCCCATTGCAGGCCTATATAAGCACAACAGCACTATACTGACCAATTCACGAGTGTGTTAATGACCAAAAAAGAAACAACTTTTCACCATGGATCAAGGGATTAAGGGATGTAAGGGATATAAAAAAAGGCTTCTAGATTCTTAGAGACTATAGATTCTATCTGATAGAAGTAAGATGGGGAAGAGTGCATTGGGCCCTTATCAATACTTGTGCTTTTGCATAGAGAGTTGGTGTTGTAGATGTTAGAGAGGTAGGGGTGGCCCAAAGTGATCCATCAGCCATCCAAAAAATTCACTGCAGGGCCTCGTCACAGCTAAGAATCCTTCCAATAGTCCTAACCTGAAGTCTAACCATATTAATCTAACAAAAAAGTCACACGTCATTAAAGGGCATGCCATATATTGTAAACCCACTCTAGACTTCACTCATGTTAAGTCAATGGAACAATTTTTAAAAATGGCTTATTAGTCAAACTCTAAAAGTTAAAAAGACGAAAAATACATAGCACACCTGTCCTGAGTAAGACCTACGCAATGCAGTTGGAATGTTTGACATTGAGTGGTTTGAGCGGCATTAATTGCAAAAAAAAGTGCAGTCATTTGCAGTCATCTGATGCCAATCAGAAGGGGTCCTCTGCAACTTTCAGTAAACATAAGTTTTTTCCTAGATGACTTTCTGTAAAAAAATGTGATGTCAATATTAAATGATCAACTTGCAAATACAACTTGAAACTACTACAATTTGCGAATAAAATTGACAGATTTCTTTTTTAAATCAACATTTTGTTTTAGGTTATGTGTTCACATCTATCATCTTAATGAGAAGTTGTTTAGATTTTTTAACAAAATAACACCAGATTTCGAAAAATTGTCATAAATGTATTTCAAAAAGGGTGCTCCTCATTCTGACGACTGTAGAGTTGTTTTAATTCTGCAGAGAAAGGCAAAGGTAATTTTAACTAATGTAGCCCAGTAAAAGTACACTGTGATAAATCATAAATGTACACAATGTACACAAACCCTGAGTACCACAACAAATTACCACCACACAAATGGCAGATGTCTTATAACAATATATTGTTCACTTGGTTAGCTTTTCATCTTATTTTCCAAAGTCAGAAAGTCAACCATCACAGACTGACTGCCTCTCACAAGCAGTCGTTTTCCCACAGCTAATTTGTTTGGCTGTTTATTTCTCTCTGAGTGGCAACTCACTGCCATGGAAACAGCACACTTGTTGCTAGAGATATGAGGATAGTATGAGATGGCTGTGTATGGAAGTGCTGTCACTGCAGAGGGTGAATCAGCTGGCTTGTGGCGACGTGCCAGGGGTAATGAACATTGGTTAAATCTCCCCCTCACATTTGCTTTCAGTCTCATAGGCACACTCTCAGCTAGTCACCATAGCAACAGCTGCCTCTAATGTTCTATGTTCTCAGTTTCTACCTGCCTGAGCATAGACACTTGGCTTCAAATGACACATCAATTCTGTGGCATAGGCTTAATAACAGCCAGATCACTGGAGGAACATGCATGAGAGTATCTTGGCAGCAAAGATAATTAAAGGCAGACAAACAACAGATTGCATCTCTATGATTAAACAGCAAAGCTCAAACGAATTGGCTGCATCTCTCTTTGGTATCTACAGTGCTTGGTTTCAGCCTCTTCCTCAAGTGTGCTTCCTATGGCATTTCTGTCCTCTAACAATACAGCAGGACTTTTCCTAACCACCTTCTACATTCTCTCAGCCAAAGTGACAAAATGCCACACCTGGAGAGTGTAAATGGACTAGGGCTGGGCAAGAAATCGATTTATTCAATTTGTTACTAAAAACGATGTTGATTTTGCATAATTTGAGTTTTTCTTTCCTTCATCAACATTTGGGTATTTTCGCGTTCCGTTCAGCTGTCCCTCGGGAGTTAATGGAGCCGGCTCCTCCCCCGCACAACACAACCACAAACATGGCAACGGCAGGTTAGGAGAAGTAAACTAAGACGGCACCTCTAGCACGCATGCTACAAAACTACACTTGAGGAGACTAGGGATATTAATGTGACCATTTGGCCGGTGGTTAAGCGCATCAACGTTAAGTGGTCAAAATTGTCTGTAGTCGGTTAAAAATGATTAGTGTGGGGTGTGTGGGTTTGTTTCCATTCACACAGATTATTAGATGAGATGACTTTTTGGAAGTTGCACAGCATTACTAGCCCACTGTTAGGAAGTGAATTGGAAATTAATACTAATGATGATCAACTGCTTTATTATTATTAGCACTACCGTCTCCTCAAACTAAACATGCAGGGTCTCATCAGAGCGGTCATTTTCTTATGAGCCACGGCAATGTTTCAAATTAGCTTCAAACAGGTTGCTACACCTGATAGCCTGCGTAACCGATGTGTACAGTAGGCTAACAGTTAGCGGGCTTCATCAACATTCCAAAAAATACACCGGTCTTTTAATAGGGCTCGGGATCATGACGTAAAAACCCTTGCGGGCATCGCCATATTGGCAGCCTAACTCCTTAGTTTACTATGGATTGCTATGGAATTACTCCCGCCTACTAGTGTGCTGTTGTGTAATAGTGGTGTGTAACAGCGCAACCCACGATCGCAAGAGGAAAATAATCGCTAATATTATATTTCTGCTTCTTGTCTTCTGCATCTGAATGAATGGATATTAAGTTCGGTGCGCTGCCAACATGGCGGCAAAATTCTTAGAATGCAAGGTGTGTGCCCGAACCCTATTGTATTTTGACGGCTTGGCTTAATGCTGCCGTAACGCATTCAGTTTAGCTCTAGGCAGGGGCGTAACTACCGGTAAGCAGGGAGGGCAGTAGCTTACGGGCCCGGGGCGGATTGGGGCCCGCACTAGCAATTTAAGAGTAAGTCACGATCATAGACTGTATAATGGTCACAACCGGGCCCTACTATCGATAACTTGTTGGAAGACCGGGCCCTTTCACTATAATAACCTAAGTTTCTGCTCAATGGTGTCCCTCTTCAAGAATCTCACCCGACAACATGAGAAGGCTATAGTCTGAACTATCCAGGAAAATCGCCTTTTGTGTTTGAATTAAAAGGGCAAACCAACAGTGATATATCCTCATCAGAATTACATACTCTTACACCATGGTGTGACATTGAAGCATTTTATAGGTCTCTATATATAGGCTGTAGGCTACAAATTATATACACAAAGATGTTTGAAGTGATACTGAAAACATATAACAGTGATCCTGAAATAAACAACAACGATACATTTTTCTGTAGTTTATTTTGCATTGTGACTGGGAATTGTGGGATATAGTGAACTGAACATGCATAGCCTATTACAGGTAGCCTAGGCTACATGCTAAAATAAACCACTCACTGAACTTGTGAGTTTCGGATAAGTTTGCACTTATCTCGTGCTTTTCCTGACAATGACAGTGGCCTTTGCGGAGCACTCATTTTCCAAGCTGAAACGAATTGAAAGCTCAATGGGACAGAGTCGTCTTTCTGGACTCGTCATAACGTTAACGTTACTATCGTATCGATAGAGAATGCCCTTGCACATCCACTGGATCTTAATGATTTGATCGAAAACTTTGCACAGAGGAAAGCCCAAAAGATGCAGCTATGATGTAAGTGAGCATTTTAACCATTTAAATGATGAAGTGTTGATTTTTTTTGTTTATTGGGTGTTTATTCGCTCCAATGAGTGCAGTGTACCTATGCATTTGTTGAGGTGCGCCGTCACCAGGTTTTTTTTTATTTGTGGTGTTGATCAGGGCGACTTCTGTTCTGTCTTCTGTTTGTTGAGGTGCACCGTCACTTTTTTTTTCATTTGTGGTGTTGATCTGGGCTAACGTTACTTCTGGCAATTTTCTCATTCTTTTTGCGTCAACGGCATATTTATGGTAGCTAGCCTTTTACTGGACATTGCTTGACCACATATTTAATGTTCAGCCCCTGGTGAATCGTGAACACATGAACACTTCCTGTTGTATAGGGGGCCCTCCTTGATAATCTTGCTTACGGGCCCGATGTTGGCTTGTTACGCCACTGGCTCTAGGATAACAAATCTGACAGGTTAACTGGTTTCAACGGACTAATGAGGCTCGGGTCAGGGGTATCTTTTAGTTTTTGTCATCTCAAGAGGAGACTTTTACAAACTGCGTGCCGTATGATAAAAAGGGAGTGAGTGGGATGGAAAAGCTATCACGTTACACACTGCAACAGACATGCTACCCATTCTGTTGAAATATAAGGCTTAAAAATTAAAAGCGAGGGTAAAATAGGAATGCTGAATGACACAGAACCTCATTTACCTTGTAATGGCAGTGTGTTTATATAAGCTGCTCAAAAAAATAAAGGGAAGACTTAAACAACACAATGTAACTCAACTAACTGTAAGTCAATCACACTTCTGTTAAAACCTAACTGTCCACTTAAGAAGCAACACTAATTGACAATCAATTGATTTTGTTGTCAGCACATTCAACTATGTAACATGCACCACATTCAACTATGTAAAGTATATAATGAATATAGTATATATTGAATTAGAATATTTCATTCATTCAGATCTAGGATGTGCTATTTTAGTGTTCCCTTTATTTTTTTTGAGCAGTGTATTTTTTACTTCAAGGACGGTCACAGCAATATAATTGCACTGACGTATTTGTTGTCTGCAATCATTTTTAAGAGCGTTGAAAAAAAAAATCGAAAATCGAATAGAAACTCGAATTAAAAAAAAAAATCTGAGATTTTTATTTTTGGTAAAATCACCCAGCCCTAAAATGGACACATTGCTATTACCTTTGGAGTACACCACACATTACTTAAATGCCTACCCTGTCCCTAACACACTAACCTTAAGCACCAGGAACACGTGTGTGAGGGTTATATGCGGTGCATGGCTATACACGGTAATTCTATAGCTTTCCCCATGCCAAAAACGTCTGTCTTATTTAAGTCCACTGACTAGCTTTTGCTGCTTTTTCTGACAACAGTTTTACAGAGAAATAACTGACTTCCTGAAGATTTTTTTTTTCAACCCACAGTGTCATGTTTTGTCACTTTACTTAAAGCTGGCAAATAACACTTATGATATTGCATAGCTATTTATAATTATGTGCTATAGGTTATTGTAAATACTTATATCTACAGATACAACACTATAGTAGAATTCAAAACTCATGATGCATCACTATATGGATTTAGAAAAGAAAAGAAGTTAAACTGCATTATAAAACTTGACAAGTGTTATGATAATTTGTTATCATAATGCATTATAACGTTGGTTATGATGAGTTGTGAATACTTATAGATGGTTATAATGAGCATTACAATGCTTTACAGACACATTATAAAACACTATGAATGCATTCATAGGGCATTATAAATACAACCTTCATAGAAAGTGTTACCCAAATTTCTTTTAAACAGTATAACTTGACAATGTTACAGTACAAATGTGTATGGTTAGCAAAAAAACAAATTACGGATAGCAGCGTCATAGTTTAGACGGTATTATTGTGCACCTACACTGTAGGGCTAATATGCTGAACTTCCTGGTTTGGTGCATTTGCTAGTGTCCAGTGGTGCACAGTACGTGTTATGGTAGCGCCCAACCGATGAAAATTTGTAAACTGTTTAGTTACTGTTTGTTTGTTGCTTTGTTATGTGTACTGTATTTGGTAGGGCTGTCAAATAAGTATTAATCAGATTAATCACAGCCTATAAATGAACTAATCATGATTAATCACAACTCGAAATATGTCCAAATGCTTGTAAAAAAAAAAGGGACAGATAGCGGATTTTAACACACTGATTATTTATTAATTGTGGTTTCGATAGTACAAGCAGAACAGGGCTTCAATTTGTGTGAGGGAAACTTTTAAAACATCCACAAAGCCCTTGTCCTCCACAATGTGTATACTGTATTTCCTTAAACTATGGCCGGATTTAATTAATAACCGGGCCTGGTTTAATGGCCGGGAGCATAGTCGACATGTTCATTTAAAAGCTGGACCTGATATAGGTTACATACCAGGACAAAAAATGAAGACATTTGGCAAATGCATGAAATAAACACAATGTTTATCCCAGAGGAAAGATAAACAAGCCTATCTAATAAAATTGTGACTTGTATTACTGTGACCTTAAAAGGTGCTTTTTTCAACTTGTTTTGTAGTATGCACACACTGTTGTTGGCGAGTGAAAAGTTGTCCTACATAGGCGCAAGCTATTGCTCAGCATTCAGGCAGGTTTGGTATTAACATTAAGCAACGGAGACGACACAGAAAACTTTAGCAGAAACTGTGGCACTCAGAAGAAAATGTGATATTAGGCTAAATAATGGATATGATAGTCATTTAAAGTATCTGGACTGTCTCTGACATATGATGGAAGTGAAGACGCATTCTTTACTTCAGAGAGGGGCAGTTCCAACCGGAGAGCAGGTGGGCTACCAAGCAATTGAAAAGGCATACATGTAGCCTGTTGGTCAGTTTTTCCACAGAAGATTGAGTGGCCTGTATTCACTCAGCACGGTCTAACGTAGGCCGTGTTGTGCTGAAAGCTGCTGTCCCAACAAACGTGTGTTTCGCATTGAGGTGGTAGGCTACTTTAAGCTTGAACGGCTCCGGAGAAACTGAAACCCATTACTGCAGTACATGCAAATTATAATGTGTTTATTTACTGTCCCGTCTTTATTTTTCTTATTCAAATTCCCCACCCAGAGGGCCAACCTTTTCTTTCAGCTCCATTGTCAGTGGCGTGGTAAATTGAACAAGTACAAATATGGTCGCGGGCCATCTACGCAAGCGTTAATATGTGTTAAATATATTAACATGATTAATTCCAAAAATTAATTACCGCAATTAACATGTTAATTTTCACAGCTACAGCATTTAGTTGTCCTGTGTTGGGATGATGTATTTTGTTTGCAATGTAGTACAATTATATGATTTATTAAGATTTGTGTTTACAATATTATTTATGCCCTGTGTCTACTGTAACTATATTAGTGTTATGGTCAACAGGTAAGCTAGTAAAAAGCACTTGTATGGTGTCAGGCCTCCATCTCATTGTGTGAGATTTTGCAATGCTGATAGTTGCTATTGTTTTGCCATTTCACTATATTGTTTTCTTTTCGTAAGTATTTTATTCCTCTTTGAAGGCAGTTTATTTATTTCTCCCTCGTGTCATAGTTTGTTTGGGTTTTGTTTGCACTGTATATATGCATACTTCCTCTTTGCCACTACATTTAGGGTTGTCTTAACAAAAATATATTTTTCATTTAAAAAATATGATCTAAAAACAAAAATAGTTATTACCTCTCAATAAATCGCAGTGTTCCGGTTAACTTGGTAATCTCCATTTATATATACACATTACATTGGCATATACAATGAGGGTAGCCATTTTGTGTCGCCATCTTTAAAGTACAGGCCGTGGCTGTGGACATCCAGGGAAATTCAGCTCCGCCTTTCGTGTTTACTGCTACAGCTACAGTTTACAGTTCAGAAGAAACAATCAAGTGTGAATGTATTCGAGGAGACAGATCATACATCACTTATTATCTTTAACGACCACAATCCTTTGCCAAGAAAATGGAAGAGAGAGCAAAACAAAGAAAGAAATTGGCGACTCTCTAGAACAGAAGTCAATATTCCCTCAATTTTCTCAAATGGAAGGAGGTAATGTTAATACGGGAAAGGAATTCCAACGGGACACCAACGGGTCTGCTTGTCTGCAAAATAGATTTACTCAAAGCTTAGTAATCATGTAGCCTCTTCGAAGCATGTTGCTTGTTGTCAATATCGATATATTGTCAACCTGCAAGGCTGCATGCATACTTTCCATGTTTCTGGACATCTTAGCCAAGACATTTATCTAACATATTCTAAGCTAAGTGCAAGTCAGAAAGGCAGACTATCTGTTGTATTAGTTGCCATTGCTTAGCCTGTTTTAACCGTTACAAGCAAAACCCAACTCGATGCCAATCAGAGATGGGGTTTTTCAAGGTTTGATGCCCCTCATATTGAATGAAATGGTCATATGAAATCCATGATGGAAATACAACACAATGTTCACCGGTTTGGACTGGATGTTAAAGGCTGTAATGTTATAGTGTCAAGGGAAAACATGCTCAGACACTGAGGGTGATAATTGAGGGGCTAACACCTTGCAGCTCATGGGTAACATGAGTTGGCCATGGAGACTGGTTCAGACTTTTTTTCTATAAAATTAGTGTTACCCTCTATGATGCTTTCTTTTTACGAAATGACATTACTCCTCCAAACTGCACTGCCAGAGGTGTCATTTATTAGAACTAGTGTTTGATGACAACGTTGTGCTCTCACTTACAGTCGTTTACTGAAATTATGATTTTTTTTTTTTTGCAATAGCAGATCCCAGATCATACAGTGGTATAATATTTAAAAAAAAAAAAACTAAGTTGTAAGTTAGCCCCTGCAGCATAGGGAGCTTGATAAAATTATGAATTTATGCTGTTTATAATTTCAGGAGATGAAGATTTCGGCATTATCTCTGAAGTACCAGAAAGCCTCAACAAATGTTATTCACCAAGGAGCTGCTGATGAAGAATGATGGCCATGGCTCACACACCCCAAATGTTTACCTTATGCTCAATGTTATCAGTGGACAGTAGTTGTAAATGCATAATATTGAGCAGTTTTCAAATGTTACTGTTAAATTTACTGTTGGTTTGGCATTATTTGCATAGAATGGTAACTTTAACACACTGTTTTAGGTTCTGTGTTTGTATTATAAAAAGAATGACATAAGTTATATAATTTGAAAGAACATGTTTTTTACAATCCTAAAACTAAAACTAAATAAATAAATAAAAATGTGCTCAGAATTAATACTTGTCAATTAATAGTTCACTGTGGCCACAGGTGCACCAGGGTACCCCTAGTATTCAGAGGTGGAAAAACGAGTAAAAATCCAGGTTCAGAAAGTAAAAATCCTGCTATGTTTTCCTTCTAACACAGGTGACTTCAGTGAGTAGCTGATCTACCTGTCTTGAATGTTCATTACCATTAGCTGTGTTAGAAGGAAAACATGGCAGGATTTTTACTCGTTTTTCCACCTCTGCTGGTATTCCCTTAGGAATGTTCTTGTGCTCCAGTGAAGATGAGACATGGTTGCCGTTCAAGGAGCAGAGTAGATATCTGTGATCTTCGTTGTGAAGCGCTATGAGACATGTCTTTTGTGTAATGTGCTATACAAATGAAAGTGAATTAAATTGAATAGAAAGGTTTTCCATGTTTTCCAGGTTAATCTCAAGTGATCTCAGGCCCAAAATTCTGTCTTAAACTCTGGAGCATATTAGAAATATAGGAAGCATGGTTTGCATCAAGTTTTTACCAGTTCCCATTTTTAAAGTTTCAAAATAAGTAATGTATGGAACATGGGTACTAAGGAGCTAGTAAAGGTCCGTGGATCTTCTGGCCACTTTATTTTCATTTCAGAAATCAGAAAGGGTTAAAAAAATAATTGACAATAGAAAAACCAAATATCGTCGTCAACGAACCTTTATCACGCGAGGAAAACGAGACGAGACGCAACATAAATGCTGGCCTTGTGACGATGACAATAATTAAATGTATAATGCAATTTTGTTGATGAATAAAAACGAGACTAAATGTGGTTTATAAAATAAAAACTACGCCAAACTGTCTCTTCATTTTCGTTGACCAAAACAACAGGAAACAAAATGTTATAACATTATTGTGTCTCGTTTAGTTGCATTATTATCATTTTGCAGTATTTCTGTTTCCTGTGTCTCACTTCAGGGGCGACGTCAAATCCTTAAAAATATATACTCTTTTTGGAAAAAATATTAGCCTAATATAAGGGAAAATTATCTGCCAGCACAGCAACAATCTTGTGCTTAGTAAGATGTCTTGAGTAAAAAATAAATAAAGATATGAGGAAGTCTTATTTTCTTGTTAAAGAAAATATTTTTTTATTAAAGTAGTTAAAGTTAAATTAAAGTTGTAGGCTATATAAATCAATCTTAAAGGTAGTCGAATTTGCCCAAGGCTCAAACCCACAATTCACAATAACACAGCGAGCACGGATCGAAAGGGGATTACTCTAATCAAGAGTTAACCATGAAGCTCTGGTACAAAATGCATTCACTGGGACAATGCCGTAGGTCCGCAGACGCACATAACGCACACTGCGTAGGGCACCAAAAAAAATCAGGGTCGTGAAAAAAATGTGTAAACCATATTAATATAAATATGCATTAATATGGTTAAACAATACAAAAGCAACATAAACCAATTTTCCCGAGAAAAGGGGTGAATCTGCTTTGTGCCCCTCTCTCCAGTCTCCTCCTGGTGCCCCCTCCCCCCACCTCCCAGTGGTCTGTTCGATTATGCCTCATTCGCAATTTGGTATTGGTAAACACCTGTTCGAACATGGCCTCGAACAGTCAGAAGCGGAGAAAAGAAAAAAGAAGAAGAAGCGTGATGAAACTCGGGCGTCGCTTGCCGGTAAGGCAATGCTTAAAAAAAAAAAAAACATTATTGTAGCCCTTGCATGCATGTAAATGCTCATGTCCGTCATGTTAGCTCATGTTAGCAGTGTTCATACTGTGTTAAAAAATGTTGCAAATTATTGATGCTGGGTGATGATGCTCTGTGGATATGAATATAGGATGGACTACTAAAAGCAACTCATCATGGTCACTCACTTGACGGTTTTCAGATAACGTTAGCAATCGTGAGACTAGCATTTCCTCCTCAGGTTGCTAACTGGCTAACATCATGCTATTTCTGATTAACCTTAACTTTGGGATAGGTCAGCGATGCAGTCAAGTATTATTATCAGATTAGACAAGATTAGATACTTTGTATGATGCTGCATTTCAGGATATCTATAAAGAAGCATTGCTTATTTATGCCATTGACGTCTGAACACATAAATAGTTCTCGTCTGTCTTCAGGTTCATAGATCAAGGGCGACATCTGTTAGTGAAACTGTAATATAATATAATCTATATCTTCCAGCAATGTAGATTTCCTACCTGCGCATTTAAATCAAATTATGTACAGCATTTTTATATTGCCATTTGCCATTATGGAAATCTATACATAAAATGGGGAGGGGGGGGAGAGGGTTGGGATTTGCACTTTTTATGATATAAAGTATTTTCTGCATATATATTACCTTCAAAATTTCTCCAGCATGTCATACAGGAGTATGTTAAGACACCCCCTGTATAGATATTATGCGCACTTTTTTTTTTCACTTTGAGAAAAAAAAAGCAGTTACACGATTGTTAGCCTCCATAATTACCATGTCAGGACAACTATTATAAAGTGTTAGTATCTCTTAAATTTAGCTGTAAAGTGTCGCGATTCCTGGTTGTAGTTAAACGTCTGGGTGTCTCCTGTCTTGTACATGAAATGATAATGGCACACTCAAAAATGGAAGAGATTTAAAGCATGTCAGAATGTATACACAGAGAAATCCCACTGTAATAGGGTTTAATTTAATTCTCTACAATATAACACTGTATATTGCAGAAATTCTTTTGGGAGACATTTTATAGGTAGCATTTAATGAGAGTAGCGCGGTGACCACACAGCTTCAGCAGTGCGAGCACCGCAAAATATTTTTTTTTGTTCTTCGCTGCTCCTAAAAAATGACTTGAAGTCTATGGGAACCATAAATACTGTGCGATGGAAGCTGTGGACTTTAAAAAAGGACCGGTGGAAGTTCAGGATAGCTTGACGCCGGTTCAGGATTTTGGGGTTTATTTTTATTGTCTGTGATTCCATGTGTGAAAAATACTGGTGAAAACAGAAAACAACCAGATCAGCGTTTTCCGTTTTTCTATTGTCAATTAAAAAAGTGAAATATTCTTTATTTTTTGTTTACCCATTTTGATTTCTGAAACGAAAATCGATTGGCCAGAAGATCTACGGACCAAGTAAGTCATGGCCATTCGATTTCCATTCTGAGATGGGATATCAAAAATCAGAAAACGGATTGTTTCCCGTTTTTTATTTTCCGATTGCCAAAATTACCCGTTTCAGTCTCTGTTTTCCGATTCCTAAGCAAACAGGGAAAGGGAAACAACAAATTTTCTGATTCTCTATGATGTGCTCATGATTGGAAATAGGAAATAGAATCACCGGGCCAATTTTTTATAATCGATATTGCATTTATATGAACCGGAACACGTTGTACTGAGTAACAAGCTCATGGTCCATATACACACTTTGCAGTGCTTTGTTCTGTTTATATGCTCTTTGTGTTCACTATAATTTTCATAGGCCTATATGTTTTGGGTTACACAGACAATGTTTGGAGACTTAAAGCAACAGGCCACTGTACTTCAATATTGAAATATGTTCTTCCCCTAATACATTCCCATCTCCTCTCTGTGCATGCACTCAATTACTCTGGAACACAATGCTACTTTGTGAGTATTTAGCCTAACCCAATTCTTTCAGTTCATCCAATAAGCCTTGGAGTTAGAAACAATCAAACGCATCACGTCTTTCCTATTTATATGCGGATACTCAAATAGTTACCTATGATGGTTGTGGTACACATCCTCAGCGCACAAGAAAATCTATGCAGTGCACGGACGTTATTTGGGAGGCTGGGAACTGTTTTTACCGTCCAAAAACAATGTTACGCCATATTAAACAGAGACACGTCAAGCACTAAGACCAAGCGGGAAACGGCTCTTCAAGATGAAGCCGTTTCTTGTGTGATTGGCCGTCCGCTGTCACTCCATCAGATAGTAAACAGCACTGGAACTTGCACGCAGTCTGCTAGTTGCCCAGAGTCGCGGTTAATCTGCCGCTGTGAATTGGGCGTTTCTTCTGCCTGGGTCACGTCAACTTGAAGATCAGAGCATGTTTAATTTAGGCTACTTTAACGTTAGAATCGGTGTCCGCACTAGATGAAGCTTCACTACACCAAAGCTACCTAAAGACCAAATGTAGCAAGCTAATTTTCAATTTTTTCTTACAGAAGTAATGAACAGGCCTATAGTAAATAAATTATTAACAATCTTCTAATATTTTATTGATTAAACTAACAGCGCTCTCAATATAGATACAATAGTAACTGATTAGTGTATAGCCTACTGATATATGACTTTTTACTGTAATGTGACCATACATTGTGGACTTTTTTTTTTTTAATTATGGCACCACTGACGCATTGAATGTGTCACATTATAACAAGGAACTTATCTTCCATGTAAGGCCTAGATAGAATATTTGCTGCTGATGCTCTGCTACACTAGCCTGATATGATCATCCGCTTTCACTTTGTTTCACTTTGTGCAAAGCGTCTGAGAACCAGCCATAGGCATTAGTTTTCATGGCGGTGGGCGGGATACTTTCTGCTTCAACCAATGGCTACTGCTTGGTCGTGACGTATGCTATTTCAATTTGGTCGCTAGAGTTCAACATCATCGCCTTTAGCCCCCGATCTGTTCGCTGATTTGCCAACACGATTTCTTGTCGGAGAAAACCAAAGCTTATCGTGAGTTCCCTGACTAGTATGTAGGTTAATGAAATTAACCGTTACCACTAGGCGGCGTTAGCCTGGCTACTGCTACACTACATGGCCCAAAAATGTCTAAACTACTGAAAAGCTATCAAAATACAACCTAACTACAGCCACGCTACTCAAAAATGTAGTTAAACAGGTAGTTTGGCTACTAGTAGGCTAGTGAAGCTGCTGCCCAACACTGCGTGCGTGACCATTTGAGAAGTGAGGACAGATGTGAAAAATAAGGTAAAATTTAAGTCAGATTTGTGCAAATTCTAATCACAATAAGATTTTTAATTCATGAATATTATATCAAAGGCTGTTACTAGTAGATAATTCTAATGGTAGAAGACATTCTAATAAAAAAACTGAGTAATTGGATATTTTACAGGATATTTTAATTACAGAAATGTAAACTGTATCACAAGCTACAGCACATGCCATTGTGCAAAATGTTAACAAAATGTTATGTCTGAAATGTGTATTTGTATCATTTCTTCATTTGTTAAAAGTGAACTAATGAAAATTACTGCATTTAATGATTTAGTAATCTATTCTTTTAATAAGCCATGGAACTTCCTTTGTAATTAAGATTTTGAACCAGTGTGATGTGCACGCTGTGGCCACACCAGTGCTCACTGTGGTCCTCGGTGTGCTCAGGGACCTTGTGTGTTTGCACAGACACATAAAAAAAATTAGAGGGAACATTGCTTGAAAGCCCTCCTCAGCCAGGGCAGTAACATCCAGACTCCTGAAAAATATTCTCCCCCTAGGATGTTGAACCATTTCAAACCAGCTTGGACCTAAACCAACTAGACTATCAGGCTGGAAAAGTTGTATTTTTTGCAGGGAAGACCTTTTCAGAAACATTATCCAAAAATGAGTCAATAAATAGCTCAATGCCTATGTATTTAAATCTAAAGAGGCTAAATTACATTTTCATTTAGTTTCAGATGAAGAGATATCATAGTTCCTTAAAAAAACAATCTAGCTATTTTTAGCTCATCAGTTCTCCATTGTTCTAACAAAGATTAAGGAAGCTATCCAATAGAGTATAAAGACTGAAATGAAACTGTATTGTAATCTGAAAGAGGGGCTAAATAAAACCATACATTGAAATAATCAATATTGATTATTTCCAGGACATTTTTACAAATTCCAGGTATTTTCCGCGACTGGACATGATACCTTTAAAATTTCAGGTTTGCCAGGATGCATGGGAAGCATAACAGTTATTTGGGTGTGTGTACAATGACTGCAGACACAGAGCACTCACCATGAATTTGATTATGTCATAGATCAGGTATCGAGGGATTGGTTGTCCATTCACCTTGTCTATAATCATCTCCTGTTGAGTGAGAAGGGAAGAGAATGACAGTTTATAGAGAGTAAAGCAACAATGACTTCTATTTCTTGCTTATAACACACTAGCCCTTTCATGCGCAACATCCACACATGTGGAAAGTTAATTTTTTTTTTTTTTAGTGGACAGTTTTATGTGGACAGTTAATTTATATTTAATTAATTTTTATTTGTTCATCATATTCATATACTCTAAACAACTTGAGGACAGTGTTAGTAGATCCATTGCTATATTACCAATATGTATAATTTTGTATTTGGAATATTGACTGTTTGATGATGTCATGAAGTAAATTCAATTAAATTCAATTTATATAGCGCATTTTTACAAAAGGCATGTCTCAAAGCGCTCACATGGCCTTTACCGTCAACATGGTAAATATGACTTCAGTAACACACACACACACACACACACACATACACAATAAATAATACTATACCATGCATTTCTCCCTGATGCAACACTCTAAACTTAGTTATGACTTTTGGAACTTTTTGTCATATCAGGAGGATCTCAACAATACTGAAAGGATATTGGCAAGTCATAACTTGTTTTTACTTTTTAAATGTTAGTTTACCTAAATTATTGCCTTTTTATGAAGAAAAACACTGTGCAGTAATGGAACAAGATTGTCAATATAGTTAATGTATTGTAAATATGTAGATAGATAGATAGATAGATAGATAGATAGGATAGATAAATAGAGATGGATGGAAAGGATAGGTAGATGGATTGATACATGGATAGATAGATGGATGTATGGTATAGGATAGGTAGATGGATGGATAGAGATAGACAGATAGATGTATAGATAGATAGAGATTGATCAATTGAGTGATTGATTCCGTAACTACACAAAGTTGCCATACGGCAACATACCTAAATTTACCCAACATTTTTTTTTAAATATAAATATATGCAACATGTGATATGTTTGCATATCCTTAATATCCATAAGAATCCTCTCGCACTATCCCTGCACTCGTTTTCACTTGTTTTCAACTAAAATAGCTTGAAACAAGACAACCACAGCATATTTTTGTCAAAACCAACTCTCATTACATTATTTAAGACAAGAGACCACCACAAAATTAATGAAAATACGATGGAATGAGACCTTTAATGAAAAAAACATTTTTTTCCATTGTGGCAAAATTTTTAATGACATTTCAATTTATTAATTTTAACTCCTTTGTTGACAGTACAATAACTTATATAAAATCAAATTATTTTAAAATTCTAAATGATTTTCAGTTTTAGCCTCAATTACAGCAATAAAATCAATATACATTTTTTTCATAGTGTGTGCATGACAGGGCTTGACTGCTTGTGACCAAGTTTGTATAAGCCATGTGAAAGCACTGTCGAGATATGAGCTCACTTCCTGTTAAATTACTTAGGTGCTGAATACTATAGGTTCTAGCATTTAAGCTAGCAAGTTAATCAATTGTAATGAATTGTGTGTGCAATTTTTTTTATAGGTTCTTATTTTTCGTTTGTATTTTATTTTATATTGGCTGTAACTGCAATTTTTATGTACAATGGTTTTAGTTATCTGTATGGCTTTTTAATCGTCACTGTACAGCATTACATGTATGTAACAACACTCCACAGATGAGCAAACATTCCAAGGCCAATTTTGCTATAGGCGTCAGCTACATTGAACTTTCTGACTGAGAAAAGGTGGACGGAGAAGTGTTCTTATGGAGAAGTGGATGGAGAAGTGTATGACAATGAGAAGCAGTCAGAGGCAGGGAAATAGTTAATTCAAATCCCGTGGGCGGGATCAAGATAGTTCTATTCTACACTCTCATAAATATGCTAAATCAACATTTGTTAGCATACTGTTACCTTCATAGTCATGTCATACATAATTTAAAACCTCGTAATCTCTGGCATAACAACACGTGAACAATTAGTAAAATAATTGTGTATATCACTTTACATGTTCAAAATTATCTCGTCTGTCACCATTCAAAATAGCCCCCCACTACCCCTCCTCCGTTGATGAGTTCTTACTTTCTCGTCAGTGTGCATGTCATCGGCCATGAGTTGATGTCACATGTTGGGGCTTGAAATATTCACACAAGTCCAAATAAAGAGAACATCGACGGTATTTTATTCCATATATGTTGTGTAGATGTACAAACCATCTTGGAACAAAGTGAAAGAACTAAAGGGAAAAAAACGGCAACATGCATTTCTGCCGAAAACGGCATTTTAGCGATAGTAATCCCCTATTGTTGCCAAATTCACAGTATTCATTGAGTCCATTAGGCTCTTCCGGTGACGCAAAGTACTCAAATGTGTTTTTACAATGAATACTTCCTAATTTATGAGCCCTCCCAGCGAATGAGGTAAACTATGTCAAATTGAGAAATGGGCTAGAAAGCTTTTACTGTAAGCTACTCTAGGCTATAGCTAGCACCGAAAATGTGAGCTAATCGTAATAGCCAATGATGAAACTAGTCTTACCCTATGTACGGCATAACGGTATGCCAACAAGATGTCAAACATCAACATTTTGCACGTGCATGAGCGTAGTCGTGGTGTCTAACGTTAGGCTCTGCTGCTTTTAGGAAAGTTATGTAGGCCTACAAAGGCCCTTGTTTGGCCTTTTTTTTTTTTGAAAACTATGTAGGACTTAATGTGTAATGGTGAAAAATGTGTGACAAAGATTGTGCCTCTGGCCACACCAATAAAATTTGTTGGTTCTCGGATTCGCCGCTTGAAAAAAATGCAAAATGAAATAAAAATAAAATTTAATTCGAACTCACACGAACATAAAAAACACCGTGGTTGATAGCTATAATAGTGAAAAAAGCATGCTGCGTTCACGTGACGTCGAAAACCAATCAAATCGCGCCTTTCACTTCAGAGCGCAAGAGACAAGACACATGATATGAGGAAAGATGCCGGTGGATGCTGCTAGGCCAGAGTTTGCAATTATTAGAACATTTGATCAGAAGAGAAAAACATTTGACAAGTAGCCTACTTTGAAATTAAAGAGCTTTGCGCAGTTGTACTCACGGTGCCGAGAGCAGTCTGCTTGTGCAACTCTGTGGAGGTGAGTTTGATATTTCATTGATTGAGAGGCGAAAAAAACCCATTCAAAGTGTTTCGCCATCAAAATCAATCAATAAATAAATGAATAGCATGTGCCTACACACTCACATCCTCGCGCGCGCACACACACACGCTTCTCTTTCACATGCAAAAAATAGTCTCTTTTCCAGATTCACGTGACTGCACGTTGATGAAGATTCATCTCCGTTGCGCTGATCACGAAGTTTTAGTCACTATCTAATTGATATCTGGTGAATCAATGCGATTTTGACGTTCTAATGCCCTGTGATGAACTGTGACAAAATGAGTTTGAACGTAGGCTACAGCAGCCTAGACGTAGTCTACATTATATGTCATAGGCCTACCTCAATTCCAATTCTCAATGCCAGCTTGCTTGGTGCTTAGATTCTCAAACTCTTAAATAAATGACAAACCTTCAAACCTTTACATAACATAGAATGACAGAATTATGAATTTGTACATTGCCTAAAACCTGCATGACAAAAAGTGTGCTGTGAGGTGTGAAAGTAAAGTTTATAAATTAGGCCACATATAGTTTTTCCTTAACACATGAGTTAATGTCTTTAATGAACATTAACTGTGAATGTGCTAATTTACCTTCAGAACATTTTTTTATTTTTATTTCGCTCGCTCGCTCCATATTTTTCTTGAAAAAATCCGAGAACCAACTAATTTTATTGGTGTGGCCTCTAAATGGAATGTCTCACAGGTGGTAAACCTTTTGACTTTCAACATGGATTTTGGGTCTCTTTTGACCTTTCTTAAAAAAATCTGAGCAAAACGCCTAGACATTCTATTACATAAAACATTGCAGAAATTTATTTAGAGATATTTGAAACCGGCTAGAAGAAAAAGAAAATATTGCGGCCTCTGTATTATTTCAGTAGTACATTTTAGTGCCATTCTGACTATTGTATTAATATCAACAAGATCTCAGCTTTGCAAAGAGTCCAGGCACATGATTACAGCACAAACTATTAAGGAACAGTGACCCTTAGAGTATGCGAAGTGCAAAAACCTTAAAAAACCCAATAGAACCCACGTGCATTAACCCTATAGACACCATAGCGGCCAGCGCCGGCCATTCTGTATTCTACTGTAGCGGCCAATGCAGGCCTGCATAACATTACACCTGTTACCACTGGAAAACGACGTTGCTGAACTGTAATTACACCCATCAATAGTTCGTGAAACTTTAATGAACTGATCATTGTATTAAAGAGGCAGTCAGTAAGTCTGTTTTTTAACCCTGTATTAAACGCCACAAACCTGTAGGGGGAGCTCTGTACAGTTAGCTGTATTGCTGTAGTGTACACTCCCTAAGAAGTTGCAAGATCCGTATTCACTATACAGGGCTGTACAGCGGTGCGCTCAATCGCCGTTTGCTACACAACAGACCAGTCTAACAGAAAAAACGCAGAGATTTGCGCTTCAGATGACAGCTTCGGAAGACAAAAATGACAGCTTTGTCATTAACGTGTTTGTTTACTCTGGAGGAGACGGTGTTATTTTGCACTGAAGTAGAGCCAGAGTTTCCTGACTCGGATGTCAGTGAATAATGTAAGTTGTAAATACGATGTTGATATGTATACGAGACAAATTACAGATGTAGTTATAGTCCTACAACAGTTTTGATTAGCCATGCTAACTCCAGATGATTTTTCAATAAAGTTTTTTTTGACCAGCAGCGCAGGTCAGTGTCTTTCAATATAGCATACATAGACAACAACTACACTAAGGGGTAATACAGCAAAGACGATAATCAGTACCTTATCTGTGACCATTGAAGACTCTGTAATGTAATAATTTCCAAATCCAGGAAAATCCTTACTGTATGGGATAGCGACAGCGCTAGCAAGAGCTACTTGAAAACTCCGGAGATCTGACAAACCTATAGCTTTTTGTTAAAGTGTGACTCCTTGTTTGCTCCTAGTAATCTAACTGATTGCCTGGTATCCTCTAAGTACCCTACAGACATCATATCTCCCAGTGCTTATCAACAAACATTTCAAGTGATGTGCCTGGCAATGAGTTTATTTTTTTCTGGACTAGCAACGTCATGTCTCGCATGCAGCATAGGTTGCCAGACCTAGACTATGACCAGTATGGTAATTTGCATTTGTGCAGACGTATAGATAATACATTTTAAGGGGAAATATTGGATTTACAGTGGTGGTATAGCTGTAGAGGTTAGGCTGTAAAATTGTTGGTGGTAATCTAACCATATGTAGTGAAGTTTTGAAGTGGGTCCACTGAGATAAAATGAGATGCCAAATAGGTCACTATATTTCTCTGCATTATCGCCTAAATATTCAACATATTATTTTATGAGGGTGATAATCAATAGTTGGTGGAAGACCTGACCTGGCTTGCTTTGTAAAATATTGCATTGCTTTCTAAAAAAAAAAATGCCAAAAAAGGAGAGCCATTTTGCCGTTAGTGGTTTATGGTTTTCATGAGTTTCATAGTTATATGAAATATAATGATTTTTATTAGAGGCTTACTGCTCAGCTTGATTCCAAAGAAAAGAAAAGAATGGATACAGTGTTGTATGTAAATGGTACAACTGTGATCAAGTATTTAGTTGAAGATAACTTTTAAATATGTTAATAATACTATTATGAAGCTATATTATACTATTATATTATTATAAAACTATAACGTCTTATTATTATAATGCGTGAAAAAATCTTGAACTGAAGCTGGTACAACAGCATCCTGAAAAGATCTATTTCTGATTTAGCCCTACAGCGTTGAGCTTGTCAAGCGTGAGAGAGGAAATGAATCATGGCCCTGAAAGAGTTATTGAAGCTTGGTGTGAGGAGAATGAATGGAGTGTTGGTCAGCTGTCCTGGTGAGTAGCTAGCTGGAGTGCTAATATAAGATAGCCTAAATATTGTCAAATTCTGGCCATAACGTAGAATAGCAATGAGGGACAATGACTGAATACATTACTTACATGGTGTCTTATTCAGAGCCGTAGTGATGCACATTGTAACGTTACAGGCAAGCCATCATGTCAAGATGCATCAAATGTCAAGTAATATGTACGGCTGAAAAAGACCCAGGAGCATTTCTAGGTTCTCTAATATAGGCTCAGAAATGTATGCTCATTAAAAATGTTCGTATTTCCCACCCTCTGGCCAGTTTCCCGCCCCCTGGCGCTGATTGGATAGTTCATTGTGAGGCCTATTGGCTGGTTTTTCACTGAAGCAGATTGGCTCCCTAATTTCACTGATACTCTTAACGTTACCGCTAGTAAACAAATTCAACTACGTCTGACCCCAACTGTAGGCTATATAGACTGTATGCAGATTACAGTTTTATCGCTCCCCTTTTAACATTACCGTTTTAATTTATATCGCGCTACACGGCCCAGCCGTAGTGGAAATGCGACATTAGTATCTGTTGTTATGGTTAGCTTGCTAGCCTACCAACACTTTAGTGACCGAGTGTGCAGCAACTTTTGTTTTTTGCTTCGCAATAACCTGGATATCCAAGTAGCATCAAGTAGGCAAACTGTTAAGGCCATAAAAATACCAGTATATACAAGTCTATAATTGTATGGTTGTGGTGACCAAATAACACTGAATTCTAGCGTGGTTACCTACCGGCAGAATCAGTTGTGCTTGCAGAATAGTTGGAATAGATCCTGATTTCAGGTGTAGTGCTCGTGAAAAGCTGGATCTATACAGCCCGAGGTTGACGAAACAATCTGGGATGAAATGACCAGAGCAAACTACCAATCTCGGACTGAAGTTTAGTGGAACGTGATTGTAGATAAACATCAACTACTCCCGTTGAATGCAAGGTTCTTAAGGAAGGTAGTGCAAATTCCGGGCAACCCCAGTACATCCTGGAATGTTACATGCGCGTGCTGACATTTTTTTCAAAGGTTCTCCAGTTAAACAGAAATTCAACATGCACTTATTTTTCTTAGAGCCGTTAGCCGTTCTCAATGTTAGCTAGCTATTACATAGACTACAGTTCGTTTATAGCCTACTGCCGAAGCAACAGGGGGCTGGACAAGGCTGTGACAAACCATTTTTGAGTGGACCAAAGATTATAGAGCAGAGGTCTTTGGATAGGACAATGTACCGGAGGAGGTGTAGCTTTGCGCTGTCTACGTAGACAGAGCACTAGTTTCAGATTGTTTTTTTTTCAGCCCGGCAAATTCTAGCCTGAAATTAGCATATAGAAGGAGGCGGAAGATGGTGTTGGGAGTTTCGGTATGGTCCGTTGGATAACAATAAGAAGGTAAATGTAGTTTTGCATTCTATGGGCTCTTTAAAGTTTATTCAATAGTTTAACAGCCATGGTTTAAAAAGTATAAAAGTTGAAAATGGATATCATACATGGTATAGCCGAGACCTATGTAATGAAGTTTGAATGAGGAATGAAGTTTTTAGGTTAAACGGTTGAAGCTGAATTAAGTCTGTTAGAAGGTAAGACATCACTCCGCTCTAGACTCCACTCTAACTCGCCCATGTTAAGTCAATAGGACAAATTTTTTAATAGTTTATAAGCTATAGGTTAAAAAGTATAAAAGTTAAAAATACGAAAAATACATAGCACACCTGTCCTGAGTAAGACCTACGCAACACAGTTTGAATGAAGTTTCTAAATTAAGCAGTTTGAGCCGCATTAATTGCAGGAATAAAAGTGTCAGAACAGATAATAGTTGCTTTTGCATGCAAACTAATTATGACCTACACCTAGCTAAACTACATGAACACAGCTATTCAGCATCCAACAAAACAAGTCTATTTCACAGCAAACATTTTACCAAGAAATCACTTGATAAGGACAATTATTAACTCACTGTTAATGTATTAATTAACTGTTATTAATGACATCCAATAACACTATCGTGCAAAATCAGAATGTCATTGGCTGTCACCTGTGCTCATTCATCACTTGATTCATATGTAAAAGCACTGTTTACACCCTGTTAAAAAAATAACCACCATTCATTATTAACATGGTTAGGATGGGAGGCAGTGAAGAGGTCATAGAGAGTGTCTCAGACATACAGTTGCCACCCCCCTGCACACTTATATAATGTGTGGGTGTATGAAAGATGTGAGAAACTGTGTGAGTAATACTCCATAAAGTCCTAATAGTTTGTAGGACCAAGCGAACAGCGGAGGCAGAGCATTTCAAGATCTTTAATGATACTTATTGGACATGACAGAAAATCAATGATAAAAATACGACTTACCACTTCCAAGCATTGCTGCTGTAACACATTAGTTGGTTTGCAAATAAAAAAAATCTACTTTTATAAAAATAATTACAAAAATTCTTGTTCCATTATATTATTGTATAATAACCTACTTTAAAGCAGTTTAAAACATTTAAAGGCATGCCAGTCTACAACAGGGGTATCCAGGGAACCTGGATCCAGGGAACCTGGATAGAATGCTTTTAGTTTGGAAATTATAGGTCAGAATCCAGACTGCCAGATTGTCACCAATACACATGGATTTAATTAAAATCCAAAAAATGTCTCTGCAAATATCATGCCCATTTGGTAGTTTAAACCAATCAGAGAGAGGACAGGACCTCTCTGGCAGTGGTCCAGATATTCCTAGGGCTCGACCTACGTGCATATTACATTGGAAAAGTGCAGGCAGATAGAGGTGAGTAGCCCAGACCCAATACAAGTGGATGTAGCTGTGGGTAGTGAGAAAAAAACGAAAACTTTTTCAGTAAGTCAAGGCCCAAAATTCAAATCCAGTGCTGTAAAATGGAGCCATCAACCGCGATCAGGTTATGTCTAAAATTTGTAACAGATAGCTAGCCTTTGGCCGACTGACGACCCAGAGTTCACTGAATGTAAAAGGGTAAAAGTATACAATTCAGAGAGTGTCTTGACCAGTTTCCCTAGCTAAGATACAGTAAATCTGACATGGCAAAGCACTGCATCTACTTTCCTGAGTGTGGAAAGAGAGTGTTGAAGCCAAAAAATACATGCCTGCACCAAAGAAACAGCAAATCAAAAGCTGTTTTTAACCTGTGAAAACGATCGTTTCTGTTTATTTAAGCGCATAGAATATAGGTAGCATATTAACACTAAATATAGATAAGAAGTTGCAAATAGATATGATAGATTGTGGTTCTAAAAACAACTTGCGACTTACTAGGCCTATAGTCAATCACACGAAGTAGCCTATGTTATTGTCAATTTTGATCGTTCAAGGGAGCAAACATATTTGTCAACATAACTGTAACTAAAGGTGAATTAGCCTACTGTACATGTACCAACAGTAACTCTGAAAACAATTGTTGCAGAATCGTTTTAAAACTGCTGAGTCTCAGCATTTGCCTATAGTAGAGTAGGATTCCCGTCAGTTTTGTTTTCAACCACTAGATGGCAGGATTCGTTTTTTAGACAGCTTAACCAGGATTGGTGGGTTGAACGTACATTTTTCTTCTGTTAAGCCTGTTGCTGAGGTTGGACATTTAAGTGAACAAGACATTGTGAATCTTCTCTTCTAATAAAAAAATTAAGATTAATCTTGCTTCCAGTTACTGTAGTATACTGTATGGTGTACACACAGATAAAACTCACTGGTCTCCAAATCATATCCATGTTTCTCATCATGAATTCTTACTGTAGTAGTGTTTTTAATGTATTGTCTGTTGCAGTTTGCACTTCATTGAATGCTGTGAAGATTGAATGTTGTTTACTTACAATACAACTGGAATAGGGGATGTTTTGTCTGGTAGCGCTTTGCATTTTTCATTTCTATTGGTCCCATCAACAAGCACTTTTAGTATTTTTTTATTGGAGAGAGCAAGTCAGGAAGATTTAGATTTTTATGCTACAGAGAGTGTGGCAAGCTGCTTCAGCCAAGGCCAAAGATCAAGAAGGCCATCAGAGGGCATGTGACTGCAATGGAGTATACTCTATAAAATATTGAGTTGTTCAGATAATGAGATGTTCAGTTTTGAAGCCTTGTTGAAGCACATTTAGATTTTTTAATTTAATATAGCTTGAGAGGTTTAAATTTCAGTTCAGTGAAGTACTTTAAGAACAAGCGTGCTTTAAACAAAGAAATGACAAGATTGTTAGTCATGCTGACAAGACAAATCAATAGTATATGTACAGACAGCAATCTTCCAATAATAATAATAATAATAATAATAAACGGTTTTACATGTGATGCGTTCAAAAAGATTTGGTGCACCTAACTTTTGGGTGCACTGGTGCAACTGTGGCAAAAAGTTAGTCTGGAGCAGGCATGGGCAAACTAAGGCCCGGGGGCCATATACGGCCCGTTTGGCTTATTGATCCGGCCCGCCAAACCTTTTGAAATTATATTCAATAACATTATCAAACCTTTATTTAGTAATAAATGCCCATGCTTTACCACCTATTAAAGGCCAAAAACTATGAAATATAATGGCCTTTAAATGTCATTTATATTACTTCACACAAACACTACATCTACAGTCAGTGTCACATGAAATGGCCCGGCTGCACGCATGAACCTCACGTGCGTCATGAGTGTGTCGCACTATTTAATTATTTTTTTTTCGGAAGAAGCTGCAGTGTACCCAAACAACCACCAGGTGGCACTTGGGAGCGCCCGCAATTGCGGGCGCGAGTGTACTAACAGCATACAGCTGTCAGGAAATAAAGTTGAGCTGAAATAGGCTAGTTATACTGAATAGCCTACTTATTTTGTTACTGTAAATAGTCTGTTATTTGAGTGTTGTTTTCGTGTTTGTGTTAACCAACCCTAGGCTAAATATAGTAATTAATAATTCAATTCAATAAAAATAACCTAATTAATACAGTGAACTATGCTGATGCATAGGCTACAGGCACGTTGAAATCAAAAGAAACAAGTTTACTCAGCGACCAATGATCATTGAACGAACGTGTTATGCAAGTGCAATTTATGATCTGGTCCATGTACTTTTTCGTTCATTCATTATTGGATTGTAGAGGTTACATGGGAAACGAAAAAAGGCAATATGAATTTGTACAGGTAGCCAGTGTATTATTTCTAAGACTGAAACTAAAGCAATGGTTGCGTGTCTTTACTTAAATATACAAAACTGGCGTTCTGAATTATGACTTGTGACCCTTTTGGAAGTAGGCTAACGTTAGCAACTCTTTTGGGTGAATTGGGCATTGCATGGGTTTGTTTTGATACTGTCACCCGCATCACATCGCTTGTTTAAGCATATTCAGACATAATGTTGCGAAGGCATGCAGCGCATGCAGATATTTCACAGCATCTAAGGAGCAGCATTGACTAAAAGGGGTCTTTGTCACACATTGTCAGTATAACGCATGAAACCAACTAGAAATATGAAGATATAATCATACGGAGTCCGATAGTAACGGGAGTCCGGTAATGATTCCACTGTTCATATGTGAACATATAGCCTAGTAGGCCTACTGTGCCTTTTATCTCAGTAAATTAAAATATCCAGGTTTGTGAGAATACAATTGCATGGGAGGGCAAAAAGCTGGCAAATGTTGCAATGTGCAGTTGTTGCGAACAAAATGGGACAGGGTACGAGTTGCTTGCACTGTGAGTTGCCCGCCGTGGCTTCCAGTCACTCAGTATACAATTCTGCTACAACGCGCCTCTCAACAAATGAACTACGTGCTCATTTAGAACTTAGAATTAAAAAAAAAAAAAAATGCCTGTGGAGGACATTATGCGTGTTCTAAGATTTTGTGATGTTCACAAGTGCACAGTTGGAAATCGCTGTTTCTTCAGCAGTTAGAGTTTAAGAAACTTGTTCAAATTAAGAGCGTCCACGTTTGGCTTCAAAATTCGGTAGGCTACTCCAAAGATCTTTTCATCAACAGTCTCTGGCTACTCTTCAGAAATTGCGATTTCTGAACAGTAGCCTATCAATACAAACCTATGCAGGGCAATGCCCTGTCCACCCAAAAGAGTTAGGCTCCTAACTTCCAGGCAGGTCACAAGTCCAAAATAGACAATCAGCCTAATTCAGAACGGCAGTCTTTTTAGTATTTTATGTTCAGTATTTAACAAGTCCTAGCAACTGTAAAAATTCATATACAAGTCTTTTTCATTTTCCATGTGACGTCCACAATCCAATAATGAATGAACGAAAAAGTACACGGACCCGATCTCCAGTTTATTTCTTTTATTTCATTTCATATTAATTTAAAACTATTAATAAAATGAAAGCCTAACTTTTTTCGACCTGTGCTGGGGGGGGCAATGGCTGTTAGGCGGGGCACCCAAATGTAAACGCCGTGTACAATTTGAAACCTGTTTGTGCCCTTTACTCGACTATTTTGTTCCAGTATTTCAATATGATCAGGTATAGACATTTTCCTCAGTATAAAGCATGAAAGCAACTTAAAATATGAAGATATAGCCTCATCAAAGGACGACGGCAGCCAAGCTCGTTTAAAGGGAGTCCGGTAATAATTCTGGGGTCAGCTCAACGTGAATTTGCCTGCAACAAAGATTGTTTAATAACTACTTAAATATTATGAGAACTGCAGCATTGACTAAAAGGGGTCTTTGTCACATATTGTCAGTATAAAGCATGAAACCAACTAGAAATATGAAAATATAATCGGGAGTCCGGTAGTAACGGGAGTCCGGTAATGATTCCATTGTTCATTCGCTGTGAACATATAGCCTAGTAGGCCTACTGTGCCTTTTGTCTCAGTAAATTAAAATATCCACGTTTGTGAGAATAGCTACAATTGGATGGGAGGGCAAAAAGCTGGCAAATGTTGCAATGTGCAGTTGTTGCGAACAAAATGGGACAGGGTAAGATCGAGTTGCTTGCCCTGTGAGTTGCCCGCCGTGGCTTCCAGTCACTCGGTATACAATTCTGCTACAACGCGCCTCTCAACAAATGAACTACGTGCTCATTTAGAACTTAGAATAAAAAAATGCCTGTCTTACAATAAAAATAAAAAATGCCGCTGGCCCGGAGCAGCATTACTGAACGCAATATGAGCTGAGGGCAAACCGCGTTCGGCACATTTAGGTCTATATTGCATATTGCGAAAATAGAACACAAATTAACATTTTATTATTATATTATATTTATATATATTATTATATAACGTTTTTCATGTGTGTTTGTGGGCAAGGAACAGTCGTGTTTTCTGTGTCTCTCTTTGGAAATGATGTCTCGGTAAGCTATTTTGTGTTATAATTCTTAATAAAGCTGGGGATTTGCTACTTGGCGCAGGCTGATTGTGAAGCCATAGGGTCCAAAATTGTAAAGTAATTCTAGCATAAAAATTTAACCATATCAGACCAAACTGCATATTGCAAAAATAGAACACGGAAGTAAACTAACATCTCTTGCTCCGCTTGACTCTCCGAATGTTGTGCAATCATTAGAGAGGTCTTGTGCTGCCTCCTAGCGGCGGCAGCTGCACTGACACATCACGTAATGCCATGACTCATGTTTTACGTGAGTCTCGTGGCCACTCCCAGTTGGTAATGACTGTATCTGCTCCTGGCATGGCCCCTTTATTAAATTTTATAACCCACTGTGGCCCACGACTCAAAATGTTTGCCTGCCCCTGGTCTAGAGCCCCAATGGAGGCCCTTTAATGTTTCCTCGAGGTCCAATGGCTTGCTGTGGAACTCCTTAACCAACCTGCTGTAAGGTTATTATTCTATTGGATCGCTAGGTGTTGCCCCAAAGGGTTATGCAAAGGGTTCTGCAAACTTTGTTGAGGTCATTTTTCTGTCATGCTTCTGCATCAATGTCTATGCACCGGGTGGCAATTCACCGCCACAACACAAGGGCCGTTGAGTCACAAAGACGCATGCATTTATCCACGGAGGTTACTTTTACTGAGCTAATCGATATTGAAGATTGTTTGAAGGCAAATGTTTGTAGAAAGAGACAAATAAAGAGGTGGTCTTTTAATCATATGTGTTTATTACATTGCCGAAGAGAGAGAGATAAATTGTCTGTGGTTTAAACACTGAAATCAGCATATGAGGTATTGGGGCATAGGAGTTTTAGTGCTTAATAGAGATTAAAATTAGAACAACCTCACCTAATCAAGCCTGGTTAAGTGGATTTCATTTTAATTATACATTTGATATAGTGAGATGAAACAAAGTTTTACATTGGATCAAATGGAGCTTCATTTAAAGTGCTTGTTGCAGGTTGACCACTACTGTGGATAAGTAGGGACATAAAGCACTCAATATATGTATGTCATAAAAGTAATAAAATCAATAAAATAAATAAAATCAATTTTTTGGTGTTTTTGGTCGCAACAGATTTTTTTCATGCTATGACGTTCCATTGGGAAGACATGGAGAAAGATAGCCTTAGCCTAGTAGGAAACTCTGAGGAGTAGGCTAACTGGTTGGAGGTAGAGATGGCAACAGTGACATGCAGTCAGGGGAGGCAGGTGAGGCAGTGCCTCCCCTGTCATCAGGGAAATATAAAATAAATAAAATAAATGGTTTTATTTTTTCAGTGATTTGGAGCCTACTTTAATGTTCCTTTACATTTAACTTCAACATCTTTAGATATTTGTTTTTAAAATTGTTGATTATTTACATTTACCGTTCAAATACTAAGATAAGACAATCAGTCTGTTGTGCCTCACCATGGATTACACAATGACAAAATGTGCTTGCAATTCTATAGCAACATGCTATCGCTGTCTAAAATGTCCGAACACTTTTACCATATGAAGTCAATTTCTATAGTTTAGCAGGTGTAGATAATGCACATTGTTGTGAAACTTTCTACTGTCTTTTTAACTTTTTTTACAGTGAGCTTTTTCGTTATTGCTTCAATAAAAAGATGTGGAGGCTACAACATAAAGCAACAACATAAGGAAGAAAGTCAGAGGTATGCAGCAACATCCTATTTGTATTTGACAGTAAAGACGGTAAAGAAACTCATTGAGTGCATGAAAGAACTGGCCACTAAGAAATTGAAATGACTGTCATTCTGTCTTTCTCCAAATACAGTGAAGACAAACAGGCAGCATTTCTGTGAAGCATGTAGCGTTACAGCTAGGGCTATATAATATAAACATTATATAAATGCTCAAACAATTAGAATTTCGTCACATATGTATTTCAAAGGTATGTGTTTCACATTATTTAGTCCTAAAGACGAGATTAGAGCATCACAAATACTGAAACAATGGTAATGTACGGTAAATGGAAGTCTATGGGGAGCATAATCTTTGCGCTGCCATCTTTGTTTAATTTCAACACGTACATATCTTGCATTGATTAATCCCTTGCGTCGACATAATCGACTACATTAATGAATCTACTTATAGCCTTCATTTATTTCTCAAAGATATTATAGTTACCGTATTTTCCCGCATATAACGCACACGCTATACACGTTTTTGCAAACCGCGCACTACCCCTGCGCAATTAATTGAAAAGTAATTGTAATCGACAATCAGAACCTATAACCCAGGTCAATTATTTCAATTACTTTCCCTTTAAAAACACTACTGCATGTGGAGTCACATGATCCTGCTCCATTTAGTTATTCTGCAGAGCAGCTTGTATCAAAGAAAACATTGATGTTCAAAAAATAAATCACAGATAGAAGAGTGTGCGTTTCCTTCAATTATTTTAAATGCAAGTAATCATTCAAAAATCTGTCACTTATAATATGTGAGTATATTTACTGTACAAAACTTGTCAGTGAGCTATGAGGGCAAAAAAATAAAATAATAATCGTCCATTAATCATAATCAAGTTAAAATTTTCAATTAATCGAGATTTAGATTTTTTCCATAATCAAGCAGCCCTACGTGAGCACGCTATATAAGTTCTTGTTTACACAGCCGATGCCCCCTCTTAAAATTTTTACAAGGACACGTTCTATGAGTAAATATAACACAGAGAAAACATATCTTGGGGGTGGCTATTTGATTTAAATTACTGGTAAGTGCATAGGATTGATCCGATCCATCATAGCTTTAGAAGAAGCTCTGAAGTGATTTTCAACTGGAATTGTATCGCACTTCTTTGTTAGGTCATCATTGTTGTGGGAATGAGATGCCATGTTGGAACAAAGAATATGTAATACAAATGAGCCCGCGAGTTAGAGAATAAGAATTCAACAACAACAGGGATCACATGTTCATTGATTGATGGGTTGAATAAATAAAAAAGTTTTTGGAGTTTTAATTTTGGCTTTCTAAAATTCTTTATAGATTAAAATGTTGAATGTGGGGGTGGTGGGTGGAGTTTTTAGTTCAATTCAATTCAATTTTATTTATATAGCGCATTTTGACAAAAGGCATGTCACAAAGCGCTTAACAAAAGAGGCCCAATGAGCAAAAGGGGCAAGGAAAAACTCCCTAGCAGCGTTTTTTGTTTTTACTTGTTATGGTAGAGGAAAAAACCTTGGGCAGTTCCAACGGCTCAAGGGGCTAGCCCAACTGCCTAGGGCAGGTTTTCAGTCTCTCAGATGGTGAGTAGTCCACTATTATTCCATGAGATACACATTACAAGAAAATTATGGGCAGCATGCGCAGTATACGCGTGAGCGCGCTATTCAGATTTTTTTTTACATAATTGCTTTGTCCCTGCGTGCTATACGTGTGTGTGCGTTATATACGTGAAAATACGGTATGTCTTTTTTTACGGAATGGCAAGCAATTATTTCCTGGGATTATGCGCATTCACAAAATCAAAAAAACAAGGATGTATCAATCCGTGCATAATCAGGTTCTCACACACATTCTCTTGTACATCCCAATTCATGTGAAATTCAGTGCAAATGCAGGGTCCTGAAAATATGTAATGTTTTATCACACATATTATCATTCGTCATGACTTGTTAGTGAGTACACTTAAGGTTGATGTGCTGCATTGCCTCTATGTGCCGCCAAGTGAAAAATGCACCAGAAATACACAGAAATCTTCTATGCATTATGGTGTGGTGAAATTTAGCATTTGGCAGATTTGTAATTGTTAGACCACCCAATGTCCATTATAATCATCCGGCAGAGGTTCCAATCAGCTTTTTAAGATGATGTTGGCACTGATGTTTTGACAATTTGCAGTCCATTGTTGCAGGTGTGTTTGCCTACACTAGTCTACGCAAAAACATCAGGCACAAGACACAACACCGCCCAAACCTGACCAGTAGAATCTGTATCATGAGAAAGTAAGTCACTGAGAGTGAACAGTGTTGCAAAAGTGTTGGAGAGTCAATGTTGGCATTGGGGCTAAAATGAACTTAAATACAAGAATTATGATATGGGGTATAAGAGGGTCAGTTTATATGGTTAACTTACCCCATCAAGTAGAGTGTTAGTGAGATGGATGCGAGGATCCTTCCGGAAAGGGAACTCAAGATTCTCTATGTGAAAGACACTGTTGTCTCGATCAATCATGTAGACTTCATTTCTTCCATTTATCAACATCATATACCTGTCAGGGAAGATCCAAAGAAAAACCTACTGCAAATTACTGCAGTATAGGAACATTTTCAATCAAGTACCTGAACACTGAAAGAGTTATTAATCAGAATCAGTTCCTTATGATGTGATTGTTTTATTGGCTATTCAATTGCCTCAGTCTTCAAGTCCTCAGTCTTCACTAAATCATAACCCATTATTAAATAATTTAACTACTTAAAGTGTCAGGCTCATGTACAGTTGGAAAATGTAATAACATTTGCAGAAAATGAAACGTGGCAATTTCCTCGGTTTAACTATCTTGGAACCATAATCCAGTTTGGCGAAATATTTCACGCTACGTGCACTGATCATTACGCAGAAATGAGATAATGGTTTCAAACCAATTCGTCCAAAAAAATCATTTGTTTCACATCAAATTGTTTCATTTTCTGTTAGTATTATTATATTTGCCAACTAGAAAAGAGGTGACATTTAAATGGGAAAATTACCGGAAATATTTGTTACTTTTAAGCATGATGCTAGTCAGAACATGATGCATGATGCTAGAACATTGGTGCCCACAGATTTGGGAAAAATATTTCCTCTAAATCGGCACGATGGCCATACTGACTTGCTCGTGAAATTGAATGTAGCGTTACAGAAAGTATGGGCGGGTCCAGGCTATAGACACTCATCCTGTATGACATGGTATGCTCAAAACGGTTCATTTTGCATTTTTTTCCTTTGTTTTTTAAAATATGTGAGTGCATTTTGAAGTTTTAAAAAGAATGGCGAATAAGTAACTTCAGCAATTAAAGCAGGGCTAAGCAACGTTCAGTTTTTTTCTCTCACGAGCTCCCTCTAAAGACCGCTGTATTGCATTGTATTACTTTGCATTCTATTGGAGGCGGACCGCTGCTGTTGAACATTACAAATGCTGTATCTACCGTTGTAGGCCACAGTGGCGCATTCTACATCGTTCGTTCGCCATGTAATGATGTTAGCATCCTAAACAGTATGAAACGGATTACTTAACTGAAAAATGTTGCTTAGTGGGCACATGACGGCGTGAGTGAGAGAATGTTTGGAAGCTGGCCAAACATTGTGGTGTGAATCAGTCGTGTGAATGTGATTTAACAACAGAGTGAATGCATATGATTGGGACGTGACAACAGCCGGGAGAATGTGTGTGAATGTAATTTGACTGATGAGAGGTTTTGCAGAATTATTTTTTTTTCCTTTTCTTCTTTTTTCTCTCTTTGTCTTCAAACGTGACAACCATGTTTTTTGTTTTCATTTCAGACTATATATATATATATATATATATATTTTTTTTTTTTCATTTTATTTGTCTTTTGTAGAAAACAACTTTTGGATGGGCAGTTTTGGACTTTTAACAAATGTGCGTGAATGAAACGTTGTGTGGATAAGAACTGAATGATTTTCTGGAACTGGATATGAGGGATTTTCTGGAAATATATTTTGTCCTTTTGCCCATTTCTTGAAATAGGGTTATCTGTGTTTTGCTTTAATTTCAGACTTTCATTTTAGCCCATTTTATTTCATTTTGCCTTTGTGGAAAATACTTCTTGGTTTAACAATTTGGGTCATTGCATTAAGTTGTTAATGAGAAGCATTTGTTTACATTTTGACTATGTCTTTTTGCTTTTGTTATGTCCTTAGCCATATTTCTTTGTTGTATTAATGATTGTATTGTCTGTTGGTTAGCCTGTGTGTGTGTGTGTGTGTGTGTGTGTGTGTGTGTGTGTGTGTGATTGGTATGCTGTCTGTGTTTTCTTTTTTCTGTCTCTCTGCTCCCTCCTGTGAATAGGCTATTAAGTCGATTGGGGGGGGGGCAGAGCTTTTTAACCAAGCCTGGGCCTGATTGGCTTAGGAGACAACAAAATGGAGGATATAAGCCTGGCTGCTCTCTTCACTGTGGAACTCTCTTCTCTCCCACCTCAGACTGTTGTTTGGTTGTTGCCACTGAGGTTGCTCCTGTTGTTCCTGTTGCTCTTGATAACCCCACCACTTTTATTTGTCTAACTGTTTCTTTCTTTATTTGTTTTCTCATTTCCCTTACACCTATCCTGGGAATCATTTCTTAGGAGTTTCTTTCATTTCTTAGGAGGAACATCACACAAAGACTGCTGGTGTCTTTCTACAGAGACTCCATCCAAAGTATCCTAACGTACTGCATATGCATCTGGTACACTAGCTGCATAGTGGCTCAGAGGAAAGCACTCCAGGGAGTCTGTCCAAAGGATCATCGGCTGCCCTCTCCTCACACTGGAAGACCTACACAGCTCCCGCTGCCTCAAAAAAGCCCATAACATCATAAAGGACACCTCACACTCTGGACACTCTCTGTTCGAACTGCTGCCTTCAGGTAAACGGTATAGAGCAATACATACAAGGACAAATAGACTCAAACACAGTTTTTACCCAATTGCAATAACATGTCTCATTGCTATTAAAAGTAGATAATAATCACCTAACTGCCTCATGAATTAAGCGCCGACTGAATGCTTGGTTATAAGACATATATACTATAGAATACAATATATAAACAGTACATACATTCTCTGATATTTGCTGCTCTAACTCATCTCCTTTTTCTGCCTCCATGCAATAACCACCCTGCTAAGAGACATCCCTACCTTCCACCGATTGACTCTGCGCGTCACACCTCCTGGATGGTGCTCAACCACTTTTCCTGATTACGCCACCCTGCTGTGGGGTGACCCCTCATCGTTTGATCCAGCGGCACTCTGAAATGACTG